>OX424575.1:111829206-112429206 GCA_949152435.1 Gastracanthus pulcherrimus | reverse complement strand
ACTCGCCAACTATCCTGAAAAAGACTATTGGGGAGGCACTCGAAGAAAAAAGTGAATATCCTCTAATTATCTTGAGAAAGACTGTTAGAGAAATAAAAACTTTACCAGAATGGAAAACTCGTCAACTAGCCTGAAAAGGACAGTTGGGGACGCACTCGAAGAAAAAAGTGAATATCCTCCCACTATCTTGAAAATGACTGTTAGAGAAATAAACACATTGTCAGACTGGAAATCTCGTCAACTATGCTGAAAAGGACTATTGGGGAGGCACCCGAAGAAAAAATTGAATAATCTCTAACTGTCTTTAGAAAGAATGTAAGAAAACTAAACACTTTGCCAGAATGGAAAACTAGCCAACTATCTTGAAAAGGAGTGTTAAGGACACACCTGAAGAAAAAATTGAATATCCTCCAACTATCTTGAGAAGGACTTTTAGAGAAATAAACACTTTCCCAGAATGGAAAACTCGCCAACTATCCTGAAAAGGACAATTGGGGACGCACTCGAAGAAAAAAGTGAATATCCTCCAACTATCTTGAGAAAGACTGTAAGAAAACTAAACACTTTGCCAGAATGGAAAACTCGCCAACTATCCTGAAAAAGACTATTGGGGAGGAACTCGAAGAAAAAAGTGAATATCCTCTAATTATCTTGAGAAAGACTGTTAGAGAAATAAACACTTTACCAGAATGGAAAACTCGTCAACTAGCCAGAAAAGGACAGTTGGGGACGCACTCGAAGAAAAAAGTGAATATCCTCCCACTATCTTGAAAATGACTGTTAGAGAAATAAACACATTGTCAGACTGGAAATCTCGTCAACTATGCTGAAAAGGACTATTGGGGAGGCACTCGAAGAAAAAAGTGAATATCCTCTAAATATCTTGAGAAAGAATGTTAGAGAAATAAACATTTTGCCAGAATGGAAAACTCGCCAACTATCCTGAAAAAGACTATTGGGGAGGAACTCGAAGAAAAAAGTGAATATCCTCTAATTATCTTGAGAAAGACTGTTAGAGAAATAAACACTTTACCAGAATGGAAAACTCGTCAACTAGCCAGAAAAGGACAGTTGGGGACGCACTCGAAGAAAAAAGTGAATATCCTCCCACTATCTTGAAAATGACTGTTAGAGAAATAAACACATTGTCAGACTGGAAATCTCGTCAACTATGCTGAAAAGGACTATTGGGGAGGCACTCGAAGAAAAAAGTGAATATCCTCTAATTATCGTGAGAAAGCCTGTTAGAGAAATAAACACTATACCAGATTGGAAAACTCGTTATCTATCCTGAAAAGGACAGTTGGGGAGGCACCCGAAGAAAAAAGTGATTATCCTCTAACTATCTTGAGAAAGACTGTTAGAGAAATAAAAATTTACTCAGAATGGAAAACTAGCCAACTATCCTGAAAAGGACTATTGGGGAGGCACTCGAAGAAAAAAGTTAATATCCTCTAACTATCTTGAGAAACACTGTTAGAGAAATAAACTCTTTACCAGATTGGAAAACTAGCCAACTATCCTGAAAAGGACTATTGGGGAGGCCCTCGAAGAAAAAAGTGAATATCCTCTAACTATCTTGAGAAAGACTGTTAGAGAAATAAACACATTGCCAGAGTGAAAAACTCGCCAACTATTCTGAAAAGTACTCTAGGGGAGGCACCCGAAGAAACAAGTGAATATCCTCTCACTATCTGGAGAAATACTGTTAGAGAAATAAACACTTTACCGGATTGGAAATCTCGCCAAATATCCTGAAAACGACAATTGCGGAGACACCCGAAGAAAAAAATGAATATTCTCTAAATATCTTGAGAAATACTGTTAGCGAAATAAACACTTTGCCAGAATGGAAAATTCGTCAGCTATCCTGAAAAGGACTATTGGGGAGGCACCCGAAGAAAAAATTGAATATCCTCCAACTATCTTGAGAAGGACTTTTAGAGAAATAAACACTTTCCCAGAATGGAAAACTCGCCAACTATCTTGAAAAGGACTGTTGGGAGGCACTCGAAGAAAAAATTGAATATCCTCTAGCTATCTTGAGATGGACTGTTAGAGAAATAAACATTTTGCCAGAATGGAACACTCACCAACTATGCTGAAAAGGACTATTGGGGAGGCACCCGAAGAAAAAGTGAATATCCTCTAACTATCTTGAGAAAGACTGTTAGAGAAATAAACACTTTGCCAGAGTGGAAAACTCGCCAACTATCCAAAAAAGGACTATTGGGGAGACCCTCGAAGAAATAAATCAATATTCTCTAATTATCTTAGAAAGACTGTTAGAGAAATAAACATTTACTCAGAATGGAAAACTAGCCAACTATCCTGAAAAGGACTATTGGGGAGGCACCCGAAGAAAAAAGTGAATATCCTCTCACTATCTGGAGAAAGACTGTTAGAGAAATAAACACTTTACCGGATTGGAAATCTTGCCAAATATCCTGAAAAGGACAATTGGGGACGCACTCGAAGAAAAAAGTGAATATCCTCTAACTATCTTGAGAAAGACTGTTAGAGAAATATACACTTTACCAGATTGGAAATCTCGTCAACTATCCTGAGAACGAGTGTTGGGGAGACACCCGAAGAAAAAAGTGAATATCCTCTAACTATCTTGAGAAAGACTGTAGAGAAATAAACACTTTGCTAGAATAGAAAACTCGCTAACTATCCTGAAAATGACTATTGGGGAGGCACTCGAAGAAAAAAGTGAACATCCTCTAATTATCTTGAGAAAGACTGTAAGAGAAATAAATACTTTACCAGATTGGAAAACTCGTCAACTATCCTGAACTGGACTGTTGGGGATGCACCCAAAGAAAAAAATGATTATCCTCTAACTATCTTGAGAAGGACTGTTAGAGAAATAAACACTTTGCCAGAGTGGAAAACTCGCCAACTGTCCTGAAAAGTACTATTGAGGAGGCACCCGAATACAAAAGTGAATATCCTCTCACTATCTGGAGAAATACTGTTAGAGAAATAAACACTTTACCGGATTGGAAATCTCGCCAAATATCCTGAAAAGGACAATTGGGGAGACACCCGAAGAATAAAATGAATATTCTCTAACTATCTTAGAAAGACTGTTAGAGAAAAAAATACTTCGCTAGAATAGAAAACTCGCCAACTATCCTGAAACGGACTGTTGGGGAGGCACCCGAAGAAAAAAGTGATTATCCTCTAACTATCTTGAGAAAGACTGTTAGAGAAATAAACATTTTGCCAGAATGGAAAACTCGCCAACTATCCTGAAAAGGACTATTGGGGAGGCACTCGAAGAAAAAAGTGAATAATCTCTAACTATCTTTAGAAAGAATGTAAGAGAACTAAACACTTTGCCAGAATGGAAAACTAGTCAACTGTCCTGAAAAGGAGTGTTAAGGACACACCCGAAGAAAAAATTGAATATCCTCTAACTATCTTGAGAATGACTGTTAGAGAAATAAACACTTTGCTAGAATGGAAAACTCGCCAACTATCCTGAAAAGGACTGTTGGGGAGGCACCTGAACAAAAAATTGAATATCCTCTAACTATCTTGAGAAGGACTGTTAGAGAAATAAACATTTACTCAGAATGGAAAACTAGCCAACTATCCTGAAAAGGACTATTGGGAGGCACCCGAAGAAAAAAGTGAATATCCTCTCACTATCTGGAGAAAGACTGTTAGAGAAATAAACACTTTGTCAGACTGGAAATCTCGTCAACTATGCTGAAAAGGACTATTGAAGAGGCACCCGAAGAAAAAAGTGAATATCCTCTAAATATCTTGAGAAAAACTGTTAGAGAAATAAACACATTCTCAGATTGGAAATCTCGTCAACTATGCTGAAAAGGACTATTGGAGAGGCACCCGAAGAAAAAAGTGAATATCCCCTAAATGTCTTGAGAAAGAATGTTAGAGAAATAAACATTTTGCCAGAATGGAAAACTCGCCAACTATCCTGAAAAAGACTGTTGGGGAGGCACCTGAATAAAAAATTGAATATCCTCTAACTATCTTGAGAAGGACTGTTAGAGAAATAAACACTTTTCCAGAATGGAAAACTCGCCAACTATCCTGAAAAGGAGAGTTGGGGACGCACTCGATGAAAAAAGTGAATATCCTCCAACTATCTTAAGAATGACTGTTAGAGAAATAAACACTTTGTCAGACTGGAAATCTCGTCAACTATGCTGAAAAGGACTATTGAAGAGGCACCCGAAGAAAAAAGTGAATATCCTCTAAATATCTTGAGAAAAACTGTTAGAGAAATAAACATTTTGCCAGAATGGAAAACTCGCCAACTATCCTGAAAAGGACTATTGGGGAGGCACTCGAAGAAAAAAGTGAATAATCTCTAACTA
Source organism: Gastracanthus pulcherrimus (assembly GCA_949152435.1). Lineage (NCBI taxonomy): Eukaryota > Metazoa > Arthropoda > Insecta > Hymenoptera > Pteromalidae > Gastracanthus > Gastracanthus pulcherrimus. Next base: position 112,424,851 of record OX424575.1, on the reverse strand, counting down.
TCTTTAGAAAGAATGTAAGAGAACTAAACACTTTGCCAGAATGGAAAACTAGTCAACTGTCCTGAAAAGGAGTGTTAAGGACACACCCGAAGAAAAAATTGAATATCCTCTAACTATCTTGAGAATGACTGTTAGAGAAATAAACACTTTGCTAGAATGGAAAACTCGCCAACTATCCTGAAAAGGACTGTTTGGGAGGCACCTGAACAAAAAATTGAATATCCTCTAACTATCTTGAGAAGGACTGTTAGAGAAATAAACATTTACTCAGAATGGAAAACTAGCCCACTATCCTGAAAAGGAGTATTGGGGAGGCACTCGAAGAAAAAATTGAATATCCTCTAACTATCTTGAGAAAGACTGTTAGAGAAATAAACACTTTGCTAGAATAGAAGACTCGCCAACTATCCTGAAAAGGAATGTTTTGGAGGCACCCGAAGAAAAAATTGAATATCCTCCAACTATCTTGAGAAGGACTTTTAGAGAAATAAACACTTTCCCAGAATGGAAAACTCGCCAACTATCCTGAAAAGGACTGTTGGGAGGCACCCGAAGAAAAAAGTGAATATCCTCCAACTATCTTAAGAATGACTGTTAGAGAAATAAACGTTTACTCAGAATGGAAAACTAGCCCACTATCCTGAAAAGAACTATTGGGGAGGCACCCGAAGAAAAAAGTGAATAATCTCTAACTATCTTTAGTAAGAATGTAAGAGAACTAAACACTTTGCCAGAATGGAAAACTAGCCAACTATCCTGAAAAGGAGTGTTAAGGACACACCTGAAGAAAAAATTGAATATCCTCTAACTATCTTGAGAAGGACTGTTAGAGAAATAAACACTTTGCTAGATTGTAAAACTCGCCAACTATCCTGAAAAGGACTGTTGGGGAGGCACCCTAAGAAAAAATTGAATATCCTCTAACTATCTTGAGAAGGACTTTTAGAGAAATAAACACTTTCCCAGAATGGAAAACTCGCCAACTATCCTGAAAAGGACTGTTGGGAGGCACCTGAAGAAAAAATTGAATATCCTCTAACTATCTTGAGAAAGACTGTTAGAGAAATAAACACATTGCTAGAATGGAACACTCTCCAACTATCCTGAAAAGGACTATTGGGGAGGCACCCAAAGAAAATAGTGAATATCCTCTCACTATCTGGAGAAATACTGTTAGAGAAATAAACACTTTACCGGATCGGGAATCTCGCTAAATATCCTGAGAAAGACAATTGGGGACGCACTCGAAGAAAAAAGTGAATATCCTCCAACTATCTTGAGAAAGACTGTTAGAGAAATAAACACTTTGCCAGAATGGAAAACTCGCCAACTATCCTGAAAAGGACTGTTGGGAGGCACTCGAAGAAAAAATTGAATATCCTCTAGCTATCTTGAGATGGACTGTTAGAGAAATATACATTTTGCCAGAATGGAACACTCACCAACTATCCTGAAAAGGACTATTGGGGAGGCACTCGAAGAAAAAAGTGAATATCCTCTAACTATCTTGAGAAAGACTGTTAGAGAAATAAACACTTTATCAGATTGGAAAAATAGCAAACTATGCTGAAAAGGACTATTGGAGAGGCAGCCGAAGAAAAAAGTGAATATCCTCTAAATATCTTAAGAAAGACTGTTAGAGAAATATACACTTTACCAGATTGGAAATCTCGTCAACTATCCTGAGAACGACTGTTGGGGAGGCACCCGAAGAAAAAATTGAATATCCTCTAACTATCTTAGAAAGACTGTTAGAGAAATAAACATTTACTCAGAATGGAAAACTAGCCAACTATCCTGAAAAGGACTATTGGGGAGGCACCCGAAGAAAAAAGTGAATATCCTCTCACTATCTGGAGAAAGACTGTTAGAGAAATAAACACTTTACCGGATTGGAAATCTTGCCAAATATGCTGAAAAGGACAATTGGGGACGCACTCGAAGAAAAAAGTGAATATCCTCTAACTATCTTGAGAAAGACTGTTAGAGAAATATACACTTTACCAGATTGGAAATCTCGTCAACTATCCTGAGAACGAGTGTTGGGGAGACACCCGAAGAAAAAAGTGAATATCCTCTAACTATCTTGAGAAAGACTGTTAGAGAAATAAACATTTACTCAGAATGGAAAACTAGCCAACTATCCTGAAAAGGACTATTGGGGAGGCACCCGAAGAAAAAAGTGAATATCCTCTCACTATCTGGAGAAAGACTGTTAGAGAAATAAACACTTTACCGGATTGGAAATCTTGCCAAATATCCTGAAAAGGACAATTGGGGACGCACTCGAAGAAAAAAGTGAATATCCTCTAACTATCTTGAGAAAGACTGTTAGAGAAATATACACTTTACCAGATTGGAAATCTCGTCAAGTATCCTGAGAACGAGTGTTGGGGACACACCCGAAGAAAAAAGTGAATATCCTCTAACTATCTTGAGAAAGACTGTAGAGAAATAAACACTTTGCTAGAATAGAAAACTCGCTAACTATCCTGAAAATGACTATTGGGGAGGCACTCGAAGAAAAAAGTGAACATCCTCTAATTATCTTGAGAAAGACTGTAAGAGAAATAAATACTTTACCAGATTGGAAAACTCGTCAACTATCCTGAACTGGACTGTTGGGGATGCACCCAAAGAAAAAAATGATTATCCTCTAACTATCTTGAGAAGGACTGTTAGAGAAATAAACACTTAGCCAGAGTGGAAAACTCGCCAACTGTCCTGAAAAGTACTATTGAGGAGGCACCCGAATACAAAAGTGAATATCCTCTCACTATCTGGAGAAATACTGTTAGAGAAATAAACACTTTACCGGATTGGAAATCTCGCCAAATATCCTGAAAAGGACAATTGGGGAGACACCCGAAGAATAAAATGAATATTCTCTAACTATCTTAGAAAGACTGTTAGAGAAAAAAATACTTCGCAAGAATAGAAAACTCGCCAACTATCCTGAAACGGACTGTTGGGGAGGCACCCGAAGAAAAAAGTGATTATCCTCTAACTATCTTGAGAAAGACTGTTAGAGAAATAAACACTTTGCCAGAGTGGAAAACTCGCCAACTATCCTAAAAAGGACTATTGGGGAGACACCCGAAGAAAAAAATGAATATTCTCTAACTATCTTAGAAAGACTGTTAGAGAAATAAACATTTACTCAGAATGGAAAACTAGCCAACTATCCTGAAAAGGACTATTGGGAGGCACCCGAAGAAAAAAGTGAATATCCTCTCACTATCTGGAGAAAGACTGTTAGAGAAATAAACACTTTACCAGATTGGAAAACTAGCCTACTATCCTGAAAAGGACTATTGGGGACGCACTCGAAGAAAAAAGTGAATATCCTCCCACTATCTTGAGAATGACTGTTAGAGAAATAAACACATTCTCAGACTGGAAATCTCGTCAACTATGCTGAAAAGGACTATTGGAGAGGCACCCGAAGAAAAAAGTGAATATCCCCTAAATGTCTTGAGAAAGAATGTTAGAGAAATAAACATTTTGCCAGAATGGAAAACTCGCCAACTATCCTGAAAAAGACTGTTGGGGAGGCACCTGAATAAAAAATTGAATATCCTCTAACTATCTTGAGAAGGACTGTTAGAGAAATAAACACTTTTCCAGATTGGAAAACTAGCCTACTATCCTGAAAAGGACTATTGGGGACGCACTCGAAGAAAAAAGTGAATATCCTCCCACTATCTTGAGAATGACTGTTAGAGAAATAAACACATTCTCAGACTGGAAATCTCGCCAACTATCCTGAAAAGGACTGTTGGGAGGCACCCGAAGAAAAAATTGAATATCCTCTAACAATCTTGAGAAATACTGTTAGAGAAATAAACACATTGCTAGAATGGAACACTCTCCAACTATCCTGAAAAGGACTATTGGGGAGGCACCCAAAGAAAATAGTGAATATCCTCTCACTATCTGGAGAAATACTGTTAGAGAAATAAACACTTTACCGGATCGGGAATCTCGCTAAATATCCTGAGAAGGACAATTGGGGACGCACTCGAAGAAAAAAGTGAATATCCTCCAACTATCTTGAGAAAGACTGTTAGAGAAATAAACACTTTGCCAGAATGGAAAACTCGCCAACTATCCTGAAAAGGACTGTTGGGAGGCACTCGAAGAAAAAATTGAATATCCTCTAGCTATCTTGAGATGGACTGTTAGAGAAATATACATTTTGCCAGAATGGAACACTCACCAACTATCCTGAAAAGGACTATTGGGGAGGCACTCGAAGAAAAAAGTGAATATCCTCTAACTATCTTGAGAAAGACTGTTAGAGAAATAAACACTTTATCAGATTGGAAAAATAGCAAACTATGCTGAAAAGGACTATTGGAGAGGCAGCCGAAGAAAAAAGTGAATATCCTCTAAATATCTTAAGAAAGACTGTTAGAGAAATATACACTTTACCAGATTGGAAATCTCGTCAACTATCCTGAGAACGACTGTTGGGGAGGCACCCGAAGAAAAAATTGAATATCCTCTAACTATCTTAGAAAGACTGTTAGAGAAATAAACATTTACTCAGAATGGAAAACTAGCCAACTATCCTGAAAAGGACTATTGGGGAGGCACCCGAAGAAAAAAGTGAATATTATCTCACTATCTGGAGAAAGACTGTTGGAGAAATAAACACTTTACCGGATTGGAAATCTTGCCAAATATCCTGAAAAGGACAATTGGGGACGCACTCGAAGAAAAAAGTGAATATCCTCTAACTATCTTGAGAAAGACTGTTAGAGAAATATACACTTTACCAGATTGGAAATCTCGTCAACTATCCTGAGAACGAGTGTTGGGGAGACACCCGAAGAAAAAAGTGAATATCCTCTAACTATCTTGAGAAAGACTGTTAGAGAAATAAACATTTACTCAGAATGGAAAACTAGCCAACTATCCTGAAAAGGACTATTGGGGAGGCACCCGAAGAAAAAAGTGAATATCCTCTCACTATCTGGAGAAAGACTGTTAGAGAAATAAACACTTTACCGGATTGGAAATCTTGCCAAATATCCTGAAAAGGACAATTGGGGACGCACTCGAAGAAAAAAGTGAATATCCTCTAACTATCTTGAGAAAGACTGTTAGAGAAATAAACATTTTGCCAGAATGGAAAACTCGCCAACTATCCTGAAAAAGACTATTGGGGAGGCACTCGAAGAAAAAAGTGAATATCCTCTAATTATCTTGAGAAAGACTGTTAGAGAAATAAACACTTTACCAGATTGGAAAACTCGTCAACTAGCCTGAAAAGGACAGTTGGGGACGCACTCGAAGAAAAAAGTGAATATCCTCCCACTATCTTGAGAATGACTGTTAGAGATATAAACACATTGTCAGACTGGAAATCTCGTCAACTATGCTGAAAAGGACTATTGGGGAGGCACCCGAAGAAACAAGTGAACATCCTCTCACTATCTGGAGAAATACTGTTAGAGAAATAAACACTTTACCGTATTGGAAATCTCGCCAAATATCCTGAAAGCGACAATTGGGGAGACACCCGAAGAAAAAAATGAATATTCTCTAAATATCTTGAGAAATACTGTTAGAGAAATAAACGCTTTGCCACAATGGAAAATTCGTCAGCTATCCTGAAAAGGACTATTGGGGAGGCACCCGAAGAAAAAATTGAATATCCTCCATATATCTTGAGAAGGACTTTTAGAGAAATAAACCCTTTCCCAGAATGGAAAACTAGCCAACTATCCTGAAAAGGACTATTGGGGGAGGCACTCGAAGAAAAAAGTGAATATCCTCTAACTATCTTGAGAAAGACTGTTAGAGAGATAAACACATTGCCAGAGTGAAAAACTCGCCAACTATCCTGAAAAGTACTATTGGGGAGGCACCCGAAGAAACAAGTGAATATCCTCTCACTATCTGGAGAAATACTGTTAGAGAAATAAACACTTTACCGTATTGGAAATCTCGCCAAATATCCTGAAAGCGACAATTGGGGAGACACCCGAAGAAAAAAATGAATATTCTCTAAATATCTTGAGAAATACTGTTAGAGAAATAAACACTTTGCCAGAATGGAAAATTCGTCAGCTATCCTGAAAAGGACTATTGGGGAGGCACCCGAAGAAAAAATTGAATATCCTCCAAATATCTTGAGAAGGACTTTTAGAGAAATAAACACTTTCCCAGAATGGAAAACTCGCCAACTATCCTGAAAAGGACTGTTGGGAGGCACCTGAAGAAAAAAGTGAATATCCTCCAACTATCTTAAGAATGACTGTTAGAGAAATAAACACTTTGTCAGACTGGGAATCTCGTCAAATATGCTGAAAAGGACTATTGAAGCGGCACCCGAAGAAAAAAGTGAATAATCTCTAACTGTCTTTAGAAAGAATGTAAGAGAACTAAACACTTTGCCAGAATGGAAAACTAGCCAACTATCCTGAAAAGGAGTGTTAAGGACACACCTGAAGAAAAAATTGAATATCCTCAAACTATCTTGAGAAGGACTGTTAGAGAAATAAATACTTTGCTAGAATGGAAAACTGTCCAACTATCCTGAAAAGGACTGTTGGGGAGGCACCTGAACAAAAAATTGAATATCCTCTAACTATCTTGAGAAGGACTGTTAGAGAAATAAACACTTTTCCAGAATAGAAAACTCGCCAACTATCCTGAAAAGGACTGTTGGGGAGGCTTCCGAAGAAAAAAGTGAATATCCTCTCACTATCTGGAGAAACACTATTAGAGAAATAAACACTTTACCGGATTGGAAATCTCGCCAAATATCCTGAAAACGACAATTGGGGAGACACCCGAAGAAAAAAATGAATATTCTCTAACTATGTTAGAAAGACTGTTAGAGAAATAAACACTTTGCTAGAATGGAAAACTCGCCAACTATCCTGAAAAGGACTGTTGGGGAGGCACCCGAAGAAAAAAGTGATTATCCTCTAACTATCTTGAGAAAGACTGTTAGAGAAATAAACATTTACTCAGAATGGAAAACTAGCCAACTATCCTGAAAAGGACTATTGGGGAGGCACTCGAAGAAAAAAGTGAATATCATCTAACTATCTTGAGAAAGACTGTTAGAGAAATAAACTCTTTCATAGATTGGAAAACTATCCAACTATCCTGAAAAGGACTATTGGGGACGCACTCGAAGAAAAAAGTGAATATCCTCCCACTATCTTGAGAAGGACTGTTAGAGAAATAAACACTTTGCTAGAATGGAAAACTCGCCAACTATCCTGAAAAGGACTATTGGAGAGGCACCCGAAGAAAAAAGTGAATATCCTCTAAATATCTTGAGAAAGAATGTTAGAGAAATAAACATTTTGCCAGAATGGAAAACTCGCCAACTATCCTGAAAAAGACTATTGGGGAGGCACTCGAAGAACAAAGTGAATATCCTCTAATTATCTTGAGAAAGACTGTTAGAGAAATAAACACTTTACCAGATTGGAAAACTCGTCAACTAGCCTGAAAAGGACAGTTGGGGACGCACTCGAAGAAAAAAGTGAATATCCTCCCACTATCTTGAGAATGACTGTTAGAGATATAAACACATTGTCAGACTGGAAATCTCGTCAACTATGCTGAAAAGGACTATTGGGGAGGCACCCGAAGAAACAAGTGAACATCCTCTCACTATCTGGAGAAATACTGTTAGAGAAATAAACACTTTACCGTATTGGAAATCTCGCCAAATATCCTGAAAGCGACAATTGGGGAGACACCCGAAGAAAAAAATGAATATTCTCTAAATATCTTGAGAAATACTGTTAGAGAAATAAACGCTTTGCCACAATGGAAAATTCGTCAGCTATCCTGAAAAGGACTATTGGGGAGGCACCCGAAGAAAAAATTGAATATCCTCCATATATCTTGAGAAGGACTTTTAGAGAAATAAACACTTTCCCAGAATGGAAAACTAGCCAACTATCCTGAAAAGGACTATTGGGGGAGGCACTCGAAGAAAAAAGGGAATATCCTCTAACTATCTTGAGAAAGACTGTTAGAGAAATAAACACATTGCCAGAGTGAAAAACTCGCCAACTATCCTGAAAAGTACTATTGGGGAGGCACCCGAAGAAACAAGTGAATATCCTCTCACTATCTGGAGAAATACTGTTAGAGAAATAAACACTTTACCGTATTGGAAATCTCGCCAAATATCCTGAAAGCGACAATTGGGGAGACACCCGAAGAAAAAAATGAATATTCTCTAACTATCTTAGAAAGACTGTTAGAGAAATAAACATTTATTCCGAATGGAAAACTAGCCCACTATCTTGGAAAGGTCTATTGGGGAGGCACTCGCAGAAAAAAGTGAATATCCTCTAACTATCTTGAGAAAGACTGTTAGAGAAATAAACACTTTGCCAAACTGGAAATCTCGCCAAATATCCTGAAAAGAACTATTGGGGATACACCCGAAGAAAAAATTGAATAATCTCTAACTATCTTTAGAAAGACTGTTAGAGAAATAAACATTTAGCCAGAATGGAAATCTCGCCAACTATCCTCAAACGGACTGTTGGGGAGGCACCCGAAGAAAAAATTGAATATCCTCTAACTATCTTGAGAAAGACTGTTAGAGAAATAAACACTTTGCCAGAGTGGAAAACTCGCCAACTATCCTAAAAAGGACTATTGGGGAGACACCCGAAGAAAAAAATGAATATTCTCTAACTATCTTTAGAAAGACTGTTAGAGAAATAAACATTTAGCCAGAATGGAAATCTCGCCAACTATCCTCAAACGGACTGTTGGGGAGGCACCCGAAGAAAAAATTGAATATCATCTAATAATCTTAAGAATGACTGTTAGAGAAATAAACACTTTACCAGATTGGAAATCTCGCCAACTATCCTGAAAAGGACTGTTGGGGAAGCACCCGAAGAAAAAAGTGAATATCCTCGAACTATCTGGAGAAAGACTGTAAGAGAAATAAACACTTTGTCATAATGGAAAACTCACCAAATATCCTGAAAAGAACTATTGGGGAGTCACCCGAAGAAAAAAGTGAATATCCTCTAATAATCTTAAGAATGACTGTTAGAGAAATAAACACTTTGCCAGACTGGAAATCTCGCCAACTATCCTAAAAAGAACTGTTGGGGAGGCACCCGAAGAAAAAAGTGAATATCTTCTTACTATCTTGAGAAAGACTGTTAGAGAAATAAACACTTTCCCAGAATGGAAAACTCGCCAGCTATCATGAAAAAGACTGTTGGGGAGGCACCCGAAGAAAAAAGTTACAGTCCTCTAACTATCTGGAGGAAGACTGTTAGACAAATAAACACTTTACCAGATTGGAAATCACTTCAACTATCATGAGAACGACTGTTGGGGATGCACCCGAAGAAAAAATTGAATATCCTCTAACAATCTTAGAAACACTTTTAGAGAAATAAACAGTTTACCAGATTGGAAATCTCGCCAACTGTCCTGAAAAGGACCTTTTTGGAGGTACCCGAAGAACAAATCGAATATCCTCTAACTATCTTGAGAAGGACTATTAGAGAAATAAACACTTTGCTAGAATGGAAAACTCGCCAACTATCCTGAAAAGTACTATTGGGGAGGCACCCGAAGAAACAAGTGAATATCCTCTCACTATCTGGAGAAATACTGTTAGAGAAATAAACACTTTACCGTATTGGAAATCTCGCCAAATATCCTGAAAGCGACAATTGGGGAGACACCCGAAGAAAAAAATGAATATTCTCTAACTATCTTAGAAAGACTGTTAGAGAAATAAACATTTATTCCGAATGGAAAACTAGCCCACTATCTTGGAAAGGTCTATTGGGGAGGCACTCGCAGAAAAAAGTGAATATCCTCTAACTATCTTGAGAAAGACTGTTAGAGAAATAAACACTTTGCCAAACTGGAAATCTCGCCAAATATCCTGAAAAGAACTATTGGGGATACACCCGAAGAAAAAATTGAATAATCTCTAACTATCTTTAGAAAGACTGTTAGAGAAATAAACATTTAGCCAGAATGGAAATCTCGCCAACTATCCTCAAACGGACTGTTGGGGAGGCACCCGAAGAAAAAATTGAATATCCTCTAACTATCTTGAGAAAGACTGTTAGAGAAATAAACACTTTGCCAGAGTGGAAAACTCGCCAACTATCCTAAAAAGGACTATTGGGGAGACACCCGAAGAAAAAAATGAATATTCTCTAACTATCTTTAGAAAGACTGTTAGAGAAATAAACATTTAGCCAGAATGGAAATCTCGCCAACTATCCTCAAACGGACTGTTGGGGAGGCACCCGAAGAAAAAATTGAATATCATCTAATAATCTTAAGAATGACTGTTAGAGAAATAAACACTTTACCAGATTGGAAATCTCGCCAACTATCCTGAAAAGGACTGTTGGGGAAGCACCCGAAGAAAAAAGTGAATATCCTCGAACTATCTGGAGAAAGACTGTAAGAGAAATAAACACTTTGTCATAATGGAAAACTCACCAAATATCCTGAAAAGAACTATTGGGGAGTCACCCGAAGAAAAAAGTGAATATCCTCTAATAATCTTAAGAATGACTGTTAGAGAAATAAACACTTTGCCAGACTGGAAATCTCGCCAACTATCCTAAAAAGAACTGTTGGGGAGGCACCCGAAGAAAAAAGTGAATATCTTCTTACTATCTTGAGAAAGACTGTTAGAGAAATAAACACTTTCCCAGAATGGAAAACTCGCCAGCTATCATGAAAAAGACTGTTGGGGAGGCACCCGAAGAAAAAAGTTACAGTCCTCTAACTATCTGGAGGAAGACTGTTAGACAAATAAACACTTTACCAGATTGGAAATCACTTCAACTATCATGAGAACGACTGTTGGGGATGCACCCGAAGAAAAAATTGAATATCCTCTAACAATCTTAGAAACACTTTTAGAGAAATAAACAGTTTACCAGATTGGAAATCTCGCCAACTGTCCTGAAAAGGACCTTTTTGGAGGTACCCGAAGAACAAATTGAATATCCTCTAACTATCTTGAGAAGGACTGTTAGAGAAATAAACACTTTGCTAGAATGGAAAACTCGCCAACTATCCTGAAAAGGACTGTTGGGGAGGCACCCGAAGAAAAAAGTGATTATCCTCTAACTATCTTGAGAAAGACTGTTAGAGAAATAAACACTTTGCCAGAGTGGAAAACTCGCCAACTATCCTGAAAAAGACTATTGGGAAGACACCAGAAGAAAAAAATGAATATTCTCTAACTATGTTAGAAAGACTGTTAGAGAAATAAATATTTACTCAGAATGGAAAACTAGCCAACTATCCTGAAAAGGACTGTTGGGAGGCACTCGAAGAAAAAAGTGAATATCCTCTAATTATCGTGAGAAAGACTGTTAGAGAAATAAACACTTTACCAGATTGGAAAACTCGTTAACTATCCTGAGAAGGACTGTTGGGGAGGCACCCGAAGAAAAAATTGAATATCCTCTAACTATCTTGAGAAAGACGGTTAGAGAAATAAACACATTGCCAGAATGGAACACTCTCCAACTATCCTGAAAAAAACAATTGGGGACGCACTCGAAGAAAAAAGTGAATATCCTCCAACTATCTTGAGAAAGACTGTTAGAGAAATAAACACTTTACCAGATTGGAAATCTCGCCAACTATCCTGAAAAGGACAGTTGGGGACGCACTCGATGAAAAAAGTGAATATCCTCCAACTATCTTAAGAATGGCTGTTAGAGAAATAAACACTTTGTCAGACTGGAAATCTCGTCAACTATGATGAAAAGGACTATTGAAGAGGCACCCGAAGAAAAAAGTGAATAATCTCTAACTATCTTTAGAAAGAATGTAAGAGAACTAAACACTTTGCCAGAATGGAAAACTAGCCAACTATCCTGAAAAGGAGTGTTAAGGACACACCCGAAGAAAAAATTGAATATCCTCAAACTATCTTGAGAAGGACTGTTAGAGAAATAAATACTTTGCTAGAATGGAAAACTCTCCAACTATCCTGAAAAGGACTGTTGTGGAGGCTCCTGAACAAAAAATTGAATATCCTCTAACTATCTTGAGAAGGACTGTTAGAGAAATAAACACTTTTCCAGAATGGAAAACTCGCCAACTATCCTGAAAAGGACTGTTGGGGAGGCTTCCGAAGAAAAAAGTGAATATCCTCTCACTATCTGGAGAAACACTATTAGAGAAATAAACACTTTACCGGATTGGAAATCTCGCCAAATATCCTGAAAACGACAATTGGGGAGACACCCGAAGAAAAAAATGAATATTCTCTAACTATGTTAGAAAGACTGTTAGAGAAATAAACATTTACTCAGAATGGAAAACTAGCCAACTATCCTGAAAAGGACTATTGGGGAGGCACTCGAAGAAAAAAGTGAATATCATCTAACTATCTTGAGAAAGACTGTTAGAGAAATAAACTCTTTCATAGATTGGAAAACTATCCAACTATCCTGAAAAGGACTAGTGGGGACGCACTCGAAGAAAAAAGTGAATATCCTCCCACTATCTTGAGAATGACTGTTAGAGAAATAAACACATTGTCAGACTGGAAATCTCGTCAACTATGCTGAAAAGGACTATTGGAGAGGCACCCGAAGAAAAAAGTGAATATCCTCTAAATATCTTGAGAAAGAATGTTAGAGAAATAAACATTTTGCCAGAATGGAAAACTCGCCAACTATCCTGAAAAAGACTATTGGGGAGGCACTCGAAGAAAAAAGTGAATATCCTCTAATTATCTTGAGAAAGACTGTTAGAGAAATAAACACTTTACCAGATTGGAAAACTCGTCAACTAGCCTGAAAAGGACAGTTGGGGACGCAATCGAAGAAAAAAGTGAATATCCTCCCACTATCTTGAGAATGACTGTTAGAGATATAAACACATTGTCAGACTGGAAATCTCGTCAACTATGCTGAAAAGGACTATTGGGGAGGCACCCGAAGAAACAAGTGAACATCCTCTCACTATCTGGAGAAATACTGTTAGAGAAATAAACACTTTACCGTATTGGAAATCTCGCCAAATATCCTGAAAGCGACAATTGGGGAGACACCCGAAGAAAAAAATGAATATTCTCTAAATATCTTGAGAAATACTGTTAGAGAAATAAACGCTTTGCCACAATGGAAAATTCGTCAGCTATCCTGAAATGGACTATTGGGGGAGGCACTCGAAGAAAAAAGTGAATATCCTCTAACTATCTTGAGAAAGACTGTTAGAGAAATAAACACATTGCCAGAGTGAAAAACTCGCCAACTATCCTGAAAAGTACTATTGGGGAGGCACCCGAAGAAACAAGTGATTATCCTCTCACTATCTGGAGAAATACTGTTAGAGAAATAAACACTTTACCGTATTGGAAATCTCGCCAAATATCCTGAAAGCGACAATTGGGGAGACACCCGAAGAAAAAAATGAATATTCTCTAAATATCTTGAGAAATACTGTTAGAGAAATAAACACTTTGCCAGAATGGAAAATTCGTCAGCTATCCTGAAAAGGACTATTGGGGAGGCACCCGAAGAAAAAATTGAATATCCTCCAAATATCTTGAGAAGGACTTTTAGAGAAATAAACACTTTCCCAGAATGGAAAACTCGCCAACTATCCTGAAAAGGACTGTTGGGAGGCACCTGAAGAAAAAAGTGAATATCCTCCAACTATCTTAAGAATGACTGTTAGAGAAATAAACACTTTGTCAGACTGGGAATCTCGTCAAATATGCTGAAAAGGACTATTGAAGCGGCACCCGAAGAAAAAAGTGAATAATCTCTAACTGTCTTTAGAAAGAATGTAAGAGAACTAAACACTTTGCCAGAATGGAAAACTAGCCAACTATCCTGAAAAGGAGTGTTAAGGACACACCTGAAGAAAAAATTGAATATCCTCTAACTATCTTGAGAAGGACTGTTAGAGAAATAAACACTTTGCTAGAATGGAAAACTCGCCAACTATCCTGAAAAGGACTGTTGGGGAGGCACCCTAAGAAAAAATTGAATATCCTCTAACTATCTTGAGAAGGACTTTTAGAGAAATAAACACTTTCCCAGAATGGAAAACTCGCCAACTATCCTGAAAAGGACTGTTGGGAGGCACCCGAAGAAAAAATTGAATATCCTCTAACTATCTTGAGAAAGACTGTTAGAGAAATAAACACTTTACCGGATTGGAAATCTCGCCAACAATCCTGAAAAAGACTGTTGGGGAGGCACCCTAAGAAAAAATTGAATATCCTCTAACTATCTTGAGAAGGACTTTTAGAGAAATAAACACTTTCCCAGAATGGAAAACTCGCCAACTATCCTGAAAAGGACTGTTGGGAGGCACCCGAAGAAAAAACTGAATATCCTCTAACTATCTTGAGAAAGACTGTTAGTGAAATAAACACATTGCTAGAATGGAACACTCTCCAACTATCCTGAAAAGGACTATTGGGGAGGCACCCAAAGAAAATAGTGAATATCCTCTCACTATTTGGAGAAATACTGTTAGAGAAATAAACACTTTACCGGATTGGAAATCTCGCTAAATATCCTGAGAAGGACAATTGGGGACGCACTCGAAGAAAAAAGTGAATATCCTCCAACTATCTTGAGAAAGACTGTTAGAGAAATAAACACTTTGCCAGAATGGAAAACTCGCCAACTATCCTGAAAAGGACTGTTGGGAGGCACTCGAAGAAAAAATTGAATATCCTCTAGCTATCTTGAGATGGACTGTTAGAGAAATAAACTCTTTACCAGATTGGAAAACTATCCAACTATCCTGAAAAGGACTATTGGGGACGCACTCGAAGAAAAAAGTGAATATCCTCCCACTATCTTGAGAATGACTGTTAGAGAAATAAACACATTGTCAGACTGGAAATCTCGTCAACTATGCTGAAAAGGACTATTGGAGAGGCACCCGAAGAAAAAAGTGAATATCCTCTAAATATCTTGAGAAAGAATGTTAGAGAAATAAACATTTTGCCAGAATGGAAAACTCGCCAACTATCCTGAAAAAGACTATTGGGGAGGCACTCGAAGAAAAAAGTGAATATCCTCTAATTATCTTGAGAAAGACTGTTAGAGAAATAAACACTTTACCAGATTGGAAAACTCGTCAACTAGCCTGAAAAGGACAGTTGGGGACGCACTCGAAGTAAAAAGTGAATATCCTCCCACTATCTTGAGAATGACTGTTAGAGATATAAACACATTGTCAGACTGGAAATCTCGTCAACTATCCTGAAAAGGACTGTTGGGAGGCACCTGAAGAAAAAAGTGAATATCCTCCAACTATCTTAAGAATGACTGTTAGAGAAATAAACACTTTGTCAGACTGGGAATCTCGTCAAATATGCTGAAAAGGACTATTGAAGAGGCACCCGAAGAAAAAAGTGAATAATCTCTAACTATCTTGAGAAGGACTGTTAGAGAAATAAACACTTTGCTAGAATGGAAAACTCGCCAACTATCCTGAAAAGGACTGTTGGGGAGGCATCCTAAGATAAAATTGAATATCCTCTAACTATCTTGAGAAGGACTTTTAGAGAAATAAACACTTTCCCAGAATGGAAAACTCGCCAACTATCCTGAAAAGGACTGTTGGGAGGCACTCGAAGTAAAAAGTGAATATCCTCCCACTATCTTGAGAATGACTGTTAGAGATATAAACACATTGTCAGACTGGAAATCTCGTCAACTATCCTGAAAAGGACTGTTGGGAGGCACCTGAAGAAAAAAGTGAATATCCTCCAACTATCTTAAGAATGACTGTTAGAGAAATAAACACTTTGTCAGACTGGGAATCTCGTCAAATATGCTGAAAAGGACTATTGAAGAGGCACCCGAAGAAAAAAGTGAATAATCTCTAACTATCTTGAGAAGGACTGTTAGAGAAATAAACACTTTGCTAGAATGGAAAACTCGCCAACTATCCTGAAAAGGACTGTTGGGGAGGCACCCTAAGATAAAATTGAATATCCTCTAACTATCTTGAGAAGGACTTTTAGAGAAATAAACACTTTCCCAGAATGGAAAACTCGCCAACTATCCTGAAAAGGACTGTTGGGAGGCACCCGAAGAAAAAATTGAATATCCTCTAACTATCTTGAGAAAGACTGTTAGAGAAATAAACACTTTGCCAGAATGGAAAACTCGCCAACTATCCTGAAAAGGACTGTTGGGAGGCACTCGAAGAAAAAATTGAATATCCTCTAGCTATCTTGAGATGGACTGTTAGAGAAATAAACTCTTTACCAGATTGGAAAACTATCCAACTATCCTGAAAAGGACTATTGGGGACGCACTCGAAGAAAAAAGTGAATATCCTCCCACTATCTTGAGAATGACTGTTAGAGAAATAAACACTTTCCCAGAATGGAAAACTCGCCAACTATCCTGAAAAGGACTGTTGGGAGGCACCTGAAGAAAAAAGTGAATATCCTCCAACTATCTTAAGAATGACTGTTAGAGAAATAAACACTTTGTCAGACTGGGAATCTCGTCAAATATGCTGAAAAGGACTATTGAAGAGGCACCCGAAGAAAAAAGTGAATAATCTCTAACTATCTTGAGAAGGACTGTTAGAGAAATAAACACTTTGCTAGAATGGAAAACTCGCCAACTATCCTGAAAAGGACTGTTGGGGAGGCACCCTTAGATAAAATTGAATATCCTCTAACTATCTTGAGAAGGATTTTTAGAGAAATAAACACTTTCCCAGAATGGAAAACTCGCCAACTATCCTGAAAAGGACTGTTGGGAGGCACCCGAAGAAAAAATTGAATATCCTCTAACTATCTTGAGAAAGACTGTTAGAGAAATAAACACTTTACCGGATTGGAAATCTCGCTAAATATCCTGAGAAGGACAATTGGGGACGCACTCGAAGAAAAAAGTGAATATCCTCCAACTATCTTGAGAAAGACTGTTAGAGAAATAAACACTTTGCCAGAATGGAAAACTCGCCAACTATCCTGAAAAGGACTGTTGGGAGGCACTCGAAGAAAAAATTGAATATGCTCTAGCTATCTTGAGATGGACTGTTAGAGAAATAAACTCTTTACCACATTGGAAAACTATCCAACTATCCTGAAAAGGACTATTGGGGACGCACTCGAAGAAAAAAGTGAATATCCTCCCACTATCTTGAGAATGACTGTCAGAGAAATAAACACATTGTCAGACTGGAAATCTCGTCAACTATGCTGAAAAGGACTATTGGAGAGGCACCCGAAGAAAAAAGTGAATATCCTCTAAATATCTTGAGAAAGAATGTTAGAGAAATAAACATTTTGCCAGAATGGAAAACTCGCCAACTATCCTGAAAAAGACTATTGGGGAGGCACTCGAAGAAAAAAGTGAATATCCTCTAATTATCTTGAGAAAGACTGTTAGAGAAATAAAAACTTTACCAGAATGGAAAACTCGTCAACTAGCCTGAAAAGGACAGTTGGGGACGCACTCGAAGAAAAAAGTGAATATCCTCCCACTATCTTGAAAATGACTGTTAGAGAAATAAACACATTGTCAGACTGGAAATCTCGTCAACTATGCTGAAAAGGACTATTGGGGAGGCACCCGAAGAAAAAATTGAATAATCTCTAACTGTCTTTAGAAAGAATGTAAGAAAACTAAACACTTTGCCAGAATGGAAAACTAGCCAACTATCTTGAAAAGGAGTGTTAAGGACACACCTGAAGAAAAAATTGAATATCCTCCAACTATCTTGAGAAGGACTTTTAGAGAAATAAACACTTTCCCAGAATGGAAAACTCGCCAACTATCCTGAAAAGGACAATTGGGGACGCACTCGAAGAAAAAAGTGAATATCCTCCAACTATCTTGAGAAAGACTGTAAGAAAACTAAACACTTTGCCAGAATGGAAAACTCGCCAACTATCCTGAAAAAGACTATTGGGGAGGAACTCGAAGAAAAAAGTGAATATCCTCTAATTATCTTGAGAAAGACTGTTAGAGAAATAAACACTTTACCAGAATGGAAAACTCGTCAACTAGCCAGAAAAGGACAGTTGGGGACGCACTCGAAGAAAAAAGTGAATATCCTCCCACTATCTTGAAAATGACTGTTAGAGAAATAAACACATTGTCAGACTGGAAATCTCGTCAACTATGCTGAAAAGGACTATTGGGGAGGCACTCGAAGAAAAAAGTGAATATCCTCTAAATATCTTGAGAAAGAATGTTAGAGAAATAAACATTTTGCCAGAATGGAAAACTCGCCAACTATCCTGAAAAAGACTATTGGGGAGGAACTCGAAGAAAAAAGTGAATATCCTCTAATTATCTTGAGAAAGACTGTTAGAGAAATAAACACTTTACCAGAATGGAAAACTCGTCAACTAGCCAGAAAAGGACAGTTGGGGACGCACTCGAAGAAAAAAGTGAATATCCTCCCACTATCTTGAAAATGACTGTTAGAGAAATAAACACATTGTCAGACTGGAAATCTCGTCAACTATGCTGAAAAGGACTATTGGGGAGGCACTCGAAGAAAAAAGTGAATATCCTCTAATTATCGTGAGAAAGCCTGTTAGAGAAATAAACACTATACCAGATTGGAAAACTCGTTATCTATCCTGAAAAGGACAGTTGGGGAGGCACCCGAAGAAAAAAGTGATTATCCTCTAACTATCTTGAGAAAGACTGTTAGAGAAATAAAAATTTACTCAGAATGGAAAACTAGCCAACTATCCTGAAAAGGACTATTGGGGAGGCACTCGAAGAAAAAAGTTAATATCCTCTAACTATCTTGAGAAACACTGTTAGAGAAATAAACTCTTTACCAGATTGGAAAACTAGCCAACTATCCTGAAAAGGACTATTGGGGAGGCCCTCGAAGAAAAAAGTGAATATCCTCTAACTATCTTGAGAAAGACTGTTAGAGAAATAAACACATTGCCAGAGTGAAAAACTCGCCAACTATTCTGAAAAGTACTCTAGGGGAGGCACCCGAAGAAACAAGTGAATATCCTCTCACTATCTGGAGAAATACTGTTAGAGAAATAAACACTTTACCGGATTGGAAATCTCGCCAAATATCCTGAAAACGACAATTGCGGAGACACCCGAAGAAAAAAATGAATATTCTCTAAATATCTTGAGAAATACTGTTAGCGAAATAAACACTTTGCCAGAATGGAAAATTCGTCAGCTATCCTGAAAAGGACTATTGGGGAGGCACCCGAAGAAAAAATTGAATATCCTCCAACTATCTTGAGAAGGACTTTTAGAGAAATAAACACTTTCCCAGAATGGAAAACTCGCCAACTATCTTGAAAAGGACTGTTGGGAGGCACTCGAAGAAAAAATTGAATATCCTCTAGCTATCTTGAGATGGACTGTTAGAGAAATAAACATTTTGCCAGAATGGAACACTCACCAACTATGCTGAAAAGGACTATTGGGGAGGCACCCGAAGAAAAAGTGAATATCCTCTAACTATCTTGAGAAAGACTGTTAGAGAAATAAACACTTTGCCAGAGTGGAAAACTCGCCAACTATCCAAAAAAGGACTATTGGGGAGACCCTCGAAGAAATAAATCAATATTCTCTAATTATCTTAGAAAGACTGTTAGAGAAATAAACATTTACTCAGAATGGAAAACTAGCCAACTATCCTGAAAAGGACTATTGGGGAGGCACCCGAAGAAAAAAGTGAATATCCTCTCACTATCTGGAGAAAGACTGTTAGAGAAATAAACACTTTACCGGATTGGAAATCTTGCCAAATATCCTGAAAAGGACAATTGGGGACGCACTCGAAGAAAAAAGTGAATATCCTCTAACTATCTTGAGAAAGACTGTTAGAGAAATATACACTTTACCAGATTGGAAATCTCGTCAACTATCCTGAGAACGAGTGTTGGGGAGACACCCGAAGAAAAAAGTGAATATCCTCTAACTATCTTGAGAAAGACTGTAGAGAAATAAACACTTTGCTAGAATAGAAAACTCGCTAACTATCCTGAAAATGACTATTGGGGAGGCACTCGAAGAAAAAAGTGAACATCCTCTAATTATCTTGAGAAAGACTGTAAGAGAAATAAATACTTTACCAGATTGGAAAACTCGTCAACTATCCTGAACTGGACTGTTGGGGATGCACCCAAAGAAAAAAATGATTATCCTCTAACTATCTTGAGAAGGACTGTTAGAGAAATAAACACTTTGCCAGAGTGGAAAACTCGCCAACTGTCCTGAAAAGTACTATTGAGGAGGCACCCGAATACAAAAGTGAATATCCTCTCACTATCTGGAGAAATACTGTTAGAGAAATAAACACTTTACCGGATTGGAAATCTCGCCAAATATCCTGAAAAGGACAATTGGGGAGACACCCGAAGAATAAAATGAATATTCTCTAACTATCTTAGAAAGACTGTTAGAGAAAAAAATACTTCGCTAGAATAGAAAACTCGCCAACTATCCTGAAACGGACTGTTGGGGAGGCACCCGAAGAAAAAAGTGATTATCCTCTAACTATCTTGAGAAAGACTGTTAGAGAAATAAACATTTTGCCAGAATGGAAAACTCGCCAACTATCCTGAAAAGGACTATTGGGGAGGCACTCGAAGAAAAAAGTGAATAATCTCTAACTATCTTTAGAAAGAATGTAAGAGAACTAAACACTTTGCCAGAATGGAAAACTAGTCAACTGTCCTGAAAAGGAGTGTTAAGGACACACCCGAAGAAAAAATTGAATATCCTCTAACTATCTTGAGAATGACTGTTAGAGAAATAAACACTTTGCTAGAATGGAAAACTCGCCAACTATCCTGAAAAGGACTGTTGGGGAGGCACCTGAACAAAAAATTGAATATCCTCTAACTATCTTGAGAAGGACTGTTAGAGAAATAAACATTTACTCAGAATGGAAAACTAGCCAACTATCCTGAAAAGGACTATTGGGAGGCACCCGAAGAAAAAAGTGAATATCCTCTCACTATCTGGAGAAAGACTGTTAGAGAAATAAACACTTTACCAGATTGGAAAACTAGCCTACTATCCTGAAAAGGACTATTGGGGACGCACTCGAAGAAAAAAGTGAATATCCTCCCACTATCTTGAGAATGACTGTTAGAGAAATAAACACATTCTCAGATTGGAAATCTCGTCAACTATGCTGAAAAGGACTATTGGAGAGGCACCCGAAGAAAAAAGTGAATATCCCCTAAATGTCTTGAGAAAGAATGTTAGAGAAATAAACATTTTGCCAGAATGGAAAACTCGCCAACTATCCTGAAAAAGACTGTTGGGGAGGCACCTGAATAAAAAATTGAATATCCTCTAACTATCTTGAGAAGGACTGTTAGAGAAATAAACACTTTTCCAGAATGGAAAACTCGCCAACTATCCTGAAAAGGAGAGTTGGGGACGCACTCGATGAAAAAAGTGAATATCCTCCAACTATCTTAAGAATGACTGTTAGAGAAATAAACACTTTGTCAGACTGGAAATCTCGTCAACTATGCTGAAAAGGACTATTGAAGAGGCACCCGAAGAAAAAAGTGAATATCCTCTAAATATCTTGAGAAAAACTGTTAGAGAAATAAACATTTTGCCAGAATGGAAAACTCGCCAACTATCCTGAAAAGGACTATTGGGGAGGCACTCGAAGAAAAAAGTGAATAATCTCTAACTATCTTTAGAAAGAATGTAAGAGAACTAAACACTTTGCCAGAATGGAAAACTAGTCAACTGTCCTGAAAAGGAGTGTTAAGGACACACCCGAAGAAAAAATTGAATATCCTCTAACTATCTTGAGAATGACTGTTAGAGAAATAAACACTTTGCTAGAATGGAAAACTCGCCAACTATCCTGAAAAGGACTGTTTGGGAGGCACCTGAACAAAAAATTGAATATCCTCTAACTATCTTGAGAAGGACTGTTAGAGAAATAAACATTTACTCAGAATGGAAAACTAGCCCACTATCCTGAAAAGGAGTATTGGGGAGGCACTCGAAGAAAAAATTGAATATCCTCTAACTATCTTGAGAAAGACTGTTAGAGAAATAAACACTTTGCTAGAATAGAAGACTCGCCAACTATCCTGAAAAGGACTGTTTTGGAGGCACCCGAAGAAAAAATTGAATATCCTCCAACTATCTTGAGAAGGACTTTTAGAGAAATAAACACTTTCCCAGAATGGAAAACTCGCCAACTATCCTGAAAAGGACTGTTGGGAGGCACCCGAAGAAAAAAGTGAATATCCTCCAACTATCTTAAGAATGACTGTTAGAGAAATAAACGTTTACTCAGAATGGAAAACTAGCCCACTATCCTGAAAAGAACTATTGGGGAGGCACCCGAAGAAAAAAGTGAATAATCTCTAACTATCTTTAGTAAGAATGTAAGAGAACTAAACACTTTGCCAGAATGGAAAACTAGCCAACTATCCTGAAAAGGAGTGTTAAGGACACACCTGAAGAAAAAATTGAATATCCTCTAACTATCTTGAGAAGGACTGTTAGAGAAATAAACACTTTGCTAGATTGTAAAACTCGCCAACTATCCTGAAAAGGACTGTTGGGGAGGCACCCTAAGAAAAAATTGAATATCCTCTAACTATCTTGAGAAGGACTTTTAGAGAAATAAACACTTTCCCAGAATGGAAAACTCGCCAACTATCCTGAAAAGGACTGTTGGGAGGCACCTGAAGAAAAAATTGAATATCCTCTAACTATCTTGAGAAAGACTGTTAGAGAAATAAACACATTGCTAGAATGGAACACTCTCCAACTATCCTGAAAAGGACTATTGGGGAGGCACCCAAAGAAAATAGTGAATATCCTCTCACTATCTGGAGAAATACTGTTAGAGAAATAAACACTTTACCGGATCGGGAATCTCGCTAAATATCCTGAGAAAGACAATTGGGGACGCACTCGAAGAAAAAAGTGAATATCCTCCAACTATCTTGAGAAAGACTGTTAGAGAAATAAACACTTTGCCAGAATGGAAAACTCGCCAATTATCCTGAAAAGGACTGTTGGGAGGCACTCGAAGAAAAAATTGAATATCCTCTAGCTATCTTGAGATGGACTGTTAGAGAAATATACATTTTGCCAGAATGGAACACTCACCAACTATCCTGAAAAGGACTATTGGGGAGGCACTCGAAGAAAAAAGTGAATATCCTCTAACTATCTTGAGAAAGACTGTTAGAGAAATAAACACTTTATCAGATTGGAAAAATAGCAAACTATGCTGAAAAGGACTATTGGAGAGGCAGCCGAAGAAAAAAGTGAATATCCTCTAAATATCTTAAGAAAGACTGTTAGAGAAATATACACTTTACCAGATTGGAAATCTCGTCAACTATCCTGAGAACGACTGTTGGGGAGGCACCCGAAGAAAAAATTGAATATCCTCTAACTATCTTAGAAAGACTGTTAGAGAAATAAACATTTACTCAGAATGGAAAACTAGCCAACTATCCTGAAAAGGACTATTGGGGAGGCACCCGAAGAAAAAAGTGAATATCCTCTCACTATCTGGAGAAAGACTG
Organism: Gastracanthus pulcherrimus; assembly: GCA_949152435.1. Taxonomy (NCBI): domain Eukaryota; kingdom Metazoa; phylum Arthropoda; class Insecta; order Hymenoptera; family Pteromalidae; genus Gastracanthus; species Gastracanthus pulcherrimus. The sequence continues at coordinate 112,401,327 of OX424575.1, read as the reverse complement.
TTAGAGAAATAAACACTTTACCGGATTGGAAATCTTGCCAAATATGCTGAAAAGGACAATTGGGGACGCACTCGAAGAAAAAAGTGAATATCCTCTAACTATCTTGAGAAAGACTGTTAGAGAAATATACACTTTACCAGATTGGAAATCTCGTCAACTATCCTGAGAACGAGTGTTGGGGAGACACCCGAAGAAAAAAGTGAATATCCTCTAACTATCTTGAGAAAGACTGTTAGAGAAATAAACATTTACTCAGAATGGAAAACTAGCCAACTATCCTGAAAAGGACTATTGGGGAGGCACCCGAAGAAAAAAGTGAATATCCTCTCACTATCTGGAGAAAGACTGTTAGAGAAATAAACACTTTACCGGATTGGAAATCTTGCCAAATATCCTGAAAAGGACAATTGGGGACGCACTCGAAGAAAAAAGTGAATATCCTCTAACTATCTTGAGAAAGACTGTTAGAGAAATATACACTTTACCAGATTGGAAATCTCGTCAAGTATCCTGAGAACGAGTGTTGGGGACACACCCGAAGAAAAAAGTGAATATCCTCTAACTATCTTGAGAAAGACTGTAGAGAAATAAACACTTTGCTAGAATAGAAAACTCGCTAACTATCCTGAAAATGACTATTGGGGAGGCACTCGAAGAAAAAAGTGAACATCCTCTAATTATCTTGAGAAAGACTGTAAGAGAAATAAATACTTTACCAGATTGGAAAACTCGTCAACTATCCTGAACTGGACTGTTGGGGATGCACCCAAAGAAAAAAATGATTATCCTCTAACTATCTTGAGAAGGACTGTTAGAGAAATAAACACTTAGCCAGAGTGGAAAACTCGCCAACTGTCCTGAAAAGTACTATTGAGGAGGCACCCGAATACAAAAGTGAATATCCTCTCACTATCTGGAGAAATACTGTTAGAGAAATAAACACTTTACCGGATTGGAAATCTCGCCAAATATCCTGAAAAGGACAATTGGGGAGACACCCGAAGAATAAAATGAATATTCTCTAACTATCTTAGAAAGACTGTTAGAGAAAAAAATACTTCGCAAGAATAGAAAACTCGCCAACTATCCTGAAACGGACTGTTGGGGAGGCACCCGAAGAAAAAAGTGATTATCCTCTAACTATCTTGAGAAAGACTGTTAGAGAAATAAACACTTTGCCAGAGTGGAAAACTCGCCAACTATCCTAAAAAGGACTATTGGGGAGACACCCGAAGAAAAAAATGAATATTCTCTAACTATCTTAGAAAGACTGTTAGAGAAATAAACATTTACTCAGAATGGAAAACTAGCCAACTATCCTGAAAAGGACTATTGGGAGGCACCCGAAGAAAAAAGTGAATATCCTCTCACTATCTGGAGAAAGACTGTTAGAGAAATAAACACTTTACCAGATTGGAAAACTAGCCTACTATCCTGAAAAGGACTATTGGGGACGCACTCGAAGAAAAAAGTGAATATCCTCCCACTATCTTGAGAATGACTGTTAGAGAAATAAACACATTCTCAGACTGGAAATCTCGTCAACTATGCTGAAAAGGACTATTGGAGAGGCACCCGAAGAAAAAAGTGAATATCCCCTAAATGTCTTGAGAAAGAATGTTAGAGAAATAAACATTTTGCCAGAATGGAAAACTCGCCAACTATCCTGAAAAAGACTGTTGGGGAGGCACCTGAATAAAAAATTGAATATCCTCTAACTATCTTGAGAAGGACTGTTAGAGAAATAAACACTTTTCCAGATTGGAAAACTAGCCTACTATCCTGAAAAGGACTATTGGGGACGCACTCGAAGAAAAAAGTGAATATCCTCCCACTATCTTGAGAATGATTGTTAGAGAAATAAACACATTCTCAGACTGGAAATCTCGCCAACTATCCTGAAAAGGACTGTTGGGAGGCACCCGAAGAAAAAATTGAATATCCTCTAACAATCTTGAGAAATACTGTTAGAGAAATAAACACATTGCTAGAATGGAACACTCTCCAACTATCCTGAAAAGGACTATTGGGGAGGCACCCAAAGAAAATAGTGAATATCCTCTCACTATCTGGAGAAATACTGTTAGAGAAATAAACACTTTACCGGATCGGGAATCTCGCTAAATATCCTGAGAAGGACAATTGGGGACGCACTCGAAGAAAAAAGTGAATATCCTCCAACTATCTTGAGAAAGACTGTTAGAGAAATAAACACTTTGCCAGAATGGAAAACTCGCCAACTATCCTGAAAAGGACTGTTGGGAGGCACTCGAAGAAAAAATTGAATATCCTCTAGCTATCTTGAGATGGACTGTTAGAGAAATATACATTTTGCCAGAATGGAACACTCACCAACTATCCTGAAAAGGACTATTGGGGAGGCACTCGAAGAAAAAAGTGAATATCCTCTAACTATCTTGAGAAAGACTGTTAGAGAAATAAACACTTTATCAGATTGGAAAAATAGCAAACTATGCTGAAAAGGACTATTGGAGAGGCAGCCGAAGAAAAAAGTGAATATCCTCTAAATATCTTAAGAAAGACTGTTAGAGAAATATACACTTTACCAGATTGGAAATCTCGTCAACTATCCTGAGAACGACTGTTGGGGAGGCACCCGAAGAAAAAATTGAATATCCTCTAACTATCTTAGAAAGACTGTTAGAGAAATAAACATTTACTCAGAATGGAAAACTAGCCAACTATCCTGAAAAGGACTATTGGGGAGGCACCCGAAGAAAAAAGTGAATATTATCTCACTATCTGGAGAAAGACTGTTGGAGAAATAAACACTTTACCGGATTGGAAATCTTGCCAAATATCCTGAAAAGGACAATTGGGGACGCACTCGAAGAAAAAAGTGAATATCCTCTAACTATCTTGAGAAAGACTGTTAGAGAAATATACACTTTACCAGATTGGAAATCTCGTCAACTATCCTGAGAACGAGTGTTGGGGAGACACCCGAAGAAAAAAGTGAATATCCTCTAACTATCTTGAGAAAGACTGTTAGAGAAATAAACATTTACTCAGAATGGAAAACTAGCCAACTATCCTGAAAAGGACTATTGGGGAGGCACCCGAAGAAAAAAGTGAATATCCTCTCACTATCTGGAGAAAGACTGTTAGAGAAATAAACACTTTACCGGATTGGAAATCTTGCCAAATATCCTGAAAAGGACAATTGGGGACGCACTCGAAGAAAAAAGTGAATATCCTCTAACTATCTTGAGAAAGACTGTTAGAGAAATATACACTTTACCAGATTGGAAATCTCGTCAACTATCCTGAGAACGAGTGTTGGGGAGACACCCGAAGAAAAAAGTGAATATCCTCTAACTATCTTGAGAAAGACTGTAAGAGAAATAAACACTTTACCAGATTGGAAAACTCGTCAACTATCCTGAACTGGACTGTTGGGGAGGCACCCAAAGAAAAAATGATTATCCTCTAACTATCTTGAGAAGGACTGTTAGAGAAATAAACACTTTGCCAGAGTGAAAAACTCGCCAACTATCCTGAAAAGGACTATTGGGGAGACACCCGAAGAAAAAAATGAATATTCTCTAACTATCTTAGAAAGACTGTTAGAGAAATAAACATTTATTCCGAATGGAAAACTAGCCCACTATCTTGGAAAGGTCTATTGGGGAGGCACTCGCAGAAAAAAGTGAATATCCTCTAACTATCTTGAGAAAGACTGTTAGAGAAATAAACACCTTGCCAAACTGGAAATCTCGCCAAATATCCTGAAAAGAACTATTGGGGATACACCCGAAGAAAAAATTGAATAATCTCTAACTATCTTTAGAAAGACTGTTAGAGAAATAAACATTTAGCCAGAATGGAAATCTCGCCAACTATCCTCAAACGGACTGTTGGGGAGGCACCCGAAGAAAAAATTGAATATCCTCTAACTATCTTGAGAAAGACTGTTAGAGAAATAAACACTTTGCCAGAGTGGAAAACTCGCCAACTATCCTAAAAAGGACTATTGGGGAGACACCCGAAGAAAAAAATGAATATTCTCTAACTATCTTTAGAAAGACTGTTAGAGAAATAAACATTTAGCCAGAATGGAAATCTCGCCAACTATCCTCAAACGGATTGTTGGGGAGGCACCCGAAGAAAAAATTGAATATCCTCTAACTATCTAGAGACAGACTGTTAGATAAATAAACACTTTGCCAGAATGGAAAACTCACCAAATATCCTGAAAAGAACTATTGGGGAGGCACCCGAAGAAAAAAGTGAATATCCTCTAATAATCTTAAGAATGACTGTTAGAGAAATAAACACTTTACCAGATTGGAAATCTCGCCAACTATCCTGAAAAGGACTGTTGGGGAAGCACCCGAAGAAAAAAGTGAATATCCTCGAACTATCTCGAGGAAGACTGTTAGAGAAATAAACACTTTACCAGATTGGAAATCACTTCAACTATCAAGAGAACGACTGTTGGGGATACACCCGAAGAAAAAAGTGAATATCCTCTCACTATCTGGAGAATTAATGTTAGAGAAATAAACACTTTACCGGATTGGAAATCCCGCCAACTATACTGAAAAGGACTATTGGGGAAGCACCCGAAAAAAAAAGTGAATATCCTCTAACTATCTTGAAAAAGACTCTTGGAGAAATAAACACATTCCCAGAATGGATAACTTGCCAACTATTCTGAAAATGAATGTTAAGGACACACCTGAAGAAAAAAGTGAATATCCTCCTACTATATTGAGAAAGACTGTTAGAGAAATAAACACTTTGCCAGACTGGAAATCTCGCCAAATATCCTGAAAAGAACTATTGGGGAGGCATCAGAATAAAAAAGTGAATATCCTCTAACTATCTTGAGAAAGACTGTAAGAGAAATAAACACTTTGTCATAATGGAAAACTCACCAAATATCCTGAAAAGAACTATTGGGGAGTCACCCGAAGAAAAAAGTGAATATCCTCTAATAATCTTAAGAATGACTGTTAGAGAAATAAACACTTTGCCAGACTGGAAATCTCGCCAACTATCCTGAAAAGAACTGTTGGGGAGGCACCCGAAGAAAAAAGTGAATATCTTCTTACTATCTTGAGAAAGACTGTTAGAGAAATAAACACTTTCCCAGAATGGAAAACTCGCCAGCTATCATGAAAAAGACTGTTGGGGAGGCACCCGAAGAAAAAAGTTACAGTCCTCTAACTATCTGGAGGAAGACTGTTAGACAAATAAACACTTTACCAGATTGGAAATCACTTCAACTATCATGAGAACGACTGTTGGGGATGCACCCGAAGAAAAAATTGAATATCCTCTAACAATCTTAGAAACACTTTTAGAGAAATAAACAGTTTACCAGATTGGAAATCTCGCCAACTGTCCTGAAAAGGACCTTTTTGGAGGTACCCGAAGAACAAATTGAATATCCTCTAACTATCTTGAGAAAGATTGTTAGAGAAATAAACACTTTGCCAGTATGGAAAACTCGCCAACTATCCTGGAAAGGACTATTGGGGAGGCACCCAAAGAAAAAAGTGAATATCCTCTAACTATCTTGAGAAGGACTGTGAGAGAAATAAACACTTTACCAGATTGGAAATCTCGCCAACTATCCTGAAAAGGACTGTTGGGGAAGCACCCGAAGAAAAAAGTGAATATCCTCGAACTATCTCGAGGAAGACTGTTAGAGAAATAAACACTTTACCAGATTGGAAATCACTTCAACTATCAAGAGAACGACTGTTGGGGATACACCCGAAGAAAAAAGTGAATATCCTCTCACTATCTGGAGAATTAATGTTAGAGAAATAAACACTTTACCGGATTGGAAATCCCGCCAACTATACTGAAAAGGACTATTGGGGAAGCACCCGAAAAAAAAAGTGAATATCCTCTAACTATCTTGAAAAAGACTCTTGGAGAAATAAACACATTCCCAGAATGGATAACTTGCCAACTATCCTGAAAATGAATGTTAAGGACACACCTGAAGAAAAAAGTGAATATCCTCCTACTATATTGAGAAAGACTGTTAGAGAAATAAACACTTTGCCAGACTGGAAATCTCGCCAAATATCCTGAAAAGAACTATTGGGGAGGCATCAGAATAAAAAAGTGAATATCCTCTAACTATCTTGAGAAAGACTGTAAGAGAAATAAACACTTTGTCATAATGGAAAACTCACCAAATATCCTGAAAAGAACTATTGGGGAGTCACCCGAAGAAAAAAGTGAATATCCTCTAATAATCTTAAGAATGACTGTTAGAGAAATAAACACTTTGCCAGACTGGAAATCTCGCCAACTATCCTGAAAAGAACTGTTGGGGAGGCACCCGAAGAAAAAAGTGAATATCTTCTTACTATCTTGAGAAAGACTGTTAGAGAAATAAACACTTTCCCAGAATGGAAAACTCGCCAGCTATCATGAAAAAGACTGTTGGGGAGGCACCCGAAGAAAAAAGTTACAGTCCTCTAACTATCTGGAGGAAGACTGTTAAACAAATAAACACTTTACCAGATTGGAAATCACTTCAACTATCATGAGAACGACTGTTGGGGATGCACCCGAAGAAAAAATTGAATATCCTCTAACAATCTTAGAAACACTTTTAGAGAAATAAACAGTTTACCAGATTGGAAATCTCGCCAACTGTCCTGAAAAGGACCTTTTTGGAGGTACCCGAAGAACAAATTGAATATCCTCTAACTATCTTGAGAAAGATTGTTAGAGAAATAAACACTTTGCCAGTATGGAAAACTCGCCAACTATCCTGGAAAGGACTATTGGGGAGGCACCCGAAGAAAAAAGTGAATATCCTCTAACTATCTTGAGAAGGACTGTGAGAGAAATAAACACTTTACCAGATTGGAAATCTCGCCAACTATCCTGAAAAGGACAGTTGGGGACGCACTCGAAGAAAAAATTGAATATCCTCTAACTATCTCGTGAAAGACTCTTATAGTACTGTTATAGCTAATGACCAAAGTTCCAAAAATTATTGTAAAAATGTGAGGAATATATTATGTTCAAGTTGATTCGACCCTTACCAAATTAAAAAAATGAATAATTTCTTCAACCATTATTTCAATAGTAAATATACAAAATTGAATCCAATTCGGTTGACGATTGAAAAAAATGCCGGCCATTTTAGATTCGCCATATTGAATTTTTCAAATCTGATTTCAGATTCGTTATCAGTGTCCCTGAAAACCCCCGTATATCAAATTTGGCACAAATAGGTTGACTTTTGAAAAAAATGTTCGCCCTATCGGATCCGCTACCTGGAATTTTTGAATTCGATGTCAGATTCATCATCAGCGACCTTGAGAACCTCAGTATTCAAGATTGCGTATAAATTAGAAAATTTTTTAAGATAATATGAAGTTTCCGATTATTCCATGATGTCACAGGCGCCATCTTGGAAAATTTTTTGGGAAAAATTGAAAACATCAAATATTTGAACAATAATATAATACAACTACAAACACACAGAATAAATCAACATCAAACAGACAGAATGGAACTAGACCAAACAATACATGATGAAGAAATATTTAATGCAGCAGATATGGAATACATGAAAAGAGAAAATGAATATTTGAAAGATATGAACTTTCAACTAAAAAATAATACCAACGAATTAAAAGAAAAAAATGAAATGCTAAAATAAATGTTAAAAGATAAAGAGAGTTTAAGAAATATAAATAAAGTAACTTATGCAGAAGCAACAACAGGAAAAATACAAATGAATAAAAGACCTTCAAAGATTGTAATAAGGAAAACTGATAAAAGTGCAACTCTGCAAGAATTCATGCAGACAGTAAGTCACCATCTAATACAAAATAAATCTATACAAACAAATATGATTACGGAAAGGAAAAAAGTAGAAGAAATAGTCATAACGTGCAGTGATGATCAGAGTGTAGTCAAAGCAATAGAAGTATTAAAAGACAAAGTGCAAGGAAATGTAACTGTGGAACAAAAAAATAAACCGAAAATGAAGATTGTAGGCATCAATAATTTTGAAAAGATGAATGATATACAACTCCTAGATGACATAAATAAAAGAAATTTCTTCAATTATAATGATCAAGAGTGCAAGATAGTGCACACATACATTAATAAAGAAAAAGGAACGCAAACTGTTATAATAGAGACAACTGCAGACATACATAAGCATATTAGAGGAAATAGCAATAAAGTATTCGTGGGGCACGAAAAATGTGTGGCATACGATGTAATAGATGTTAAGCCATGTTATGTTTGCGGCAGATACGGTCATAAAGGGAAAAAATGTAGGAATACCACAAGTGCCAAGTGCATTAAATGTGCAGGTGAACATAAAGCAAGTGAGTGTGGTTCGAGTGACATGAAGTGTACAAACTGTATATACAGTAATAATAAATACAAGACAAAATATAATATAGATCATGAAGCAACAAACTATGATAGATGTGAAGTATTTAAAACCATGGTAAGAAAGTATATAGATACAACGGACTACAGCGCCAATCCTGTAATACCACGAGACATAGGTAAAGTAGGGAACTATCTTAACAAGCCGATTTCCGCGCTAAATGCTGGTATGTCTGTAGAATCATTGAATACTTTAAATGAAATAATAACAAGTCCAACAAAGAACAATGGATAACGATACGATAAATTTTGAGGATATAATACAACAAGAAAATGAGTTCAATGATACTGCAGAATTAAACAACAAATTAGAAAATAAAAAATTTGTGATATTACATGTTAACGTTAAAAGTCTAAATGAAAACCTAAGTAAATTGGAAGTTTTTGTAAAAGGTTTAAAGAATAAACCGTTAGTGTTTGTTTGTTCAGAAACATGGATCATTCATCATATTGAATTTTTACAATTACCTGGATACAAAATTTTTTATAATAATAGTAAAATCAATAAAGCAGACGGCGTTGTACTATTTATAAGAAATGATATAAATCAGGATACCAAAATAATTGAAATTGACAGAACAAAGTTTTTAGTTGCAGATTTAATTACTAATACTCGTAATAATGAAAATTTCAGAATATCAGCAATATATAGATCTCATAGTATACCTAAGACTGAATTTGTTCTGTCAACAAAAAAACACTTGCTTGAAAATAGAAAAGTTAAAAACCATTGTATAATCGGTGATTTTAATATAGACATAATGAATAAAGACGTACAGAAACATGATAATAATATAAACCAAGAATTTTTAAATAATTTCCTAGCATATGAATACATTCCATGTTTCCAAGGTGTAACGAGACCTTCACCTGTTGGGCAGGGAGGTTCATGCATTGACAATTTCTTTATAAAATTAAACACAATAACTGTTAAGTCATACAAAATTACAAACCCTTTTAATGATCACTTTCCACTATTTGTTCAATTTAATAATATAAGAATACAGCCGAACGTTAAAGAAGTGATAAAAAGAGTTAACTATGACAAATTAAAAAATATTACTAATGAAGTGGATTGGAACAGAATGTTAACAATGCAGGAGCCTGACTGTGCAACAGATGAAATCATAATGACAATAAATTAATGCGTAGAGAAAGCAAGTATCTTAATTAAGCAAAAAAGAAGTGATCGAAATTGTACGCCTAGAAAAAAATGGATAACTAAGGCAATAATTGTATCATGTAAAATGAAAGAATTACTGTACAACGTGTGGAAAAAGAATAAAGAATCTACAGTTCTAAAGAAAGAATATATGGACTACGTTAAGGTGCTAAATAAAGTAATTAGAGATGCGAAAGTTAAGTATGAAAGAGAAATGATTAATAATAATGCTAGTGATTAAAAAAAAATATGGAAAATAATAAACAGAAAAATTGGGAATAATAAAAAAGTAGATAACAAAATCAAAAAAATTCAATACAATGGAATTGAAATTAAAGATAAAACTGAAATTGCAAATATAATGAATAACTTTTACTGTAATGTCGGGAAAGAATTAAGTAAACAAATTATTGAGCCAAATGAAAAACCTAAAGAAATTGAAAATAATCCGAAATCAATATTTTTAAACCCAACTAATTCTGATGAAGTAATAAAAATCATAAAAGAACTTAAGAATAAAGCAGGTGGAGAATACAATGTAAATGCCATGACATTAAAAACAATTGCTCAGTATATCGCACTACCTTTGGCACATATATTCAATCTTTCGATAGAAAAAAAAGTGTGGCCAGTTGCGCTCAAGAGTGCAGTAGTAATTCCTATATATAAAGCAGGAAATAAAACAGATATAACAAATTACAGACCGATATCACTTATATCAAATATTGCAAAAATATATGAAAAAATAATTTACAATCGTATATATGGTTTTCTCAGGGAATGCAATATTCTTTCAGAGTATCAGTATGGATTTGTAAAAAATATTGGAACTACAGATGCACTGTGTAAAATAACCGAAATAATTTATAAAGATTTAGATAAAAGCAAACCAATAATATTAACTTTCATAGATCTTGCCAAAGCTTTTGACACAGTCAACCATGCACTTCTATGTGAAAAATTGGAAAAATATGGTATAAGAGGTATTGCACTTGAACTGATAAAAAGCTATCTAACGGATAGAAAGCAAAAAGTAAAGATTGATAATAAAATTAGTTCTGAAAAGATTTTAGATACAGGAGTACCACAAGGTATAATTCTGGGACCGCTTTTTTTCATAATATATGTGAATGATCTATTGTTAGATATGCCTAAGGATTCAATCCTGTCGTATGCTGACGACACTGTCATCATCTCAGATGATGACACGTGGTCTCAAGCACGGGACAAGATGAATGTTTTACTAGATAAAGTAGCGAATTGGTTAGCATTCAATAAACTATAACTGAATATATCTAAGACTAAATTTATAACCTTCGGAAATTACTACGACAGCGTACCTTTAGAATTAAGTATTGAAATTCAAAAACAAAACATCATAAGAACTGAAAGCTATAAGTATCTTGGTATATATTTTGACTATAATATGAAGTGGCATAAACACATTGAATACCTATTAAATAGAACCAAATATCTGATTTTTATATTTGCTAAAATAAGAAAATTTATGGATACCAATACACTTATGATAATATATTATGCTTTCTTTCATAGCATAATAAATTATGGAATTATTGCTTGGGGAGGTGCATACACAACAATCTTAAATTTATTACAAAGGATTCAAACAAGGATACTTAAAATTATTAACAAAAATCACTTTGCAACAGACAATCCTTTGAACATTAAACAGTTATTTACACTAGTATCAGTTACATATCATTATGATAAACTTAAAAACATGTACTTATTAAGCGAATCTAAGACTAGAAATAATAGTATAATTTTACCAAAAATGATACAAGCTATTAGTGATAAAAATAGCTACATAGAGGCTGTTAAAACTTTCAACGCTTTACCAAAAGAATTAAAGTGTTTAATTGTAAGTAAAATAACTATTAAGAAACATATTAAGAAATTTATAAAGTCAATATAAAATTTTGTTATGTTAACTGGGATATTTAGTTTTAAGTTAGTTTTAAGGATTTATCAAACGCAGCATTTGAATGTCATTGCGTTTGAAAAAATTACTCCAGCCTATGTACAGGTAACTGCGTTTACCTCTATAGGGTTTACTTTATGTAATCTATCTGGTTAAATAAATAAATAAATAAATAAATAATATCATTTGCAACATGAATCCATATCAAGATCTTCGTTGAACCCGTTTTATTCTAAACAACCATGCCGAAATGTTAAAAAATGTATTTCTGATTTTTCATCAAATTCAAACCGTCATTTTGAAATTTCCCAACTGAAATTTCAAAATTCTGACTTCAGAATCGAAAAGAGCGGACAATTTTAGTTCATAAAAGTGCTATTGGTTATTATTATTTTTTTTTCAACAATTTTGTAGGCAAAAAACCAATTGACTATAAAATGGCCGCTTCGGAAGAGATGGGTTAAAGTGATGTAGAATCTGTATGTGATTTTTTTATCCCCACTCTGTAGGCCCGACTACGTAGGCGTTTTATTCCCACTCGGTTTTGAAAATCCATTAGCTTTATTTTTAGAAGAGAGGGATAGGAGCAGCCTCTTTGCTCCTCTATTCGAAGAAACAGATGGCATGCATAGGAAATGGAAAGTAGGGAAAATGTTTGAAAAGAAAGGGTCAGTCTTTCTTTCCTCTGGATTTAAAAAACAGATAGACCGTTGCTCACTGATTTTGCTAGCAATAAACGTCTTCGTCGCAGGCTGTAGGTGCGCGCAGGTAGCAGGAAGATTTTATCGGTAAACAGCCTTGGAGAAAGGCTTACTGCTTGCAGGCATTCGAAAATTCTTTTTTTCCGACCTATACGCTGTCAATTTTTTTCCTGCAATAAACGCTATATTACAGTATAATATTTAAGATTATTTAGGATATAAAATAAAACACCTAAAAAAAATTTAAATTGATATGTCGCCGATTATATTAAATCAAGTCACAAGATAGAATAAATTTGGTATAAATCAATTGATTCGCCGCACAAGAATAAAACTCACGTCTCTACATAGAATACCTTCTCGAGTAATTCAAAATAAAACTCATATAACATCACCATCAAAATCATTATTTTTAATCGCCGTGCGTTAAGACTAAACATACATCCATGCACCCATTCACACGTATATTTTAATATAAAATCGTTATAAATATCCACAGTCTAAATTCACAAAAATGGTCGTTAAATTTATGAGCCGGCGGCTCTGAGTCTCGGATTTATTGCACACAGCAATGACGGATCTCTCCGTAGTCAAATAAGGCCTCAATGCGGGCCCGATGTCATAAATCAATTATGATTATAATTATATTTATACTTTGCAGCAACGATATAAACGCCGAAATTCGACAAAATTAGAATGATTATATTAAACACATTTATCTTTCAATTTCTCTCTCTTTCTCTCTCGAACAATTAATTGCGCTATACTTAGCTTAACTAGGCTTTATACGCGCGGACTCGGAAACAGGCGTGCACTCCTGCACCAATGTATGATCTGGCGGTAGATTGAACTGGCGAAAAATGTCGATCGTCGCTCAGCCGTCGGGAGCCCAAGCGTCTTGCCAGTCCGCGCCCCGTTCCACTGCGTATGATTCTCACGCGGCCGTTTCAGCGACTACACAAATAATAACCGCGCACAATGTAATTTCGCACGATAGATATAAAAGACTCATCCGCAGATTATTAAAACAAAGAACTTACCCCTTTCGGGAATGGCGTGGCTCGTGAAAGAGATAGAGATACTCGCGCAGGAGCTGCTACCTCGCAGGCCTCCTCGCTGTGTTCTGCCGTGCGATCGCCGACGCGCGCTGCTCGAACTGCCGAATTTTCGGTTTCTCGCAAACGGACACACTCACACTAATTATCGGCATACTCGTACGACGCGTTACATAACTCCCACATTCCATACTTGTATATATACATGTATACATTGTCGCTATGTCCCTTACAACAGTAAGACATAGCGCGTGTTGAAGGTCCTTGCGCAGGTAGTAGTAAATTTTCCCCAGTAATAAACGACCCTTAGAGAAACGCTTACTGCGCGCAGTCTTTCTGTTCTATAGGCCTATACGCTATCAGTTTATCGTCGAGAAACGATTAATTACAGCAAGACTTGGTACACGTTGAAAGTCTTCTCGCAGGTGGTAGTTTCCAGCAATAATCAACCTTTTGAGAAAGGCATACTGCGCGCACGGATTCGAAAATTCTTCTTTCGAACCAAAACGCTGTCAGTTTTTCGGCTAGAAACGATTTATTACAGCAAGGCTTGGTGCACCATACATAACGTTATGTACAATGCACATAGGCTTCCTTCTAATGCAGAGGTTGTGATTAAAACATACGTAATGCTTATCACTCGATATCGTTTCTAGTGATGGACATCCAAAGTCTTCAACGATTGAAATTGATCTGTAAATAAAAAAATGTAAGAAATACGAGCATAGAAAAGTAAAAGGAAAAATATGAAAAAGTATAAAAAAAGTATGAAAAAAGTATGAAAAAGTATGAAAATGTATGAAAAAGTATGAAATGTATGAAAAAAGTATGAAACTTGAGTCGTATTATATATCACTTGCACATTTGGTATAAGATTTCTTAGCCATTGCACTTTCTGCTCTCCCTTAACGTATAATTTCTTAATCCCTTGCGAGCAGATTTGGCAAATTCGTTGAAGACGATGATAAGGAATATCTCCAGTGTCCCATGCAATTCCATGATGATACTTTTCCACTCTGTGAGTCATACACTTTTCTTCTGCTGTCAGTTCTTCCAATGTCATCGGAGGTTTAAAGAGGTATACAGTCGACAAAGCAGTTTTCTTTAAATTGAGAAAACTTACTTCTTTGAAAATGAAAGAATCCTCTGCTATTCTTTGGAATCCTTGAATGTCACAAATATAAACATTCTCTTCTTGAAATTGCAGTGTGGTATTTCTAAACATCAAATCGTAGTCACGTGCTCTAGCAATCTTACAGCTCTGTAATTGTTAGTTCAGTAAGAAGAGAACTCGGAGAATGAATAGGAAAATTCTCTCATCCTGATTTTATAACAAGAAGCTCCGCCTCATGCTCTCTTAGGATTGGACTTAAAAAAAAAAGTATATTCTTGATGGGAGGGACCAAAAGTCGCTTTTTGGTTGGTTGAAACGGAAGAAAATTCATCTCTCCCTTAGAAAATCTCCCTCCTCTTCCCAAAAAAAACTATTTTGGTTGGTTCAAATGAAAGAAAATTCATCTCTACCTAAGAAAATCTCCCTTCTCTTCATTTTATCCTTGGTCAGGACAGACTTTCGAATTTTCTACCTCTACTTACGTCGACATTGCCTGCAAAAAGGGAAGCAGTTTCTTGGACAAGCACACTTCGTCTATCGTAGTCAACGAGTTTTAGTCTTGACTATCCAGCACATTTGAGAAGTACTATTCTAGCGCTATTACAGTGAGAAAAAAAGCTAATATGGCATCCATCGATCTTTTTAAACGCCTTGTTCAGGTTCTTCGTGATACTTTGCTAAGTATAAATGATTTAAGTAATAACGATATTCATTATTAGTTGGACATGTTTAATTCCAGCATAAAACAATTAAATGAAAAAATTGCAAAACCTAAACTTACAAGAGGAGAGAAACAGAAATGTCAAACTTGCATGACTCATCTTTCGTGTGCAAGTTGAATTTGAACTACATCTTCAACGAGGAGGTAATCTACAATCTGAGAAAATAGAACCTAGTGTAGAGTGGCGAGATGTGCAGTCGGCTTTCCAAAATCGAATCAAGACTGCCGTAGTTGTAAATATAAAACACATGGACATTCTGAGTTTCTTAAGTGATGCACAAAAGCTCTTCAAAGTTAAGGTACGAGCATGCTTAGAAGAATACAATACTGTGAAAATAAATTCGGATTTGATCTCGGAATTTTCTATGCAGAAAAATGGAGAGAAAACGACAGGTATTAAATATTTCACAAGTGAAAGTGCTACAGTATACATGTCAACAGATTTAGAGGAATGGTTTAAAGACTATATCAAAGAGCCCTTTCTTACACAACTAGAAGAATTTCAGGAAAAAGATTCCGGCTGGACATTGAAAAGTATTATAAGTTTGTGTAAAAATATGAAAAAATATTCTGCATTCAAGGGCAGTTCCTTCATTCCTCTCCTACAGTTTATAGAAAATAAAAAAGCATGTATTTAATGTTCATAACAATAACAATCAGTGTTTCAAGTATGGTATTCTTTCAGCATTATATCCCAGCAAAAATAATTCTAACAGAGTTAATCAATATCGTTTACATGAGAACAAGTTAAACTTTAGTGATATACAATTCCCAGTAAAACTGAAAGATATTTCAAAATCCGAAAAATTGAATAATATTTCAGTAAATGTATACATTATACATGTTCAGAAAGTATGGTTCAAAGTTTGAAGTATCGCCTTGTCACGTTACGTCAGAAAAGAAGGCTCAACAAGTAAATCTACCAGAAGAGGAAGACCAACATGTAAATCTACCAGAAAATAATGATCAACCAGAAAAGAGGGGTAGACATGTAAATCTAGTCATCATTCAAGATTTTTACATTGATGAGCATGAAGAAAATAATTTTGCTGATGGTCATGAAAGCATGCCTAAATACCATTACGTTTGGATCAAAAGTATGTCTAGTCTTCTAAGTTCTCAACTGTCTAAAACTAATAAAAAATCATACCACTGTGAAAGGCGTTTACAAGTTTTCTATAATGAAAAAAGATTGAAAATTCATGATAATCATTGTAAAAATATGAATAAATGTCGAATGAATCTGCCAGGCTCAAAGAATAACAAAAAACAAAGAAGATTATAAAAAGAGAGAAAAAGTTCCTTTCGCTATTATGCTGATTTTGAATGTTTACTGAAGCCTACTGAGAATGAGAGTGCTTTTCAACTTCATGAAGCATACAGCATAGGTTACTACACAAAATGCAGCTTTGATGACAGATTATCTGTCTATAAATCTTACAGACAAAAATTTGGATCAAGAGACACCTGCAGAATGGTTTGTTCGAGAACTAAAATCAATAAGTGAGAAGATAGATCATCTGTAAAAGAATCCTAAACCAATGAAACTCACAGCTCTAGAAGAATTATCTTTCCAGATGTCAACCATTTGTCATATATGTCAAAAATCAATACGTGATGAAGAGCTTGCAGTGCGAGACCATTGTCATTTCACAGGACGGTATGTTAATAGTTTAATTATATTTAAAGTTAATTTTTGGAGATCCCAAAAAAAAAGTAATTTTTTTCTCTTCAATTTCAGAGGTGCAGCTTACAATTCATGAAATTTTAATTATAAGAACTCACGATTCATTCCCGTTGTTTTTCATAACCTCAATTTTGATACTCATTTCATTTTGATGAAAGGACGAGTTAGTCTAATATCTCATAATAAGGAGAAATATATTTCGTTCACGAAATACATAGATGACTGTGACATCAGTTTTAGATTCATAGATTCTTGGCGTTTTCTACCATCATCATTGGAAAAGCTCGCATTATATCTACAAAACGTGCCGATAGCGGTGAAAGAATTTCGATCAGATGGATTCACAGATGGAATGATAGATCTTCTCAGACGGAAAGGTATATTTCCATATGATTATGTAGACACATTTGATAAGCTATTGTCTACAAAATAGTCTGGGATAAGGTCAATATAAAAACATTGGGAGAGTATTCAGATCTTTACTTAAAAACAGATGTTCTACTGTTGGCTGACGTTTTCGAAAATTTTCGAGAGACATCTCTTAAAGCTTATGATTTATGTTCTGCTCACTTTTACACGACACCAGGGTTGACATTTTCAGCAGCTCTTAAAATGACAAAGGTAGAATTAGAGCTTCTTACAGATATTGACATGCTAATGTTTATTGAAACAGGGGATACGCTCTGACGGAAGAGAGAGAAGGGATATATTACAAGAGGCAATGGAAGGGGCAGAAATTGTGGTGGGAAATGGGCTATACCAACAGACAGACCACGACGAGGAGCACATTCGAGCAATCGAAGAGTTCGAGAATTATCATCCTTGCGCGAAGAAACGAAGACTCAACTAAATTTCTAAGCAAGTTCACAGTTACTTTTCACCAATTTTTTTTTCTCTAACAAATCTTTCCTCTATTAAAAGTTCTTATTTTTTACTTTTTCCAGAATGGATCTATCTGCGCTTAATAAGATTACTGAATGCGACTTCTTGTCAAGGAGGAAAGTAACAGACTTGGCGAAATATCATCAGTACATGGTCACAACACTTAAGGAGGTGAAGACCAGATTCGGTACGAAGGTCGTAGCCGAACTCGACGAAAGTTTTCAAATCTTTTTACCAGAGAAGATTTTTTTTGACAGACTCCCCAATACTGCAAATAAACTGAATTTATTTGTGACATATCAGGGTGGATCTTCCTTTAAGTTAGAATGAAATACGCAGCTTGCTTTGTTTATAATATTTATTTATTCAGATTCAAACTTGTACATAATAATACATAAATAAATACAATAACATAATATGATTGCTTTCTTATTTACTAGTACCTACATTATTGCATTTACATTAATGTTTTTGGTTGAATCTTGGTTAAATCAAATAATTTCTTTTACATCTATCCAACTATTATGCTCATTACTAAAGCCTAACCATTTAACATATGCACGGTTTCCACTTTTCTTTAAAACTTTTTCTACTAGATAAATTTCTGAATACATAGTTTTCTGAATTTCCGTTTCATAAAAGCCGACAGAGATAGGTTTATCATAATAATCTTTGACATGATAAGTTACCGGATTGGTTTTTACAAGTTATGATATTGTGAAAATTTCAGTAGAACAGTTTGGCGTATAACCTTTTTCAAAAACATGTTTAATCTTATTTATCCATGCTTTATCTCCTACTTTCAATTTCGGTTTTTTCACAGGTAACTTTTCATTTGGAAAATGCTTCTTGACCTCTCTTTCATTTGCATGCGTAACATTTTTAGGCTCAATTCCTATTGTCCGATATTTTCTTCAATTGTAAGCTTTCGCCAACTCAGACAGGATATCCCACCATTTATAGCTCCCTTGTTTGCTGAACTCTATCCACATTGCATTTTTTAATGTTCTATTAAAACGCTCACTTATGTTTGCATGCAGATTACTATGTGAAGAATATAGGTTTATCTTGTACTTCTTCATGAGTATCTGAAAGTTTGAATTGTAAAATTCTTTTCCTTGGTCAGTTTGTAAATTTGTCGGTACACGTTCTTATTTCAGTATTGACTCTACAGCTAGAGTAACATCATTACCACTTGATTGGGATGGCCTATGCATACTTTGAAAATGTATATATGATAGTGAGTAAGTAGCGAAATCCTTTGTTTTCGTTGGCGTATGGAATCATTTCTAAAAGATCAGCTTGTCAAGTCTCATCTATTCCACGTATATCATATTTTCTTCGCTTGTAGTTTCGGCGTACTGGTTTCTGCATCTCTTCAGCTACTTTTTGTCGTTCCATTTTTCGATAATATGTTTAAGGTTTAAGAAAAATTCGTGATTATGAAGCTTCTATTCAGATAAAATTGTTTTCAAAGCATTCTTTCAATTTTGTCTCAAGATTATCTAATCGAATTTTAAGATGGGAAAGAACATTATTGATTTTATTAAATTCAGTGTTTATGGGAATCTCTAAATCAACTTTCATTACAGCCATTATGTTAGTTAGATTTCTAACTTCTTTACTTATAGTTTTCAGAAGCACTTCCAAGGTGACTGCATCATTAGGCTGACTTGGATAAGCAAGGTTACATAACCTTTTATTTTGTAAACAAAATTACCAACTAATGTAAGTTTATAACCAATGCCTGGTGGACCGCGACTCACTTCTTGCGTGCCCTCAAGTTTTCTTCCGAACACGTCGAGACTCATGATGCTACTGATCTTATGAGAAAAGATGCATTTCAATATATATGTCCTGCTTCACGTAGTTCCTCAATGATCGATTGTATTGCATTGTCGTGATTGTTATTTCCAGTAGATCGTTCCGCAACCAATAATCGCAGTCGCTTGATAAGCTCGCTTGGATCATTCCAGTAGATTAGATCTATAAAAGAATTTTTCTTTGCTATTTTATATTTAGGTATGAGGCCTCTTCCGGTGGTGGATTCATTTTTACGATTGCTGCGGAACATGAGTCCTATAATATTCATATATTTTTTACTCCTCGAACTGCGTATACTCTCATCTTTGCTATATCTTTTCCGATGAGCATTTGATGCTTCCAGGATGCTGCAATAACTTTTTCGATCTGTTGAACTTATAAGATTGTCATCTGGTTGTTTCTTGAAGAGTAATTCAATTAGATCCCCACTTTTAGGATAACTTTTATCTCTCACTTTTACCATTTTATCATGAAATTAAATTTCTGAATCGCCAATCATATACACTCCATTGACGTTCTGCACTCCGTATATGTTGTCGATTTCGCTGCGGCTTTCATTTAACAATGATAAAAAGTCACTTGATTGATTTCCTTTAATCGGAGATTTGAATGTTGAATTTATCATTGTGTCATCCATCGAAGAAAAATCTGCATCATCATTATCATATGCGGAACTCGACTCATTTATATCGTTTACTATATAACTTGATCGATCGAATCGTAATCTTTTCCTCGGTTTCCTGTTGCTGCCTATATTCAAAATGTGATTAAAAGGTGGCAAGCTTTCGACTTTCTAGTCGACGAGCTTCTCGAGTGGTGTAATGACTGGTTTCAATGTATCACCAATAACTTTTTCAAAAACTTCTCTTTCCTATTTCCATAAAGAGTATTTTTGTTTAATAGCGTGACGCGCTCGCAAGAGCTCGCTGAGAATATTCTTTTCTTTCTTGAAGTCTGACATGCTAACGAGATGCTGTCTACAATTGAAGTGTAGGTTTCAGATTCATAACTTCTTTTTTATTGCAAAACAGTCAAATCCTTTTCTGTATCTACCATCATCCATCACTGTATCTTTGTCGATAATAACAAATCTATACTTATCATTTTTCCACCATTCAGAACAAAGATTTCTAAATTCATTGAAAGTTAAATCAGTATTGACATGATCTTCATAGATATGTTTTAGATAAACATTGTCTTGACGATAAATTACTAACATATTAATATTGCCCCTCACGAGGTGTTTCGGTATATGAGCGTACGACTGACATAGATAAAAGCTGTCTACACTTTTATGTCTTCCCACACAGAAAATTGCTCTGACGTTGTCCTGCTTCTCACAAGCCACATCATCAAAAATCCTAATTGAATTTGGTCGGACCTCATCTGGAGATACTACAGATTCATGCTCACTAAAAGATAGATATGATACGCCTTCTATCGGTTCTAAGACTTTTTCGAGAAATTGATACTTCGGCTGATTCAAGGATTTAGAGTATACATACAAATTTTCAAATTTAAGAGCATTGGGATGTGTAATTAGAGCCAATAAACTATTCGTTTTTCCACAGTTAGATGACCCGCAGAATACTGCTCGTATAGTATAAGGTAGTAATTCTCCATGCCGCTTCCTTCTCTTCTGTTTTCCGAAATCAAAGTTTGTGACGGGGAGTTTGACGTTCTGCTCGCTAAAATCCATGTTCACATGACAAAGTCTAGTTTGACATTGAACTATGGAAATACAAAAGTATGTTTTATATTTTGATCTTTAGTTGTAAAACATCACTCGAAGAGAGATGATCGTACGAAACAACCAAAAGGTTATGGATTACTTGATAAAGTGATTAATAACTTACCTATTGAAATGCATCTTCCTGAATATCAATACTTTGGTCCCGGAACTAAATTGAAAAAACGGTTGAAAAGAAGTGATCCTGGAATTAATCCGCTTGATCAGGCATGCAAAGAACATGAAATAGCTCAATCTCATAAAAATGGAGATCGTAAACCTGCTGACATGAAGCTCGTTAATAAAGCTTGGCAACGTGTCAAAGCCAAGGATTCCAGTCTTACTGAAAAAGCATATGCTTTTGCGGTTACGAATGCTATGCAATTAAAAGGAAAAACTATAATGGGTCTGAAATTAAGTAAGCTAGAGACGGCTGCTAACAAATCAACGTCACCAAGTAAATGTTATTCAATCCGCCTTGAAAGGTGCACGTCAAACTGTTAAGATTCCACGTGTTCTTCCAATTTCATCAAAAGTTGGTGGAGTTCTTCCGTTTCTCATACCGCTGTTCGCAGGACTAAGTGCGACCGGTGCTCTGGCAGGGGGAGCTGCGGGAATAGCTAAATCAGTAAATGATGCTAAAGCTGCACATAAAAACCATGAAGAAAGTAAGAGACAGAATAAGACAATGCAAGCTATTGCTGTAGGCAAAGGTCTCTATCTTAAACCATATAAAACTGGGATAAAATTATTTATGAAACCACATATCGGTCATGGTAACGTCCATACAAAAAAAAACTTCAATTTAATTTTGCCAAATCGTCCACTGACTGAAAATCTTCTAAAATATGCTCGTATGTTGCAAATTCCACATTTCCGAGGTGTTTTTATGAGAAATAATATGTCTTCCGATGGTCCATGGAGTAATGAATCTGCTATTGTTAACTTGGATGACATGAAAAATAAAGGCACTCACTGGGTGTGTTATCGAAAACATGGTTCCAAAGTAATTTATTTCGACACTTTTGGTGACCTTAAACCTCCCAAAGAGCTCGTGTTATATTTCAACGCGAAAGAAGTAACATATAACTATAAAAGATATCAAAATATTGACTCATTCATTTGTGGTCATCTTTGTCTTCAATTCTTAACCGGAAGACTATAAAAGAGAAGATTGAAGACGAATGGGATCATTCTCTTCCAATCAGTCATGGAAGATAGTTTCACTTTGAGTCTTTCAGGAAAATCTTCTGTTCCAGAAGCACAATATTTTCCTTCAATTGAACTACCTCAGCATACAAATTTTGTTTTGGGTTTAGTTGAACTTTTAACATTCAACTCTATTCCCAATGTGGACTGTTCGAATACTAAACTTCATTTGAATGGAAATATTATCACTATCTCTACTGGCAGTTACGAGATTAATGCTATTAATACATTTTTACAAGATAATTTGAAATCTAAAGAAATTGAATTTTCTTTGATAGCTAACAACAATACTCTCAGAAGTGAAATTAATTGCAGTTATCTATTAGATCTTACTCATCATGATTCAATAGTCTTCTTGGCTTCATTCCTCGCATTCTCAAAGAAAAAATTCATCACATTTCTGATTTACCTGTGAAAATATTGAAAATCAACACACTCAGAGTACAGTGCAATATTACCTCAGGTGCTTACATCAACAACAAAAAAGTTCATACAATCCATGGGTTCTTTCCCAGAGTTCGACCAGGATATAAAATCTTGGAAGTTCCATCTCATGTCATATATCTACCACCCAGTGTCAAGTGCATAAATCATCTTCAAATTCAAATCGTAGATCAAGATGGAAATTTAGTGAATTTCCGTGGAGAAGAAATTACTATTAGACTCCACATCAAATCTGTATAATGGGTATCGTTTACAATTCTAGAGTGCATATAAGTGAACCAACATGTCAATTAATCATCAGTCGACCGAAGAAACTAAAACCGTTAACACGGAAGAGCATTCAGTTCCTCAAAAGCCTAGGTCTAAAAGTTCGGGAGAAAGTTCACGCGTATAATTCTCTGCTGCTTCCAAAAAAATGGACGAAATTCTAAGCATTCAATCAGGTGTCGTATTCGATGAGTCTATTGCTCATTACGAGGTTCACGCGTATCAACCATACTCGACACTAAGCTTGGATAATAGTGATGAGATTCGTATTTCTATCCAATATCAAGATCTATGTCTCTTACCATCGCGCAGTTCTCTATCCATGTATGTAGAAAACTGCAAAATCCAGATGGAACAGCACTAGCTAAAACTAAATTCGTGAACAATGGCATTTGCCATCTGTTTGATGAAATTCTTTACGAAATTAATGCTGTGGAGATAGATGAAAGTAAAAATGTTGGTTTAAGCAGTCTCATGAAAGGTTGGACATCATTCAGTCTGAATCAGACTCTCATGTTAGAAAATGCAGGCTGGCTTGGCGTTAGAGAAGAAAGCAAAACTTCGGTAGATGCACACGGAAACTTTGACGTTTCCATTTCTCGGAGTATGATGTTGGGCTTTGCAGAAGACTATAAAAAATTATAGTTAATGTGAAGCATGAACTCATTCTCAGAAGATCAAGAAATTACTTGAATGCAATAATTCAGGAAGGTACTGTAGCAAATAGTGTAACTTCATATGAATACTACCAGGTAAAAATAACGAAGATACAGTGGTTAATGCCATATGTTATTGTATCTGATAAATAAAAGATCCAGCTGCTGAATTTCATTGGCAAAGATAATCCTATCTCTATGTGTTATCGATCTTGGGAGTTATTTGAATATCCTCTACTTCCTAGGACAAATAAACATGCCTGGAAAGTGAAAACTTCAAATCAATTAGAAAAACCTCATTTTGTCATTCTCTGACTACAAACCAAGAAAAAAATGTTGAAAACTGAAAATGCCAGTTGATTTGACCATTGCGAAATTAGTAATGTGAGACTTTTCCTGAATTCTCAATATTATCCATATAACAATATGAATCTCAACGTATCTAAGAATCAGTTCGCTGTTCTCTATGATATGTACATCAATTTTCAAATCACCTACTATGGAAGAGATCCACAGCCACTAATGATAAAGTCAGAATTTATCAACCTTGAACCACTCATAGTTATTGACTGTTCACGGCAAAACGAATCTATAAAGAGCGCTCCTGTCGATGTCCGTCTCGAGTTTGAGTCTAAAAAAGACTTTCCAGCTAACACTTCAGCTTATTGCATAATCTTACATGATCGCATCGTTCAGTACAATCCCATCAGTGGGGATATCAAGAAGCTTGTCTAAACAGCATATTATACAACACACGTTCGTTTCAACACTCATTCCAAGATGAAGTATGCAGTAGACATGATTGGTTTCAAGCAAATGGGAGATGATTATGTTTTAAAAGAAATAGCTATCATTCCTCTCAATGAAAGTGGTGATCCTATCGTTCGTCTATTGAAGAAACCCTTTTCATGGAAAAGACTCTCTGTGAAATTGCAAAGGGAAAACATTTGGCTGGAACATCATTATCATGGAATAGCCTGGAACACAGATGGTCTTGACTACTCACAAATTGGATTATTACTCCGTGGCACTTTACACGATGCTACCAAAATTTTTGTCATGGGCGAATTTAAACAGAAATGGCTGCAACGATTCTAATTTTTCTGCAGTTCATAACATTTAGCAATACGGCTATCAGTCAAAAACCTATATAGTCAAGTGCGTTACATGTATCTACAAATCATAATCCCATCTACAAGACTGCCAGCGCACTTCACACCGTCAAACTCATAAAATTATTCTATCACACCTGTAAATATTTGCAAAGAATTGGCTCTCCATTTCGGATTCTGGATTATTTTGGGTGATTTAGAATCCGAACGGATTCTGGCTCACTTGAGGAAAGGAGCTGGTGAGCCAGAACCCGCATGAGCCAGTATGCCTATAGCCTATCTACTTATAAGAATCGTTTATTGATGTAGTGGACAGAAATACTAACTCCGAGGTGAAGTGTCGTAATATTAGCGTGTTAGGTAAGGTTAGTCACCGTGAGCGCGCGACTGCTCTGCTCGGCGGACCGACGCTATCAAATATACGTAGAATAACGCGCGAGACAGAAAGAAGTACTGAATTGTTGGTGTCACCTTAGTCTATACACGGAGGTAATAAAGGTCGTCCGAATGGATATCTATTCATGTCGTGTTCTTAATATTTGTTCAATTACAATTTTTCGTGCTAAAGCTTTTACTATACCTACACTATATCTTTTACTACCAGAAATTTTAATTAGCATGTTACAAATATATGCTACTTTCCATAAATTAAATAAACATTATAAGTAGAAACAGTTAAGCTTGGGCTTATACCGTTATACTATATTTTAACCAATACCAGAGCTATAAATAGCTTTAAATATGTGCTTTTTATATTAAGAGGGCAACTTTTCTATCTTCTTATGTAGATATAAACCAATAAAGTGAGGTACAATATACAGATTTCGAAAAGAATATAAACCGATTTGTATGACCTATTTTAAGTGTGAAAAATAGCGAAGAAATGAAAAAAAATAGTCTATCAGAGTTTTAAGTATCGCACACCTTTTCAAAAATTTTGAAAAAATTCACGTAAGTAAAAAAGTAAATAAGGTACAAGACGAAAATTTTTATTACATTTTTTAACAAATGTGAATTAGTAAAAAAAATGTTTGAAATTTTTAATTAAAATTTTGAGATTATATTTGCCAATGAAGGTATCTTAATAAAATTTCCTTATATTTTGTGATTAAAAGTGAAGCTACCTTGGAAATTTCCGCCCAAACGTCCATGAACAGCCAGAGTAAGAAATAAAAGAGTAAAAAACACATACTTAACATTAGCTCATAAGGGGAGGGGGGGGGAGGGATACTGGAGAGCAAAAGGAAATCTTAAAAATTATGTTTTTGTAATACGAATAAAAAAAATTATGAACTTAAAGTTTCAGATTGATTCATTGTAATCTTATGCGCATAATACTTGCTGAACATGGGAAAACTATAAATAAAGAAAATCACATTTTTGTAAAAAAAATTAATTTTGTGATGATTTTAAAAATTTCTATCGCGATTCTTCACGTGCCCGATGTTTTACAGTGGCGCCCGCATTGCGTTTCTCTGTGCATACAATTATACTAAGATCTTTAGTATCTGCAGTCTCTCCTCGAGCGTTAAGTCAAGCTCGCAGCGATACTGCTAGTACTGAAGAGGCTAAGGGTACGTCTAGAACAGTGTGCATGTTCCATGTGCTCTAAGGTCTGGCGGCATACGAGATATAGAAAGGGTGTAAACTTGTGGATTCTGCCAACTGAAGAAGTGTCTCTAGCATTGTAGGAAATCAACAACATAACCTGCAGTCATGTTGACTCGTAGCAAAGCGGACATCTTTCGGCTCTCAGTCTACGAGTGGAGTCTACGAAAGTTATATTTATCAATATTAGAGATACGTCTTCATGTGACCATCGATGTTGCAGACTATTACGACTAGCGCCATCATGACAAATAAAACCACTCTCGCCACAGCTGTGCTTTTTGCAGAGGCAGACTATGTAAATTTTAAAATATGTAACTTCGTGTCTAAGATGCTTTAATGCAGTTTTATAATTTTTGTAAGCAATCAATCAGGCAAGTGAAGTGTGTGAAAATTTATCTCAGTCGACAAGGCTCCCGCGCCACGCTCAGTGATCCGGTGGTCGACGGATCATCGCGGTTAAGCAGCGTTAAGTGCGGTCAGTATTAGGATCGGCGAACATTTTTTTGAGTTTTTTTTTATGATTGTTTATTGTTTATTTTTTGGTTGTTTACTGAGGGTCAATAAACAATTATCACAAAGAATACAATTTTTTTTTGAGTTTTGAAATTTTTTGAAACAGAAAATTTTATCCGAGAGCAATAAGCTAAGTTAAGTAACATTGGTAGCAGTCAGTACTTGGATAGGTGATTACCCGGGAACACCATGCCTTATGATAATTTATTATTTATCAAGATTTGTTTTTTTGCAGCAGTATTATTTAATAATTATTAATAACTATAATTTCATAAAATTGGATTATTTTTGAATTTTTTAAATTTATAGGAGGAATAAAATCCATTTTTGACTTTCTTTTCTTCATTTTAGAAAATTGTTTTTCTGTAAAATTATTGTTTATCGACAATAAACAATAAAATAGAAAAAGTCAAAACCCGGATTTTTATTTTTTTTTATAAATACAACTAGTTAAACCAACTTGAAAAATTTTGCAGAAGAAAAATTCTTAATAATTTTTGATATTTTAGAAAGTGAAAGAAATTTATTTATGAATATATTGTTTTTTTTTTGAAAGTTAGAAAATTTTTGAAAAAATTAAATTTTTTCGGAATACCATTTGGAACATAAAAATCCAATTTTCCTCGAAAATAAAATAATAAAGCACTTCTTTTCAAAATTATTGAAAAATGAAACGAGAAATAAGACTAACAGTTTTTCTTTATTATTAAACAAATAATTTAAGAATAATATATAATTTTCGATTAGAAATCGAATATTTATAAAAATCTGATTTTGCTGTTTTATTCGAAATTATATTTTCTTCGAAATTAAGAAATAAGATTTCGAAAACGTGGTGACCTAAGGTTGAAAGAATTTTTATTGGTGAAGTAGCTTGGTTCGACTAGTTTTTTTTTATAAAATATTTTTTAAATATTTTTCGGGAGTAAGACAGTTATAACAGAAAAATTAAGAGAAATAAAGACTGAACTTATTTTACGTTTCTGAACAATTTATGAAAAATTGTACACACACTTCCGATTTTGAAAACGAGATTTGAACTCAGAAGAGTTTAGTAACGAGTAAAAATATTTTTTTGTTAATTTTTATTAAATTTTTACGATAATATACCCGTGATTGATCGGATTGACAAAACGAATAGATAGCGACAACTGCAAAATCGAAAACGATATGATTTGCGAAATTCGTACACTCAGCTACAGCAAGAAAAATTAGATTACAAAATTTTTCTTGTGCCACCGTAGTATTACACCTCGCATACACTAGCGAACTCTGAAATCTTGCGAA
This sequence comes from Gastracanthus pulcherrimus, assembly GCA_949152435.1. Lineage (NCBI taxonomy): Eukaryota > Metazoa > Arthropoda > Insecta > Hymenoptera > Pteromalidae > Gastracanthus > Gastracanthus pulcherrimus. The sequence continues at coordinate 112,373,002 of OX424575.1, read as the reverse complement.
GCGAAAGAAGATAGATCACCAAGAATGAAGACAGTTATCCATCAGATTACACGATGTCCAACATAACAGAAACAGCGATAGAAGATTGGCTGAGAGAACTGAATGACCAGCAGCTAAATGAGATACTGTCTGGACTGAAGATATCCACAGAGGCAAATTTTTTGCGCAAGCATACCGCTTGCAGAAATGGTTACTCGGTAATTACGCGGCCAATGATTTCATTGAAGAACAAGGCGAGGACACCCAGAACATCAACGACCGAGCTCGCCTCAGGCGTCAATTTATCGACGCAACGATAGTCGCCGATATCAAGGACGGCACACATAGGGGTGTACCAAACGAACATAAGTTGGCAACGCTGAACTCAGACACGGAAGTGCACAGGAACTTGGAAAAGTCACTCCGTGGTCCGCCAGAGATCAACGTGACAACCAATGATGAGAATGAGACCACATCCAACTCAGGCACCCAAGAGTAAACGGTCAGATGAAGAGATGATTACTCTGGTATCTGCACAGGGAAATTAATTCGAGATACCTAAAGACGTATCTCTCGTGATGTCGGAGCTAATGTCTGAAGTGAGATCACTCAAGCAAAAGGTAGACGATATAAAGCGCGAACAGTAGCTGTCCAGCAGAAGGCACTATAACTCTAGACGTACTGGACACGTGAACTTCCAAGATACATTCACGATATTTGGGGAAACGGGGTACGATGACTCTCGCAGACAGACGGCGCCACCGCCCAAGGCATCCAGCGCCTGGGAGGGGGAAGGTAGTCGGACGACTACAGCCGACGAACGTTCGCAAAGGGAGCAACCAACTGAGAACAGACAGAATAACCTCGGTACATCCAGCCCTAGATTCGCGCGAGAAAGCATAGAGCAGACGTCTAGGTTCGGAAGTAACAAAGCCATAGGCCAAATAGTCAGAAAATGGAATGTCAAGTTCTCTGGCAGGAAGGACCACAGTATAGACTCATTCCTGACGCGAATTGAAGACTGTAACGCGCTAAGCAATCTGTCGAACGACGAACTCTTGGCAGCTTCGTCCGAGCTCTTCACAGATAATGCAGCGACCTGGTACAGGAACATCAGGATGAAGTGGAGAACCTAGAACGATTTCACCGCTTCAGCCAGGCGCTGGTGCGGTACAAGTCGGTAGTATCAGCAAAGGCTGTTGAATGAAGCAAATTTGCGAATGCAAGGACTAGACGAGTTAGTTCCAGACCATCTTATGTGTCTAATCGGCATAATGAATAAATTATCGCCAAGACTAGAAGACAATCAAGAGCTACATCTGTTACATCGAAACATGATAGCGGATCTACAGAAAATGGTCCGGAGATGCGAAATTACCAGCGTAGAGTCACTGCTGAACGCTGTGTCGGACGCTGAGCAGACGCTGGAGCGGGAAAGGAACATACGTCTACCACCACTACCCGAATCCTTTCTACTACCAGAAATGGCGTACAAATCAGCCCAGTGAACGAAGAAGCCCAGACCGGAGTTATCCTCCATAGAAGAAGAGGAGAAGATTGCACAAGAGATGCATCAACAAATGAAGGAAATGTTGGAGCAGAACGTCATAGAGCCGTCAAATAGTGGCTGGTTCACCCCAGTGGTTATGGTGAAGAAGGAAAATGGCACGTACAGGTTCTGCGTCGATTGCAGGAAAGTCAACACGAAAACGAAGTCTGACGCATATTCCCTGCCGTACATGCAGGATATACTGCGGAAGTTACGCAGGGCCAAATATATATCGCCAATAGAGCTCAAAAGCGCATATCACCATATACCACTCAGCGAATCCTCCAAGCCCATCACGGCATTCACAGTGCCTAGGAAAGGATTGTTCCAGTTCGTGAGGCTCCCGTACGGTTTATCCTACGCTGGAGCTACGTTTCAGAGATTGATCGATCTGGTGATAGGTACCGAGCTCGAGCCATACGTGCTCGCTTATCTAGATGACATTATCATAATCCCCGAAACGTACGAGCAAGACAAGCCACTGCTCAAGTTAGTACTCACGAAGCTGAAGGTTGCAGGACTGGTAGTCAACCGGAAAAAATACGTGTTTTGCAAGCCAGAAGTCAGGTATCTGGGAGTCTTAGTGAACCGGGACAGGATCAGGCCCGACCCAGAAAAGATCGAGTCGGTTCTGAATTATCCTGTTCCCCGGGATCTAAAGCAGCTGACGTGCTTCCTGGGAATATCATCCTGGTACCGGAGGTTCATGAAGGACTGCACAGCCATAGTGGAACCTTTGATAAGACTCCTAAAGAAGAACCAGAAGTACTTATTGCTAGAGGACCAGCAGTACGCTGTTGCAAGGCTGAAGGCACTGATCGCCTCAGCCCCTGTGCTTCGGAGCCCGCTTCCGAACGAACAGTTCGTAGTCAATATGGACGCGAGCTACACCGGAATCGGTGTGGTGCTCCTCCAAGAATCAAAGGTGGGCGAAAGGGTTTTGGAATTCGCCAGCAGAACCCTAAACCAAGCCGAACGAAACTATAGTGTACCTGAACGGAAGTGTCTGGCGGTCGTATGGGCCATAGATAAATTCCGCCCGTACATCGAGGGCTACCACTTTAAGGTAGTCACGGACCATATGAGTCTGACGTGGTTATGCAATATGAAGAACTCTATCGACCGTTTGTGCAGATGGGCGTTACGGTTGCAAGGACACAGCTTCGATACAGTACACAAAGAAGGTAAGATCAATTACGTGCTTGACGCCTTATGTCGAATGTACGAAGAGGAGGATTCAACACTAAGCTCTCTCAGCTGGTCGAAAGGTACCGAAGCCCAGTGATACCTAAATATGGTAGAGGAAACCACTGTGAAACCCCACGAGAACCTGCGATGGAAGGTCGTGGACGAAAACCTATACCACTATCGACCAGATGAAAAGGCCGAGAGCGTAATCGGTGACGATGATGCATGGAAAATGACAGTCCCAGCTGAACATAGACGAGCCATTATGCGATAAAACCACGACGACCCCACCGCTGGTCACATCGGGAGATATAAATCGCTCGCTCGAGTGGCTCAATATTATTATTGGCCACCAATGCACGCTGACGTACAGAAGTACGTCAAGGAGTGTATGGTGTGCCAGCAGTGTAAGGTGATGCGGAGACCTCCCATAGGGATGATGGGCAGGAGGGTCGTGGAAAGGCTGTAGCAGATAGTGGCCGGGGATATCACCAAACTATTACCCCGCACTAAGGCCGGCTACGAATATATCTTGATATTCCAGGATCTGTTCGCCCGGTGGGTAGAATGTATACCCATCCAGAAGGCCAATGCACGAACAATACTCAAGGAGTTCTATGAGCGTATCGTCATGCGCTTCGGGGCCCTCGAAACGATCCATTCCGATAACGGTACTGAATTAAAAAATAAAGCCGTCGATGAGTATCTCGTAAAGCAGGGGATTTACCACAACATGACACTGTCTTACTGCCCGAGAGTAAATCCAGTAGAGACGGAAAACAGGACGCTGAAAACGATGATAGCGTCGTATGTGCAGGAAAATTACAAGTCCTGAGATGATAACCTGCCAGAATTAATTTTCACTATGAACACCGCGAACCACAGCTCGACCGGCCACTGCCCAGCCATGTTTAATTATGGAAAACAACCTATGCCGCCTGGAACCGCGAAGCGCGTGATAGAAGAGCGAACCGTAGACCCCTTGCAATAGGAGCTATTATGGCCCTGGCTAGCGAGAATGGAAAGGTTGTACGAATTACACCAGCAATCAGCCCTGCGTTCCAAATCGGAACGGGCCAGGCAAGCAAAGTATTACGATACCGAACTTAAAGAGGAGGCCTTCTTACTAGGGCACATAGTATGGCGAAAGAATAGGGTGTTATCCTCAGCGGTTCAAGGCATCACATCGAAACTGGCTCACATATACGCAGGTCCATAATCGTGATAGGCATTCTCGGCACCAATTCATGCAGGCTATTCGGGCCTACCGGCCAGGTCGAAGAGGTCACACAAGCAGAGGACATGAAACTCTTCATCTCAGGTTAGGACCCATTTGCACCAGAAATCATCGGAGAGAGTGGCGATGGAATGGAGATAACGCAACCATCGAGGAGACTAGGGCGAGGAGCGATCCACCACCGACCACCGAAAGCGTGCAAAGAGCAACCCCAGCGGGGGAGACGCCAACTAAAACCGACGAAAGCGTGCTAGGCTCAGCCCCAGCGGGGGCGAGACTAGCTGACGGCGATGCATATCTCTGACCGAAACCGAAACGCGGTATACGTAGTGAAAACTACGAGGTCCGAACCGAAGCCGAGAAAACTCGCGCGCGAGGCTACTACAAATAAGCGACCGCGGAGTCGCCCGAAAGGGCCTAGCGAACGCCGCGCTCAGGGCTCTCCTATGCTCCCTTCGCTACCACGGACACGAAGCAGATGCGACCTACCCTAATTGGGTCATCCTCAGAACCTTCCATTTTCAGATGGAAGCCTCCAAGGAAAAGATCGAGGAGATAGCGGCCGCGCTCCTCAATCTCCGACTAGGGAAGAAGGTCGAGGGCGTAGTGCTAGCGGCACTACACATCTTCGACCTTTGGCTGAACGAGTTGGAGGAGGAGAACGCCGCCGAGACGAGGCAGGGTCGTCCATCCGCATCGAGGACTGGGACGAAGACGTAGACGGGACTCGATCCAGCTTTCCCAGATTCTCCCTTTTACTCGCCACGGAGAAATTACCGTTGACCCCAGGCCGCGACACCACTCCTATGCGGGCTCCAACCCGAGATGCGAAAGTCCAGACGGACCTCGTGGACCAGCATACCGCTGCGTCCCCGACATCGTCAAGGGACGAAGCCATCCAAACGGGAACTGGGAACCAGCGTACTGCTGCAACCCCAAGCCCGCAAACGGAAGCGTACCGCTGAGACCTCGACCACCAAGCGACACTCCACGCACCACCCTGACTGTCTGAAAGTGCTCCCAATCGATGGGGCGTGGTGGGAGACTGAGGCAGTCCTGAGGAAGACGCGGGGTTTGTACCGCGAGTATAGGGCGAAGATGGTGAACGCGGTCAACGAGTGGAACCCCTTCCACCGAGACTACCTGAGGGTCCACGAATACACGGGGGAGTTGGCCCAAACCTGCAACAACCGCTTAGAACTACAGGACCAACTCTCTCGGTGGTTCAAGGACCGCGTGCAGCGGTTCCGCGAGCAGAAAAAGGCCGCCGCCAAAGCGGAACAGGACGCGAAGCACCTGCAAGAGCGAATCGCGGAGCAGGAAGCGGAAGCGTCCCGGGCTAACGCCACCCTACAGGCCCTCAGGGAAAAGGAAAAGGGACGAGACCGCAGGAGCTGATACCACGCCCACCGGGAACCGAAACGACTGCAGTCGAGCGCAAAAGGCCATCCCCAAGAGACCTCGAACTTCATCGTCGGGATCCAGGACGAGCCCCGAACGCTCGATCGGACCCAGGATCGGGCAGGGTTAAGTACTGCACCATCTGCGGCCGGAGAGGAGTACAGATGCTGAGCAAGTACCCCGATAAGGAGGAGGTGCACACCGCGATTATAGAGACGCGCAGGGCGGCCCACAAGAGCAGGAATGGGGGGACTAAACTGGAATAGAACCTTTTTTACGTTTGTAAAATAACAAGGTGAGAGTTCTTGCTGAGTCTACAGCCAACCCCAATGACCCCATCCCCGACAGTTTCCGCATTCTGATGGGTATGTGGTAGAAGTTGCCTATCCGGACAAGCGACGTCTGGGAGGGAGCTCTAAAGAAATGCGAGCTCTACCTTACCGGGGGCTTGCGCAGTGGGTGACGAGCTCTTAGCGGGTGGCACGACCTGAAACAGGTCTGGTCACCCAAAGAGAACGCGGGAGGAAGCTTGGCGGTGGCCGCGCTGACGCCATGCCTACCTAGCATTATCGCTAGAGAAGCCGCACTGCGTACTACTGCTACGGAATGCTTGGATTTTGCTGCCATCATCCGTTTTGGATCTCCCGTGATCGCGCCCACGCGCATCCCGGTGCAAGATAGAGTGTGTGTATTCGGAGGCGTGGTAAGCTGCAGCAAGTGGATGCATGAGCTTCCCCTCCACTGAGAGAGAGAGATAGATAGATAGATAGATATACGATTATTTGTCATTTTTGGCAAAAATACATTACATAAAAATTGTTATTTTGTCATTACATTAAAGTCCTTGATCACTATCACAGGTCGTCAGTATATAAATATAAAAAAAATTGTTGCACAAATTTGTAATTATCTAATATCACAGTTTGTTTATATCGCAGGTCCATAACAATTTCTGAAAGTTTACTCATTCTTGAATACACGTACATCCATCACGTCACAATTTAAAAACAATTACAATTCAGCCGATACATACACTCATCACACACTCAGATACATTTACTCTTTATTAAAATATACTCTTTATATTTTGTACATTACAACATATTTCATGACTAAGAATACAAAACGCGGGATAACGGATAAATTAAAATAAAAAAAATAAAAATTGCTAAATAAATAAACAATTAAATAAATAATAAACCATTCTATTCAAAGAAATATGGAAATCAATATACAAAATAATTCAAGAAACCATCAAAACTACATAAGAAATTAACGAAAGCAATGTCACAAAGGAATTTCTTGTTGAAATGTAGGAGGTATGAGATTAGACCGATTCATCTACAGAATATAAAAAGAAATCTTAAACACATAACTTTCATTAGTAAAACAGCAAACCATAAAATTGAACAAAATATCAAACAATTACAAACTAAAATATTAAATATAGAAATACAAGATGTCAACATTAATATAGATTATATAAAAAAAGAAATTGATAAAATAGAAAAAGTAATTAAAATATCAATACCATTAAACATTTTAGTAAATTTTAACTTACATCAAAATAATAATGAAAAAGATTTACAAAAATCATTGAAAGAGATTTATAAAAATAAGTTTGACAAATGTATGAATATTAAATATGTAAATAATAATAAGTTAGTGTATGGTACTAGTAACTGTTTAATGACTAATTGCAATGAGTATAAAACCAAATGGTTCAAGAATTTAACTAATATTGATATACCTGATGAAGTAATAGAAGTTGTATCTGCTGGACAGAAATATAGTCCCAGCACAGTTCTAGATAAAAATGGTATAATAGAAACTATAAAAAATATTGAACAGCTAGTTAATGATTCGGACTTCCCAAATGAGAATGTTAACACAATTAGAAAAGGTATCATTAGTAATTTAAACACACAAATGAAAAATACTGAACATATAAAGTGAACGTATGAAGATCGTATATTTGCACAGAAGTTGAGAAAAACAAAAGCATATTTAAAGAATAACAATAATATATTTTTCACTATGGCTGATAAAGGTAACGTAACAGTAGCACTGGAAAGAGAGACATGCAAAAATCGAATAATTTCACTTTTATCTGATAAAAAAACATATAAAACAATAAAAAGTAATCCATTAACAAAACTGCAAAATAATGTAAAAATAATAATGAGAAGATGGAACAATAATGGTTTTCTAGATAAAAAATATCATAACAATCAATTAACTCAGACAGATACAGAATTACCTAGGATGTATGGACTCCCAAAGATTCATAAAAAAGATGCACCGTTAAGACCAATTGTATCATTAATAGGGAGTCCAACATACAAACTAGCGAAAACAGTTGAAAAAAATCATAATAGTAAAAATCACTAGATACTATAACTTTTCTTTTAAACAGCACGTATTTTCAATTTGACGGGCGATATTATCAGCAAATCTATGGCTCTCCGATGGGGAGTCCTATTAGTCCATGTTTTGCCAATATAGTAATGGAAGATCTTGAAATAGAATGTCTAAATAAATTAGATTTTCACCCATTATTTTACTATAGATTTGTTGATGATACCATTATGTGCATTCCAAAAAATAAACTAAAACAAGTTTTACTCGGGGTAAAGACAAGCAAGAGACACGAGCTTGTACTAATGTGGTTTATAAAATAGAATGCCATGATTGTAATGCTTCATACGTAGGTGAAACCAAACGTCAGCTGACTGTACGTGTTGATGAACATGAAGCGAATACGAATATTGAGAATAAATCATATGCTATTAATGACCACATTAGGAACGGTCACTCCTTTAATTTTAACGATACAAAAATCCTGGATAAAGAACGTAATTGGAAAAAGAGATTTATTTCAGAAATGGTAAATATAAAACTACAAAAAAATTCTATTAATATTAAAGAGGACACCCAAAAATTAAACTATCATTACTTTCCATTGATTAATAACATGAAAAGCAAATATAATAAGTATTAAATATCTTTTGTTTGAAGTAGCTATACACATACGGTCACTGACAAAATTGACGAGTTTCATTATTGTCATTATATTCGAGCACGCGCGTTGCGTATCAAAAGAGATGCGTGCGCACATATAATAACAGGCATTAAAAATTAAAAAAAATTTTCTTTAACTTCATGTGATAATTTGTGCATTATTAGAGTTAGTTTATCTATATTAATAATTAAGTTTTTAATAATTAAATTGTGATTAATTGTGCAATATTAGATAATGCTGTTTTCTTTAATGTAATTTAATGCGAAAAATTTTTTTAAAATAATAAGTTTCTTTTATCTAGTCTACAAACTAGTCAGTTTTACATATTTTGAAATCACTCCATCAAAGGCTCTTTTGAGCATGCTCAGATATTCAAAATAACGTTTGGTAACCGTCTGTGATAGAAAAGTCTTGTCGTACCTACTGATAGTATTAAATCTTCTGTGATATTTCATTTTTTACTTATTTATAACTTATAACATTTAACAAGTAAGTAAGTAAGTAAGTAAGTAAGTAAATAAATAAATAAATAAATAAATAAATAAATACTTAATTAATTAATTAATTAATTATTGTATAATTAATTAAATAAATAAATAAATAAACAGATAAATAAATCAATATATAAATAAATAACTACCCATGTATATGAATACTCCATCGTCATAAAAAAATGTCAACTTAATCACCGTGCAGTTGACAGAGGTGCCTAGCTAATGCCGTTTTAAATTTACATAAGGACGGCAGATACCTCACACTGCAGGGGAGGGAGTTCCAGAATGGCGAGCCATCCGGAACCGAGAGCTCTTTCATACCGCTCAACTGGAAGTCCTAGCTGTGCTTTTACCAAAGAGAGCCGCAAGGTACGGAGGTTGTCCCATACTTATTGCCCTATATACAATAATAACCCCGCAAAGTACGCTCTTCTTTCCTTTACTGTAAGCCAACCAAGATATTTCCTGTGAGGAGTGATGTGCTCATCCCTTCTAACACCACATATGTATCTCACACATTAAATTTGAAGTCATTGCAACTTCGTCTCGAGCTCATCAGACACATCAAGGTGAACCACGGAACAATAATCTAAATGTGGCACTACCAGCGCGCATGCAAGCTGCTTTCTCAACGCCTGAGTTGTGCATGAACTAAAAATTCGTAGGCTGTAAGGAGCACGATTTACCTTTTTTCCAACTGCATCAACCTGCAGTTTCCACGTGAGTTTAGAGTCCATGACAATACCAAGGTTTGTGACCGAGTCAGAGAAAGGCACATGTACACCTTCCTGAAACCCAATGCCGGGCAAAACAAGATCCTGCAACCGATTGTGCTCGGAGCCGAAAATGATCGCTTTTGTTTTGCCGACATTGCGTCGCAGTCCAGATGCTTCGGCCCACTCCGACACTGCCAGCGCAACAGCCGACATGCATCTAATACCCACATGAAGATCTCGCCATGTCACTTGAGTGTAAGTTTGCAAGTTGTCCGCGTATCGCAAGTGTTTAACATCACCACCAGTCAGTACGTCTTGTAAGTCATTGATATAAAGACTGAATAGCAAGGGCCCCAGGATTGAACCCTGTGGCCCACCTAGATTGGTGGTTAGCCAATCAGATTCCCCGTTGTTGTCAGTTATGACTTTTTGCCTGCGACCAAAAATGTATGATTTGATCTACAGAAGAACACTCCTGGAAAAACCCATGCGTATCAGCTTACGAAGTAATTTAGATGGTGATATAGTGTCAAACGCCTTACTAAAGTCGAACAGTAGCAGTATAGTCATTAGTTTCTTATTGTCGTTAATCCCAGTTCGTATGTCCTCGGTTAGTTTTAGTAGAGCTGTCTGGGTGCTGTGATGCTGTCTGAAACCGGTTTCCAGAGGATCCAAGATATTTTTGGATCTTAAGAAATCGGTAATCTGGTCGTGTACTATCTTCTCCAACACCTTGGAGAGAAAGCTCAATAGTGCTATTGGGCGAAAATCTGATAAAGTAGATGGCACTGAAACCTTTTTTAGAGGCACCAAGTAAGCCCCCCTCCAAGCCCCTGGGAAGACACCACCAGACAAAGAGGAGTTGAAGACCCTTGCTATATGATGACTTACATACGGGAGAGCCTTAGCTAAAACGCTTTGGGGAATACCGTCCGCACCTCTAGCCTGCGACGAGAAATGAGCAACAGCCAGGACTACGTCCGTCACTGTAACGTCTTTGAAAACATAGCCGTCGTCACTGGCCGAGTCCAAGATGCTACCCAAATCAACATCACCTTCACTCTGGGAGACCGATACCCCCGCAAAGTGCGAGTTCAGCTCACCCGGCGAGAAGCCATGCAACCCCCCTCCCCGTGCCCTTGGCAGGAGCCCCAAGTTATTTAGTTCTTTCCAAATATCCTTCTTATTTTCTAGGGCTTCAAAAATCTTATTCTGCATGTAAGTCTCCCACGCGATTTTCATGCATTGTTCGGCTTCGACCGCGAAAGACCGGTACTCCTGCCAAAGATTACCGTTTTTTGTGCGCTGTAGTCGTCTGCGTACGGCGTCACGTTTTTTTATTATGTGAGCCAGATCTGCGTCAATCCATGGAGGATTAGCTTTATTTTTTGGTGTAAATTGCTTCAGTGGAGCGAGTTCATCTATTGCTGAGATGGCGCCATGAGATTGGCGCTGAGCTGTCCCAATAAATCGTCCATGTCGTTGTTGTCCAAGCAATCAAACGCCGCCCAGTCACTTTGACTCAGGTAAGATAGAAGATCTTCCTGTTCTATTGTTTTAAAGTCTCTGTAACTGAAAGTGTCGGTGATGGGGCTATTGTTTAATTTAAAATCTATTTCAACATCTATAATTGTGTGATTGCTGGCAAAGGGCGCCGCCTGATTGCTGGCATTCAGCACCACGTCGTTGTCATCTGTCATAACGACATCAATCCACGTTTGAGACCCCTCGAGGTGATGAGTCGCACCATGCTCTATTATTTTTAGATTTAATTCGTCGGCTAATCGCCTAACGAATCTTGCATCAGCCGACGTCTTCAACAGGTTCGCATTCAGATCACCCATCAAGATTTTATGGCTATAGTCCTGCGTGTATGTAGCTAGCTTATCAATTAGGTCAGAATTTTGCAGGAATGGTACATGCGGTGGCCTATAAATTAGAGCAACGAATACGGGGGGAAGGTCGTCCTGTTGCACACTACACATAATATATTCATAAATGTTCGGCGTACCATCCTGGGTGGTACGTGAGCGGCTTATTATGGTTGCCTTAAAAGTATTGTGTACATACAGGACTAACCCACCCCCAAAGTTATTCCTATCTAATCTTAAAATTGAATAGCCCTTGATCTGAATGCGATTGTCGTCAATGTTTTGAGCAAGGTGCGTCTCAGCAATTCCAAAAAGGTGGTAGGAGGGACCAGATAAAAGGTATTGACGGAGTATACCAATGTGACAATCTAGAGAGGTCATATTGATAAATCCTGCTCTCAGTCCCCTACAGTGCACCCCCCCCCCCCCCCCAGCAGTGTCCGACGATAGTCATTCATTTGCGACAGTCTCCGTTTGATTATTTATTTGAATGTCCAACTTATCTTTTTCATTTGCACTTGCGTTTCCTGTTTTTGTATGTGTATCTAATGCAATTTGTGGAGTTTCATACGTGGCTGAAATTGCTTGGAGGTCTGCCGCTGTTAAAAATTCGTGGGAGACATCGCCATCCCACATCTTGACCAGGAAACGGCCCCCCTATGCCAGATATATTTAAATATGAGCCTCATCGCAAGGGCTTTAAAGCTTCTAAATTTATTAAATGTTTCCCTTGGTAGATGTTCATTTATAAAAATTTTACTATTCAATATTGCATCACTAGTCTCCTGGTCAAGTGCCGAGATGTCGACATCTTTAGTGTGAAAACCTGTTATAAACTTTTTTTGTCGTATGATTTTATCTCCTAATACACTGCTGGAGAGGGTAACAACCCACGGTGATCGTCTGCGCTCACTAGTTACCTCGGCTGATGTCACCGAAAGCGACTCATCTGACCGCAGCAAGTGGGTATTTACTATATCCGTTTTCTGTATCGATGGGAGGACACGACGCAGTATAGCATGAACCACATCAACACGCTTAGTGCTGTTACCGTCAAAAATATTCGAAATTATTAAGTCATTATTGCAATTTGTACTATTATTAGTTTGTATTGTCCTCCCACCTACCATTTTAAGCCGCGTGCTTCGTGCAAATGACGTCGACGCCGTATCTTCCAGTGAATCGTTGCTTTCGTTATTCAAATTATTATCTATGATATATATATTATTATTATTATTTACATTATTACTAAGTACACTATTTATCTTATCATTACTATTTCTATTTCTAATACTCTGCGGTGAAAAAGTTGTATTTGCCTTACTGGTAGGCAGGCCAATTTGATAATTTTCAATTTTACTTAAAAATTCTTGATGTTTATGTTGAATAATTTTCAAAGTTTTCTCTATATTATTATTATTATTATTTATTGCAGTTTCATGATTATTATTGCTTACGGTCTCGTGTGCAATAATTTTTCTTATGTCCTTTAATATGTCGGAGTTGTCACTTTCAATTTTATTAACTTTATCAATTATTATTTTAAGGTCATTATCGTATTTCTTTGTCTCACTATTATTTTTGACTAGATTTTTCACTTCAAAATTAGACTGCTCTATGTTATCTACTCTTTCTATAATTGCATTGTCATTAACTTCGATCTTATTCAACACATTATTTGTTATATTTTGACACGTTTGGTGTAGCTGTTTGTTTTGAAATTTTAAATCATTAATTTCATGACAAAGCACTTGCTTTTCATTTAACATCTCCTCCAGGTGGGAGTGTTGTTTTAACATCTTATCCTCTATTTTCTGCATTTTGGACCCAATTGTCAGTGCTAGAGTATGTATCGCTGGTAACGAGTCTAGCCTTTTAACAATTGCAACCAATCTGCTTTCAAGAGAGGACGAATGTCTAGTAAGTGCATTGTCCATGTTTCTAGATGTCGAATTGGCGTACTCTACCAAGCAGGAGACTGTTGTCCCTTTTTTAAAGGTAGTAGAGTCTAACATACGTATTACCGACGCATTAACATCATTTACGCTGCTGAAATTACTTGTTTGTACCGTGGATTTACATCTAGGAGGTAGTTCTATGTCCGTGGTAGATGTCGAAGGCATCGAAACTGCCCCGGGGGAGCGATGTCGTCTTTAGCTGGCGTCGAAGTGTGAGAAAAAACACTGTCTGTATATGAAGAGTGGAGATTCAGCGCCTTCACGCCTGCAACCCGCTGTACAGCAGGCAGCGCAGGTGCGAGACTCCCATGATGTTGGCCCGCGCTGGAGCTGAACTGATCGGTAGTACTGCCTCTTAGGCTTGCGTCAGCGCTAGAGAGAGACAGAGGCAAGCGCGGTGTAGTGGGAGCAGAGAGCACACTGGTCTGCGGCTGTCGCATCAGCGTCGTTTGCGATGATAGAGGTATGCCGGCAGCGAGCAGCGACGAGGAACTTCTCGGCGTGGCGGGGGCAGCCTTCCCACTAGGCAGCGAGCGTTGCGGCTTTGTATGTATGCTCGCACGCACTATACCAGAAGACAATCTTGCTGTTAGGCGTGACGTCACGTTATGTCCAGCCGCTGCTTTATTACTGCTGCGAGATGTATTGACAACACCTTTTGTGCATGTTTTGCACATGTACTGCTTTACTGCCGCATTAGTTTGCAGGATCATGCATCTAACATGGCCTGCCTTATTACATTTAATGCAGCAGTACTTATAGGTCTTGCCCCTGCTAGGAGGCAGACCACATTCAGCACAGCTTTTAATGCTGGCCTCCATACCGTGACACACACACGCACACTCTCACGCCTCGATGATATAATCCGCACGTACCTGTCATTGTTGAGACTCGGGCAGGCGCAGACTTTAGCGCTCGAGGTGAGGCAGCAGGATTATAATGTAGCTAACCTCAAACCTGAGGCACCAGTGCAAACAAGAAATTGCTGTATAAATATAGCACACCTGATGATAAATGACTGTGGTGGAGGAGTCTTGCACTGTGGCCCTACTTGAGGGTCACACTATAGCATACCCGAAGGTACGGCGGCGGCTTAAAAAAAAACTTTAAGCGAGAGCGATGCAGATGCGTGTGTGCACGTATAGAGAGCACAGACTCAGAGAGAGAGAGAGAGAGAGAGAGAGAGAGAGAGAGAGAGTGAGAGAGACAGAGAGAGAGAGAGAGAGAGAGAGAGAGCCTCAACGTTGTCTTCCTCACAGCCAGCTACGAGCGAAGGTAAGGGCAATTCGGGGTGGGAAACCGTGAGCGCACAGGGCCGCATTACTAGTGCGTCGAGACTTGCGACCACGGATGGGAGTAGCGTCGGGACGAGCGCGCGAGAGTGCACTCAACCTCGGTCGAATTGAGTGCACTGCGAAGCTTGGCCTGCGCATTACTTGTTATTTGCACTGTTATTGTTAATACTCGTTATTGTAATTATATTGTTGTTAACCTCTTGCTGATTCTATATTTATCATTCTTGAATATAGTTTATTTGTTTTGTTATGTAAAAGACGCGTTCATTGTTACTCCCTATAGACCCGCCGCTCCTCGATCGAGTTAGGCCAGCGACGGAAATTAGCTTCCACGCGCGTTGCGGTGCTCTGATTTTCATGATTTCGCACTCTTTGCAGGTCCATTGAGGTTCAACATTTTGCAGCAGAGCGACCAAAGCAACGGCACCCGAGGCAGAAGCACAATGGTACGCCGCTAGCTTTCTCCAGGTAAGCCAGGCAGTTGAGCGCCTGCACGTGTCGCATGCGGCGCATGCCACTGCCGCAGCTCGGTCAACAGTAATTGTTAATTAAATAGAAAATTACGAACCCAGTGACACTATATACAAATAAATTAATTTTTCATTTGTAAGATAAATTATCACACGAATCAAACCTTAAGATAATGAAAATTTTATGGGTGTATACAAAATATAAATCAAACTTTATTTATCCATTCAATTCTTGTTATAATAGAATTAAATATAAAACATCTATTTGGACTATTAGATGTATTTAATAATAAATCAATATTTTTTGTGGTATTTTTGAAAATTTTCAAAAAGTTTTTTGTGAGAGTTTCGTTTTCGTTTTGAGAATTTTTCAAAAAAATTTATTTTAGTGTATTTTGGAAAAACTTTTAAATTTGTTTTTGAGCGTTTTTCGATTTTGAAAGTTTTCCAAAGTTCTATTGGTGTGTTTTTAAAAGAATTTTTTTTTGATTTTGGAATTTTCTGAGAATATTTTTTTGAGTATTTGGAAGTTTTCCGTTAAATGTTTTTTTGAAAAATTTTCGACAACATTTTTTTTTTATTTTCTTAAGATTTTGAAGAGTTATTCAAAAATTTTTTCTTTGTTGACTTCGGAACGTTGTCAAATATTTTGTCGGTTATTTTTGAAGAAGATTGTAGCAATATCCAGAGTATATAGCGAAATACCACATTGTAAGTGGAAGATTGCAGCGGCGCACTGAGTAGAATAGCGATAGATAAAGAAGGTGTTGACAAATAGGAGACAAATGCAAAAAATTTTTTTTTGAGATTTAGTGAAATTTGAATTAACGAAATAGATAGAAAGGCGAATTAATTATTTTATGTAATTATTCGGAATTGCGACCCTATCTTTTAAACCTCTTGACGAATTGTTAAAGTAGTGGAGTAGGAGTCACACCACCGTATAGGGCAAATTTATTTTGCGAATACCTCCACAAAGTATTAATTTGCCTGTGCTACTACCCCCAAATCGATTGGTAAGAGCGATTTACAATTTCTGGCCAAACATAACATTTTTCAAACAACTTCTGGGAAATTGGATATAAAAATACAACAATAAATAAAGTTGTTGTTACAACTACAGTACAAAAAAAAAGATTATTTACTTATACAGATATCTATTTCATTTGTATTGGTAATTATATGCTGAAAATTGATTGCGACCCAGAAGAAATTTCATATTATCACTCCAGAAATTAACAAGAAGAGAATACCAAGAATAACTAAAGACTGAACATCGACTATATTAGTTTCGCGTCAGGGTATTTCAGCAGGTACTCTAGAGTTAGGTTAACAAACTTCGATTAGGCATTCTCAGCTAAAGGAACCGATAAAGCAGATCTCAAGAAAAGAATCTATTTTCTTTGTTTTATCTCCTTTTGTCCCATAATATATATATATATATATATATATATATATATATATATATATATATATATATATATATATATATATATATATATATATATATATATATATATATTATGTTACTCTGGAGATTACCGTATATATATATATATATATATATATATATATATATATATATGTATACATATTTATCATTATAATACCGTTATAAAATAGTGAATATTAGAGACACAGTAGTTAGGAAGGAAAATTGTCCAGTTTAAAAGAGTTGAGACTGTTTCTCTTATTAGCGACCTCTCCATTCACGTGCACCGGGTACTGCAGGTTAGATTCCCGTCTCTGTTGAAGATATCAAAGACATGGGTGGGCCCTCCCAATCTAGCGAACATTGCAGTAACTGTAGAGCATAACTAGCAACCAAACGGCTGCTTTATTTTCTCTTTGTGAACGTGAAAACGCACAAAATGAATATAAGACAAGCAGCAAAGAAGTATCCGCGGATACTCCAGCGAATGGCAGTATCGACTAGAATAATTGGGATGGACACGAACGAACTGATAGTAATCTTAAACGAAATGGGCTGAGTGTATTTGGGACAACAGTCCAACTCAGAGATAGACTCCTGCGGGCAAGCATAACGTCAGTGAAACCAGGTGCAGCGGTAACCTGGGATCCAGTAGTTGAAGAGAGACCATGGGATCAAGTTCCGGCAACATCCGCGGCCATAATGAGAGAAGAATCGTTCGAGCAGATACCTGAGAAGATGAAGAGAGGTAGGAAACCTACGATAGCGACCAATGAAGCGGATGCGCATAGCACAGAAACCGAGTATAGTCAAGAGGAGGGACAGGAAACTACAGCGTAGATAGAAATGGTTACAACACAACAACAAGCGACCGACGCACCAGTAGTTACTCTAGAAACAATAAGCAAAGTGTACCACCCTCTCTATGACGCCACCAGTCCGTACAGGTGGACCAACGGATAGCTTCGCGATGCAGATGGTGTCTACAAATACACGACCAAGAGTTCACACAGGGTTCCCACCACAACTCTTGACGATGAGCAGTCATGCACATTTGGCATATACTCCGGAACTAATGAAAATGATACGAATTGGCTACCAATGGAGACTGCCAGAACCACCTTTCCAATACCCAGGGAATCATCTGGCACCGGATTCAAGCACGAGGACTCCCGCCGTACCACTAATCCCAAAACTAATACGATCGATTGGACCAGTGATAACGACTCCGAAACTAACGTTACCTTCTTCGTTGCCAATCACCGTAGCGCCGTCGGTCACAGAACCTCCTGCAACGGCACAGGCTACGGCACCAGTTAAGGCCGTTACCAGTCCTGGGACTAGTTAGATGGGACAACCCTTAGCAGGAGGTGCCAATTCGATAGGAGCATCACAAAGTCATACGCCGCAGCAGCTGATAAACCAGAACAACAGCATTCAATTCATTAAACGAGTAAAACCAAGCGACCCGATAGTCAGTGAGACAGGAAATGAGAACACAACAGACAACAGCGACTCAGGGAACAAAGAAGAGGAGCAGAATTGAGAAGAATGGATGGAAAACAAGTCTTTTACCCTCCCAGTGATCTTTCCCTTCCTGTATCTTTTGATTAATTATCTCGGTCCGTCAAGAGCGCTTGTTAACTCTCTTGCAAGGCGAGTAGGCAAAACCCCGAAAAAATATGTGTGTATTTTTTGCGGGTAAAATCCCGAAGTGCATACCCTTCGAGCAGCGCGCTGACAGCTCTAGAGTGCGCTCTTACTGGAACTTGATCGGCGCGTTGACCCCCTTGATAGTTATCAAGGAGAGTTCGGCACTTCCAACTTGGGAAAGGATATGGAAAAGCATTGAGAGACAAATTAATAGTTATTAGTTTATTGGTAGTTTGACTGTTACATATTGTTAGAAGGAGAGGGAGAGAGTATTTGAGGATTACGTGTGAACGTAAGCCTAAGCGCGTTCGCTCCGGCCACGGCACCTGGTTCTCACTTCTTTCTCTTACTCGAGGGAGCGCTAGTCTGGATAAACCGGCATGCCTGGAGTTCCTGAGAAGAATGATCGCGAGACCACAGCTCACGTCTCTCTATATACGCGCGCCACGTGTCTATGACGTAGCTCTCTGTTTCCACTACTCTCTCCTTCCTCGCTCCCCTCTACTACGCTCGAGATTCGCACGTTTCTGCAAGTGCCGCCGGACTCTTAGCATATTCGTGCGCTCCGCGATTACAAGTCGCCTTTCGCATTACTCTTTAGTTGTATAATGAAGCGTGATCTTATAAACAATATAAGTTTTGTTAAACTCTAATTTTATTATTTATAGTACCACGATCAATATTCCGGCCGTCATAGTGCCCCCCAATTGAAAGTTTTGTCTTCTCATTTTAAAGAAAAAATATTTAGTTCTTTAGTTTGCCATCTCCCGCTGGCTCGCTGTTGTAATAAATAAATAACAAAATTTTACCTTATATTATGTTTATTTCGAAGTATAAAAAATGATAAAATAAAATAAAATAAATCGTAACAAAGATAACGTAAAAGAAACAAACGCCTTCATTTAGTCTTTAAGATTTTTTAACTATTCATTGAATTCTTCTATACTCCCCTCGTATAATTCTTCGACTCGGTCGCACTGTTCGGCTAGGTCCCACAGAACGTCGTCCACATCTTTTTGCATCGCATCTACTTTGTTCGTTTATTGCCGTTAGCTGCGCCTGTAGCTTCCATGATTCATCATGAGGTCAAGCAACGGTCACGGGTCGTGGCGTATACTCGCTGTCATCTATCCCAGCTGTCACCTCCCTGCCAGGACGCAGAGTGCACCGGTTGACGGTCATATTCCTCACAAATCCTCCTAGTCCTACTATTTTGCCGTTTCCTTTTGTCTTTTCTGGGTAACAGAGATCGCCTCTTCTCGGTCAGTACGATGGGCGTAGCTTCCGCTTTGCCCAGGAACACTGGTGGATTGGCTTTTTGCTCCGGTAATCTAGGTTGCCTCGCTCCAAAAAACATCCATTCTTTATGCGCTGCCATGTCTTTCTCCAGCTGCTTACTTGTTGTAGCCTCTGCATCGTAGACGTCGGGGTGAGCCAGCATTCTCTTGTCAGCCCTCTGGGTGGTGAATGGTGCCCTGGTTCCTGGTTCCTCCTGGGCCGGGACGAAACGCCCCCTTCTCCCCCATAGTATGCGTTCACACCGGATGGTCCGCTTCATTGGTATCGTCCTGGTGTATCCAGTGTGCAACTGGATATCGCGCTCACTGACCAGCGTCTCCTGGTCACACACACCAAACTGCTCGGTACACGTCGCGAGTCGCGGATCCTAGTCGTGATTGACATGCTTACTCGGCTGATATCGATTTTGATACTAAAATCCTGTCGCGCCTTTTCTCACCTCATAGGCTCGGTTTATCTCCCATCTTTTAACAAAATTCGCATGAGACATGCGATCAGGTGTTTTTCTGGCATTTTCCATTCGGATTCGCGCCGCGTCGGGACTCCCTTTTGTTTTGATTTCTCGAAACTCTCGTCTTCTTCGTGGACTCGGATTCCCGCGGTAGTCTTCACGGGTATGATTTTGCTTTCCTTCATTCTATCGTTCTATACAGCTTTATTTTATTTTATTTGTCTCCCTGAGTGCTTATAACATGCAAATAGTATGTGTATTACACATTTCTTACCTACAAATTGCGAGGTGATTTAAATAATAAATAATAATATATTTTTTTAATTAATGAACTATCCTGTTTGAATGTTATATTTATTTGAATAAAGCTTGTACTTCTATGATTGTTAATTTGGCCTAATTCACGGTACTTCTTTTTACTACTTTATTTAAATAGTACAATATTCTTTTTGACTTACTACTTTTATTATTTAAAATATGCATAATTTTTTCATTATTGATTAGTTGATTAGTGTGCCCAATTCAAGGTGCCTCTTTTATTCTACACTGTTATTATGCATATCTTTTACATTTTATTTTCTAATACATTTCAAGCCTCCTTTATTTATAATACACCTATGTGTTTTGTTTATTTGTGTCCCCTGTGCCCCCCAATTTTTTTTGCGTGTTGCAAGACATAAAAAAAATTTTTTTATTCGATCTGGGGCTCAAAGAAACTAGCCTACGGCCATGCGTCTACGGATAGCGCTCTGACTATATTAATACTTAGTCTATTTACAACGTATATTTTTAATTATACAAACTTATAAGAGATAAACAATATTCATTTCTGAGCAAATGTTGTATAAATTATTTATGATTCTTTTTTTTCTTCGCTGTAATATGGTCTTAAATTGTCTCATTTTGTTGTATAGTAAATGGCCCTTCAAATACATAAAAAAACTTAGCTTTTCTTTCATTTTCAGCGTCGGATACATTTAAGTCTTTAACTAATACTTCGTCGTCATTTTTAAATTCGAAGTGTTTTTTGTTTGTGTTCTTTTTCGCTGCACTATTTTTGAAATTTTGGTGCGATACCATCATCCACTTGTAGCATTTTTATATATTTCTCCCAAATTCTAGTTAGCTTAAGGCCTAAATACAGTAATACCGGTGGTTGATTTGTCGTTTCATGTAGCATTTCATTAATAATATTCTGGATTACTTGAATATGTCGAGCCCACCCGCCGCGTTTTTCTTTTACAAATGTGCGTAAAAATCGCCCCAATTCGAGGTTCACGCGTTCAATTATATTGCTTTGAGGGTGTTTAATTGATGAAAACCTTAATCGAATGTTTTCTTTATTTAACGTATCAATCCATGTTTTACTAATAAATTGGGTTCCATGATCCGATATTATTGCTTCTGGTTTGCCATATATTGGCATATAATCATTTTATTATACTTTTACGAATTAAAAACGAAATAGTTGTTTTTTGTTAATTATAAGAACCTTAAGGTATGCATATTATTTATAAGGCATGACATGAATGCAAAATACCCTAGTGGAAATCAAACATGTACCCCATTAGGCAGATGTTTTGCAAATTGTTAGCAATTTGACATACACGTTTTGCTATCGATTTCCTTAAATTTGACGTAAAACTGCGTCCGTATATGCTGGAAATTTTGTATCAAGTATTGAAGTAAATTATGAGGGCAAAGTGAAGTCAAAATTACAGCAACTATTGCTCATGATGTGCAGGCGTATCATGGAATAAATTGCCATCATATTATCATCATATTTCTTGATTTTTATATTACACAAATTTCCATCAATATGCTGTTATTAATTTCCTCCCCATGTCTCTCGCACTGTCGCATATATGAGTATTTTTATTGAATATTATGTGAATAATATTGAAAATAAAATAATATAATATTTTAATAATATTGAAAACAAGTTGAAAGCAAATTGACGTACAAAACTTGCAGCAACAGTTATACATAAAATGTAAGTAAATCTGCGTCCGTATATGGGAGCAATTTGGTGGCAAGCATTTGCAGTCATTTTTACGGCACATTGACATCAATCCTTGATATTCATCATTTCTTGAGAGCAAGTTGGAAGCAACTTGTTAACAAACATTGCACAGCAACTATTGCCATGATTTTGCCACGGCAAGCTTGGCTAATGGGGTATATATATATATATATATATATATATATATATATATATATATATATATATATATATATATATATATAAATGTACAAGAGTGTAGTTTTTATATTGACATAAACTTTTCATAGAGAAAATATTTAGTATAAATTAGCGATTTAATTTTGGATTTGCGACACTACTTTATATTTATATACATATATATACACTATCTTATAGAATTTCGTAAAAAATTTACACTTTTGTACATTTATTTACACTATTATACACAGATTATGTGATAATGAGAGTTAAAAACCTATTATTTTATGTATATTTGATATTATTGAGTCATTATATATTTTTCGATGCTATTATTTACTATTTGTTGTATATTCATTATCAATGTTAGCTCTTACTTAATTTTATTGTCCAATTAAAACAGAAATAGACACTTATATACACTTTTGTACATTTTTATACATTTGTATACACTTATATACAATTATATATACTTTTTTATTTTCAGAAGTGTATTATGGTCGCTATATTAAATTTCTAAAAATAGTTGAATGCTCATAGATGTTTGTAAAATTCATTTAAATATTTTTCTTTTTTTTAATCAAATACTAATACATTAATTTATAAAAAGTTTTAAATATCTCTAACAGAATTAGTTCATTTTATTACGTTTTGAAAAACTTTTTTTACAGAATATTTTTACAGAATATTATACACAGATTATGTGATAATGAGAGTTAAAAACCTATTATTTTATGTATATTTGATATTATTGAGTCATTATATATTTTTCGATGCTATTATTTACTATTTGTTGTATATTCATTATCAATGTTAGCTCTTACTTAATTTTATTGTCCAATTAAAACAGAAATAGACACTTATATACACTTTTGTACATTTTTATACATTTGTATACACTTATATACAATTATATATACTTTTTTATTTTCAGAAGTGTATTATGGTCGCTATATTAAATTTCTAAAAATAGTTGAATGCTCATAGATGTTTGTAAAATTCATTTAAATATTTTTCTTTTTTTTAATCAAATACTAATACATTAATTTATAAAAAGTTTTAAATATCTCTAACAGAATTAGTTCATTTTATTACGTTTTGAAAAACTTTTTTTACAGAATATTATATAATCATCTTAATCATACTCATAATTGAATGCAAACTCTTCATTTATTTTAAATTTCAAATTTTTTTGGATTGCCTGTGTATGTTTCAGATATTAAGAATGACTATCAATCCGATGATCGTTATAAATTTGCTTCTAATAACATTTCAAGCTTTAAACTTACCAAAAACTCCAGAAATACCCCAAGAGATTAGTTTAAAAAATAGTATTGAGAATATTCTATTAAATGCTATGAAGGAATTTCACGATGTAGAGATGGTTGAATATGAAACATTAGATTTTCAAGAACCGTATAAAGATGTTGATATGAAAATTATAGAAGACGATGGTAAAATATTTACAATTGATGAATATTTACAACTATGTATAGAAGATACAGAAGAATTAGATAATGACTATCAAACAAGAGCCGTGGAATTCTGAAGAAGTGGTTTGACAAAAAATTTAGCATTAAAAACGGTACAAAATCGTTTTCGCAAGGTTCAGTCCATAACCCAATTAAAACCTTGGGCAAAAACATGAAATAAAGGAGGAACGTATAAAGAAAAAATAGGAAGAATTTGTTCTTTTGTTTTAGAAAATTTTAAAACTGCTGTTGATGCTGGTTATCCGGTTCATGACAAGAATTTACAAAAATGGGCGTTACAGGCTCAAAAAGATATTGGAAACGAAGATTTTCGTTTTAGAGCATCTAATCATTGGTTATCTAATTCGAAAATAGCTCACAGAATTGTTAGTAGAAAAATTAACAAATTTGTAACCAAAAAACACTTGAAGGAGTAGATTATTTAAAAAGAACAGCTGATACGTTTGTTATTGAAATAAAAAAACTGATTCGTGAAAAAGGTATAGAAAATGTATTTAATTCTGACCAATCAGGCTTTCAATTAGAAAGGCACCCAGGTCGTACATTAGCAGTT
This sequence comes from Gastracanthus pulcherrimus, assembly GCA_949152435.1. Lineage (NCBI taxonomy): Eukaryota > Metazoa > Arthropoda > Insecta > Hymenoptera > Pteromalidae > Gastracanthus > Gastracanthus pulcherrimus. The sequence continues at coordinate 112,348,759 of OX424575.1, read as the reverse complement.
GCAGGACAGAATCAAGTTCAATGTATGGTGCAATCGGTGGCTTCTACAACTCATAGTTATACAATTCAGCAAACAATATCAGTCGATGGTAGACTTCTTTCACCTCTTCTTATAGTTCTTAAAGAAAAAAGTGGTAAATTTGGACCTATTATAGAACGAGACTTATTTAGACCCCATAATGTATATGTTATGGCTTCTAAATCTGGAAAATTAATCTCAGGTAATTAATGTAAATGAATGAATGTAAATGAGTAAATGATATTGCAAATGAGTAAATGATATTGTAAATGAGTAAATGATATTGTAAATGAGTAAATGATATTGCAAATGAGTAAATGATATTGTAAATGAGTAAATGATATTGTAAATGAGAAAATGATATTGCAAATGAGTAAATGATATTGCAAATGAGTAAATGATATTGCAAATGAGTAAATGATATTGCAAATGAGTAAATGATATTGCAAATGAGTAAATGATATTGTAAATGAGTAAATGATATTGTAAATGAGTAAGTGATATTGTAAATGAGTAAATGATATTGTAAATGAGTAAATGATATTGTAAATGAGTAAATGATATAGCAAATGAGTAAATGATATTGTAAATGAGTAAATGATATTGTAAATGAGTAAGTGATATTGTAAATGAGTAAATGATATTGTAAATGAGTAAATGATATTGTAAATGAGTAAATGATATTGTAAATGAGTAAATGATATTGTAAATGAGTAAATGATATTGTAAATGAGTAAATGATATTGTAAATGAGTAAATGATATTGTAAATGAGTAAATGATATTGTAAATGAGTAAATCAAATTTGTAAAATTGTAAATTAAATTTTGGTATTTCAAAGTTTATTTAATTTCAGATCGTTTTAAAACGTGGATAAAAGAAGTATACTTTCCCAACGTTGGTTCATCAAGTGTTTTGTTAATAGACTCTTGGAGTAGACATTGTCCTTCTGTTATGCAAGAAGCGACCCCCCAGAATAAAGAAGTGATATTAAAAATAATTCCGAAAGGAACTACGGGTAGAATACAAACTCTTGATGTTTATGGCTTCAGTGTATGGAAGAGATATGTGAGACATTTCTCTGACTCTGTGATATTAATTAATAAGGATTTGAATCTACATTTAAGGAATCATATTATAAAGTTACTGGTACATAATCAGCTATCATCACCGAGGTATATCGATTTATTCAAATTCGCGTGGTATACATGTGGATACACTGATGTAGCACTTGCGAAATTTGAAGGTCCAGTTAATTTTGCTTTCGGTACAAAATCAAATACACACTGCGAAGTAGAAGGTTGCTCTAACATTGCAATAGTTAGATGTTCTTGGTGTAAAGTCTCTATGTTTGAAACATTTTTTTTATGACTACCATTATTGTTCATTGTATAAACACTAATTAACATTAATTCAGAACATATAACTATTAAATAATGCATTCATTTATATTTAATAAAGATTATATCAAATTATTAAAAATATAGAAATTTTAAAAATTATATTGATATGTAGAATAATTTTTTTTCATACAGGCACCATTTTGTTATTTTTCTATAATAATGTCTAAATCTGCTACCTGCGAGAATAACAAGCCTACAGAACAATACTCCGTTCGAATATTTTATTTCAGGCAACCCGAACTGCCGCTATTGCCATGACCAGCCACCTGCCTTTTTTTGGATGTCCACTTTGGCCGTAAAAAAATAATAAAACAACAAAATAAACTTAAAAAAAAATAAACTTAAAAAAATTTTTTTTTGTACTAGTATACAAAAAAAATAAGTTGTCATTAAAAACATATAAAAATTGGAATGATTGCTTTTTATTATCTTGTAAAAAAAATTGCACAAAAATAGTTACAAATTAGGCGTTTACTCAGGACTAACCCCTTAATTGCGTTGATATTTGAAAATACCAAGACATTTTGCTGCAACATTCATACTTACATTCTTCATGCCCTCTCATCATTCCTTGTACAGACATAACGCAATCACATGCGCGCGCTAATTTCACTGCACTGCACTTGTCTTGCGGCATCTTGATAAGGCTCCGTCGTTCGTGTATGATGACTCGGTTTTTTGTTCTAGGCAGGCTTGTTGATGTTTATATAATAAGAGATTCTCTCCTCATTTTGATGTGCGCTTTGTGGTTCTGCCGATCTTTTATTTGTTGATGTTTGTTTTCTTTTATTTTGATTGCTACACAATTTGTGGAATCTGCCTTGATGTTGTTACGGCCATTTAGTCGCGCTAAAAGCTTGCGTGTTTTCTGAGCTCCATTTGAGCTTGGCAACAGCGGTGGGCTTCTGCGTGCCCTAAAAATCTGAGCCTGGTCGATTTATTGACGCATATTGAAGCGTCCTGCTTGTCTCTGCTTCTGCTGAATCTACTTTTTATTAGTTCTTCTTTTGTTAACGTAAGGCATTTATTTGTGGTAGTCTCCTTGCATTTGTGCTCACTCCCGTGTGCGAAATGCCTTTGGCGAGGTGCAGATGATTTTCTGCGTGTGGTGCTGTCGTCGATACGACCTTGCAGGTGATAAGGCGCTCCCATGAGCGCTTTCCTCGGCTTCGTGTCACTGCTCCAGATGATGACCTTCTCGGGAAGAAAGCCAGATCCTCCGCTGGCGTAAAGCTAGGCACTGGAGCTTTTGTCGGCTATAAAGGCTGTTGCACACAGATTATTTTTTTAAGTCTTTACTCGGCTTTTATGTCGATCCGCTTTGCTGATGAGTCTGAAACTTTCTAGAGCATATTAGAAAAGAGGGGACCCCCCGAAGGAAAAATCGATATACAAATTATCAATGTAGCAATTGTTACTCCTGTAGTGAATCGTCTTTAGTTTATTATATAATTAGTTGTTTTGAGTATTAAAAAGGAGTATGGGAAGTTTTGAAAAGTCCTACTTAATTTGGGGTGTTTGGTTTCTGTTTTTCTATTATTTTGTGTATTACTGGGGGCTCAATTTGATTATGATTTTAGTAAGTCGTGTTTTGTTTTCTTTTTGAGTAAATTGATGTAATTGCACAGTGTGTTCATTTTGGTCTCGTGTATTTCGGAGACGACTTCGAAATGACATTATAAAATTATATCATTCGCTTTTATGGTGATATGAGTTTTTAAAGTTTAAATTTTAATGCTTTCCTAAAACAACTGTAACCGGGGCATCTGCAGTAATGCATACACTTACCCTTTATGTTTCCAAAACTAATTCATTTGTGTGTTACGAGGGTAGTTCAATAAGTCTTTAGAATGACTAACAGATGGCGCGCGAATCGCTCCAAATCATCTGTTTTCAGTCAGCACCACTCCCGACTAAATATATGGTGCAGTCACAGTCCACATCTTCTGAGTTTACGTGTTTTTATAACCAATTGAAAAAAAAAATTGCTTGTTAAGAAAAATGAAAAAAAACGAGTTCAGAGCGGTTAATTAAACATTTTCATTTAAAGGGTTTAACTCCATATGAGATAAAAAATGAATTGGACTCAGTTCATGGCACATCTGCCCCTGCCTTAGCAACGGTTTATAACTGGGTAAATGATTTAAGCGTGGTCGTACATCAATAAGTGACGAACCACGTTCAGGAAGGCCCGTAGAAGCAACTACTCCCGAAATCATCAATAAAATCCACGATATGGTGTTGAAGGATAGAAGATTAAAAGTGCGTGAGTTATCTGAGGCCACAAGGATATCTATAGGTGCAGTTGTTTCAATTCTACATGAAAAATTAGGCATGAAAAAGCTATCGGCAAGATGGGTGCCGCGTTTGCTCTCAGCTGAGAATAAACGCAATAGAGTGGTCGCCTCTGAGGCTCTTTTGGCGCGCATAAGTCGGAATCCTGAGGAATTTTTTCGTCGATTTGTGACTGTGGATGAAACATGGATACACCACTACACTCCTGAGACAAAGGAACAATCCAAACAGTGGATTTCCACAGGCGAACCAGCTCCAAAGAAGGCAAAGACCGTAAAGTCAGCTGGTAAGGTTATGGCTACAGTTTTTTGGGATGCACGTGGAATTATACTTATTGACTACTTGGAAAAGGGTAAAACAATTACTGGTGAGTATTATGCATCATTATTAGAGCAGCTGAAAGAAGAAATTAAAAAAAACGACCACATTTGGCGAGAAAAAAAATTCTCTTTCATCACGACAACGCCCGAGTTCACACATGCTTCGTTTCAATGGCTAAAATTGAAGAACTAAAATTCGAATTGGTCGAACACCCACCGTATACACCAGATTTAGCCCCCAGTGACTTTTTCTTATTTCCAAACTTGAAAAAATGGCTCGGTGGACAGAGATTTACGGACAACGAAGACGTCATTGCCTCAGTAAGTGCTTATTTTGAGGAACTTCCGAAAACGCACTTTTCTGAAGGATTAAAAAAACTTAAAAAGCGATTGACCAAGTGTATAGAGCTCCAAGGAGATTATGTTGAAAAATAAAAAAAAATTTACCCAAAAAAAATTGTTTTTATACTTTATTCTAAAGACTTATTGAACTACCCTCGTATGTGTCTTAATGTTTGTTTGATTGTTATCTCGTTTGCACGGTTTGCCGCGTCGCCCACCGGCTCTTTTTGTTCCATTGATTGATTGGGCGTTATTTAACTGACACAAGATGCTGCAGGTGAAAATTTCTACCCTAGCTGAGTGGGAGCAAGACAACCTAAATTCTTATTGGTTTACTGACTCTATAAATTAGAATCATTATACATTTTTTTAATTAATATTTAATACACGATTTGATTCCCCAATACAGTCAATGGCTTGCGTGTCTATTACCATGCGATAAAAAGAGCGATTATGGTCGTGTGTTTACGTGATAGTTTCTTTGCAAGGGCCCATCAACATCATGGTGGAATATTTGTCAATAATAATCACGATAATCGAAATCTAATATTCTCGATACTCGTTTCTTTTTACTTGAACGTGACTTCGGAAGCACACTCGTTATCTTATCAACTTTTAGGATACCTGTATGTTTTTCCTCTTTTCTTTTGCGAGGAAGCATGTGTGCATAAACGTCGCACAGTTGGTGCCAATCGCATGCACGTATTTCCTCTTTTCCCTTGTGAATCTCTCACGAGGAGGTTTGGTTTTTCTTTTAAAACAATTAAACGAGAAATGATGTTTTTGTTTTTAGATTACATTGCTGTGCGTATATGTGACTATATATACGAGTAGTTTTTCTTTTGCAGCGCCTGCATGCATTGGGTTCGGGGGAGGGGGGGGGGTGCACAAATTTAAAAGGACTGTTCTTTGCCGCTATAACTCCCAGCGCTTTCGATGGCTGGTCGCTCGAGTGAGTCTTTTACTTTCCAGGTTTTTTTAAGCTTATCTAGGCTGATGATTCGCGTAATATTCCCATTTCTTATTTTGGCCTTCTTGAAGATATGGTCAATGCTGATAATTTCGTAAGGGCCTTCATAGTCACGGTCGTCCTTGCCCATCTGTGGCTCTTTGAGCCTGTAGACCATCTCACCTTCTCTAAAATGCTGTACATTCAACTTTCTGTCATAATAGTATTTTCATCTGAATTTCGCCTGGACTAGATTCATGGCATCAGATTCATACCCTGGTCTGTCAGCAGGGCCGCAGGTGGTCCAAAATAGCAGATGACTCGCTCTGTAAATGCGCGTGCACCTCATCCGCGTTCGCACGTATCACTGGAATCAGGATGCAGTATTTTGTTAAGCAATCCTGTATTGTAAGAATATATTTATAACCTTCTTAATTATAAATAAACCTTCTGAGTTTTAAGTTGACCATAAAAATCCATAGACATTTTTTGGAAAGTTTTGGATGGCGTGTCCGTTATTACCAGTGGTACGCGTAATTTCACAAGCCCTAGCTTATTTGTTTGGCATTCTGCACACCCTAGCACAAATTGACGTATGTCTAGGCGCATGTTGCGCCAGTAATAGTCATTGGCAATTTTGCTGAAAGTTTTATTTATGCTTCTGTGTCAACCGATCGCTGCTTCCTGATATTCTTTAATTAGTCTATAGCGATCTATTATAGAAGGAATAGGCAAGTTGTTTAAAAACAAAACTGCTATCAGCGCCAGTCCTTCCATTTGATTTTCAAACAAATCAATGAAGGTGGTCCATTCAGATATGGTTAGGATGGTCAAATCTCTTATTATACCACAACTTTTTATATTTTGGCCACGGATCTGCTCTTTTATTTTTTTTAAACATTTATTTAAATTAGACTTGAGTGCTTTATCATTAATGCTATTGTTGACAAATAATCCAAGCAGTTTTATATATTTGCATTGTGATACATGCACGAAGGCAATTTTGTGACGTATTTTGGCGATTTCATCGGTGCTTTTGTGTCTTTGTTCGCGTAATGCTTGCAAAATTTCAGTGTCGAGAAAGTGGTCAGTGGTTAAGAGATAAATAATATATTCTTTATATTTGAAAGGGTGCTCATCGAGCGCTTTTAACTTCGAGAATGGAGATGGCTCTTCACCGTCCAGCACAGCCCACGGCGACTTCTCTAGAAGTGGCCTTGCACTGATAACGAGACACTACTCGAGCGCATTTGTGTGCGCGCGCGCAAGAATACCTGCCTCTCGTGCACTGCGCGCGTCATATTGCACGCTGCCGGAGTCTTGTGCATCTTTTCCAGAGTCTGAGCCGGAGTGCGGCTCTTTGCTAAAGGGAGATTTATGATTGTCCTCTATAGGTTTATCGTTTTTTCCTTAATTTTTAAGGGGTGGTCTGGAGCTTTTGTCCGACTCATTCCGATCATCATAATTTATGCCACTATTAATATTTCCTGGCTCTGCATCTGTATCTATTTGAATGTAGGGTGTAAAGTGGTCCCCAAACATATGCAGATATATATATAGTGTTCGGTAGTGTTCACTATAATGTGCCAAAAATCTACATTTTCATTGCTTAATTGCTAGTGAATGCAAATATTCTGGTTAAATTCCTGCGCAAAAATATATGCGCAGTCTGCATTGCTCCATTTAGTTTTTGAGCTTAAGATTTCTCGCGCTTCCTCTGCGTCTCCGCAAGTAGGTAGCGCTGGAGAGTGAAGCAGAAGCTTGCGTAATTGCACAGCTGATATACTCAACTGTTGGATTTTTATTAAAGAATAGAACAGGCAATTGCCGGGTGGCTGCGACTGTATATCGTCGCTGCGTACGAAGATAGCGTGCGGGTCGGCGCACCATTCTCTCGACTCGAAAGTTAAATATCTCCTCTATACGATGAGTGAACTGATGGTAGCTTTTTGGAAGCGAATTTTGAATCATTAAAGATGCGAGGGACATATTCAAAATCGTCTGTGTTGCCCTGTTCATAGGGCCCAATATCGGGAAATTCAATTTCGTCCTAATATTCTTCCATCTCAATGATTTAAGTTGTGGCAAGTCTTGACTTTTTTACTTTAAATTTTTTTTGCCATATTCAGAGCATTTTCATGCTTTTCCGCGATGTTTTCTCTAGAGAAAACTCCCCCTGTCTCAGTTAAATTTATTATCGGTGTTGATGCAGGTTCATTTACTTCATTTGGAAGACGGCTTGCAGCTTCGCTAGTCCAACCTAGCGGCGACATTCTTCTTGGCTGAGGTATTATCTGCATACTGATATCAGTATCAGATTTCTTCTCGTCGAGCGTCGGCGATTCGCGCCGTGCTCGCTGTGCATTTGGCATTTTACTGCCAGAACTCTTGCGTTCGAGGCAATTGAAGTCGGGTGAGCTGCTGGTCTCCGTGTCGGCTTCCCATACATTTATCTGTATGTCATTTCTCCCTTTAATTTCGCGCTCCTGTATATTGACAATTAGCCTCGCACGTAATTTATTTGCCAAATTTGGTAATATTTGTTTAATTGACGTGCGGGGCTGGCTGCTGTGTTGCTGCTCTTGAGAGTGTGAGAGGAAGATGTTCGCTGATTTTTCTGGTATTTCAGAATTTTTAAGCAAATTTGGGGGTGCCATTTGCACTATTTCAGCAATATCTGTAACCCTGGGCTACACAGTAATAATTTCTTAGAGTGGTATATTCTGATCTAGAACAATATCATACTCTGGCGTAAAATTAAATTGAGGCGGTGATCGATTCAACGATTGCGGTCTGATCGCTTTCGCCAGTCTGCGCTGCTCTTTGAGAGCTTCCCCGATGGATTCTGTACTCGTGATTTTCGCAACCTCACGCAAGCCTTTTTCTTGGCGTAATCTCGCCATTTTATCGCCAGTTTTAGCCTGACTATTTACAGGCTCTTTATTTTTGTGCAAAATATAGGGTGAAAAATGTGCCTGTTATTTTCTGGTATTAATGTACTTATCTGCTTTCCTTAATTCAGGAGTAACAGAGTCGGAATCTGAGATGATGTCAGAATTTATTTCATTTACTTCTTTTTCCGGGCTGACTGGCTGTGTTATCTCTGCCGCCGGGGATTCGTCGGGTTTGGTTATTTTGTGAGCCTCGATGTAGGTACGTAGTATGTCTAAGATTTTCTCACGTTTGTGCAGGTCGAGCCGAAATTTATATTTCCCAGCTGGCTCTACAACTACATTTGTCATTACACAGGCAAGTTGTATTGTGTCTGTGTAATCAAGCCTGTAAATATCGTCCTTCTGTTCATGCTGTGTCAGACATTGTACATTTATTAGGGGAAAGCAAGTGCCCACCATTATTTCGTTTAAAGGTCGAAAATCGGTGACAAACCGCCATTTTTTGTTTTCCTGCGCATATAACTTCTTGGGCATCACCCAGAGGTTACTGGAGTACGGTGAGTCCGAGGGCTCAACAACATCCTGTTCGCTCAGCGCAGGCAGATATCTGAATCGTTTGGCTCGCAACGACTTATTAGTCGTGAGCTTAATCTCGTGGGTTAATAAGTTGGTTGCCGGTAACGGCTCGCTTTCGAGTCCAAAAACTCCGGAGAATTCCGTTATTAACTCGCAAACGTGATTTACCTCGTACTCTTCGCACCCCTCCGTATCTATCAATTTCATGATTAGATCGACCCGCTCTTCGCGAAGGTTCGGGTTGTCCTCGAGCATTTTATTTCTTACTGCAACGTCAATTGGTTTATCACCTGTATCTTGCCCTCTTGCTTGCATGATTTTTACCCGATTTTTTGTATCAAAATTATCGTCCTCACCAACAATAAGGGTATTGTTTGATTTGGAGGTCTCGCATGGAATTAATTCAACTTGCGGGACCTGCACTGTAGCCGGCTCCTCGCCAATGTACACTGCCGTCCATGCTTATTTGCCCACCCAAAGAAAAAATTGCATAAAATTAAAAGTATTGTTACTAAGATTGTATTTATCCTACTAAATCCTTCGGGGGCTCATTTTGTAGCTTTTTGCGTATCCTTTAAGATAGATTTTGTTCCAAATCGATTAATCAATTTTTTTTTATATTTTATCAAGACAAAAAAGTAATTAAAAAATCAAAATTTTCTTGCCTACTTTCAAGTTTACACATTTTTGTGGGAAAAATTCCCACAATAACTCTAAAAGTGAGATTTTGAAGCTTGTGCGAAGAGCTTTGTGCGAATGTTATTTTTCCTGATATGTTTATGCGCGTTTAATGAATTGAATTTAATTACGGATATCTCTGCACCCGTGTCTACATGGAAGCTGGCTTTTGCGTTTTTTACGTCGGCACTTTTTAAAATCACAACGGGCGGCTTGCGCCCAGTGCTCGCGAGTCTAATGCATACTATGCGGAGCGGCACTAGCTCGCCCTTATCGGGCGAGACAGCCTGCTCGATGCCTGAGGACTGCGCCCTCTATGAGTTTAAAGGCTGCTCTATCTTATCCTTTTCCGCGCTAGCTCCGGATTAAACTGTGTCATCTGGTCTTCTTGCATCTTCATTTATATTGAAATAGTCGCGGTCGCGATCATTGTAATATGTGCGCTCATTATACCCCTGGTTACCGTTATAATAGTTATTTTATTATTATAATTATTGTAATTATTGCGCCCTTTGTAGTTGTTATTTGAGCCCCCGCGATTATTCCTATTATTATTGCGGTTTTCCGTGTTCTTCTAGCGCTGGCGTCTCGTCCTTATATCCGTCTCAAAAGCAAAACAGCTCGTATACTCGTGTCCCGATTTCTCGCAATAACTGCATTTTAAAGCATCGCGCTTTTTCTTTTCGCACTCCTCCACGCTGTACGCCACTGAGCCGCAGTGGCTGCATTTTACTATTGCCGGCGCGGCTGTGACAAGTCGAATGCTCGCCGTGATTTTTTGTATAATTCTGTCCTCAAAATCGGACAACTGAGATATCTGCGTATCAGGAGGTTGCTGAGACACCAAAAAATTTATTTTAGGGACTGCCATAGAAGGTTGTACTGCGATCTGCGCAATAGCCAAACGAGTGCTTTGTTTGCACTTGAAATTAATTGTAATTCTAATAGCCTCGTTTAAATTTTTCGGGTATTCACTGCGTACTTGATAGTCTAAAGGATGCGTGAGACCGCACGTGAAATGTTGAAGAGCATCAAGGCTTGCTCCTCGTTTTCGTAATTCCCGATGGCCACATTCAAGATCTAGTGCCGAGTCGAAAATAGTAGATAATTGATTTAAAAGTTTTTATAAACTAAGCCCATAATCACCCACTCTTTCGCCCGGTCGCTGATTTATTACTCTAATTTGTGTTAAGATATCATCTGCTAATGCCACATTGTTGTATTGCAGAATCAAATCGCCCAATAATTTTTCAACCGTATCACAATTTAATAACTGCGCCGTGAACGCTTCACCGGCTCGTCCCGATAATTTACCCGCTAGAGCTAAGAGTATATAGGATTCGAATTCAGGCCCAAATTTTTTCCTGATTTGGCGTACCGCTAAGCAAAAGAGATTTAGTTTCTCCGGGTTCCCATCAAAACGCGGAATCAAATTTAAAGCCTGAGTAAAAGTAAGCCCCTTGAGGTGCACCTCGGGGGTGTGTGTATCAAAAAGCGCAAGTGCCTGGCGACGCTGCGAACCGCCTTGTGTAATTTTATTGACGTGTGAATCTTGTGCCGAATCAGGTGATTGTTCCGGTGTATAAAATGCGTCTTGTGTAGCGTTTGTGTCCCAAGTTACGTGATTTCTGTATGCAGTGTTATTATTTTGTGTTGGAATTGGTAGGTTAGTATTAAGAATGTGTGCACCTTGAGAAGTATGTAAGTGTGTGGGGGGGTTATATTCTGGAAAAGTGTGGTTGGGTTGTGTTGTTGTCTGCGGCGCATTATTCATAATATTAATTGTGTCCGCGCGTGCTGGCGCGGCGTCGTAAAAGCTATTTAGCACCACTGCTGTACGCGATGTGTTATGCGTGGTATTAGTTGTATGACATCCTACTTATTCCGGATATAAATATACATCAATGTTATTATACCGCATAGAAAAATACCAAATTTTGAAACTTTTTACTAGCGTTATTGTGGAAACGATTTAAGCCTGCACTGGTGTATCGCGGGAAGGGTAAGCGCAGGGTACCGGAAGGCCGGCCATGTGGTTAATATCTATCGCGATCGAGTGTTGCGCGTTGCAAGAAAACACGGATTTTGAGCAGCCTTTTTCCGAGAGGAAAACACAGACTCAAAATAATATATCAATATAAATTAAATAGCGTCCAACCTAATAAACATAAAATTATGTATTAATATCATTCTATTTAGAAAATTAAGTGCGATTTTTGTGAGCAAGAATCAAGTCGCTAACTTGATTCTATCCATATGATATAACATTAATTTTATAAGAACACTGTTTATACATATGTTTGTTTATATATTATGGATTGAATGAATAATTATTTTATTATTTTTACTATTATAATACCTTATTTTATAAAAGCGTAATCATTTAAACTATATTCTGTGTTATTCTACATATAAATGCATTATATTACTATAATAGTTATAATAAACATTCATATAATTCATTCTTTTAAGTTACTTTTTAGTTACGTTTTTTTTTCTACAAACAAGTATTTATATTTAACTCTAATTTTGTTATATTACTTTGGAACTGTAATATTTAGTATTTTTAAGTGACTGATTTAATTATGTAAAATATATGAAATAAGTTTATATCCTTTTATATACTATGAAATAACCACAAGTTTATAATATTTTATATTTAGTTTACGTTAGTTTTAAAACTGTAGCTCCAAGATAACTATAGAATAAATACATATTTTTGCAAAACTACACTAAAATCTAAGGTACTAGTGACAAAATAAAGTAGAATAAATGTTTGTTTAATCTGTAATCAATTGATTAAGAGCGAAAGAATGAATGAACAAATGAGAAGCTTTGCTTTCTATGCGTGGGTGAAGAAAGCGTTTCCCAACCATCGGATCTCTCTGTCTAACATATAGGGCAAGGGAGGAAAAGCTTGTGTGTCTGTGTGTGTATGTGGATGCAGCGCCTTTTTTCCGCCGCTGTCGCAGGATATAAAAAGCTCCGGGTCCAGTCGACGAACAGCACTCGCTCATTGTAAGTTCATAGCGGAATAACGGTCATACCTTTTACGCCGAGAGCAAGAGAGCAAACTGCACACTATAGTAAAAATATTAGACTCTAAAATATAACTCTGTAGGCCAAGAGAGCCATACTGTACAATCATTCAAAATTTAAATATAAACAAAAGTAAGAATAAATATTTCATTTTAATATTACCTATATAAGAAATTATCTTTACATACGAAATATTATTTTGATTCAATATAAAAAGAAAATATTTTCAATTACATTAAAATCGTATAATATCCACGAGGTAACGCAAGATTAATAAAATTACTATTTTCTAAAATCAATCCAAATTTCAATAATAAAACATCCTATACTACCGATGGTAAACAAAGTATAATAATTCTCAAATCAATTTATGAAAAAATACAACATAATATATATATATATATATATATATATATATATATATATATATATATATATATATATATATATATAGAGAGACCAGGACCGCGGTTCACGGGCAAACCTTTGTCGATATAGACGAATTAAAGGATTATATTAAAACTATTTACGCCCCTGCAAAAACTGTACATCAATTGCAAAGAAAGCTGGGAAACGAGTTCCAGAGGGACGAAGAATCCATAATTATTTCTGCAAACCGCGTTCGCGATTTAGGTCGTAGAATCCTAAAAGCAGGAAAAGTAAATTCAGGTACCGTAGCTTCCGCGTTCAAAACATCGGCAGAGAATAACGTGGTAGAATGTTTTAAAAACGGTTTAAGGCTCGACATTCAACAAAAATTAGAGACTGACGCCAATATTACAGATATACAAAGGGTTTTAAGAAGCCAGTATAAAAATCAAATAACTGAATCTAGAGAAGATAAAAAAATTTACTACTGTAAAATTTGCAAATCAGAAAACCTTGAGGCTTCTAATTGTAAGCAGTTCACTCAATGCCAAATATGCAAAAGAACGGGCCATGTAGCTGAAACTTGTCGGTATACAAATAATGATCAAAACAATATTATAGTAAAATATCAATTATGTAATAGAATAGGTCATTTAGCTAATCAGTGTAGAACAGATAACAAACCTAATATTAAATGCCAACTCTGTAATAACCTTGGACATGAAGCTAAAAAATGTACCCTACTGGTCATAATACTGATCAATGTTTTTATAATAAAAAAAAATACACAACAAATAATATGTCAAAATTGCCTAAGGAAAAATTGTGCAATTTTTGTAAAAATAAAGGACATTTGATAGAAAATTGTCGAAAACGTATGTTAACCGAAAATTGGCGATCGGGAAATGGGCAGAATCTCCAAAGGACCAGCACGAAAGTAGAGACTCACCAAAATCAAACGCGCTCAATTAATGCGATTCAAACGGAAGAATTGGTTTGCGAAATGTTTCCAATAAAATTAGCAAATCCTAGCAAATTGATACCTTATATTTCATTGAAATTTTCAAAATTTTATGATATTGATTTTATGACAGATTCTGGTTCTCAGGGAAATATAGTAAATATCGGTATATTACCGGCTGATGTAAATATAGATATAGAAAAGACAGTTCTGTTGAAAGGAATTTCTAATAAACCTGTAGCCACTGTAGGAACTGTTGATATAAAAATAATGAATTTTCCTACAATATTTCATGTTGTTGAAAATTCATTCCAAATACCATATGATGGTATTTTAGGAGCCAATTTTTTGAACGATAGTAAAAGCATTATTGATTTTGAAAAAAAATCGTTAATGATGGGAAACGTAATAGCACCTTTAAGACAAAACAACAATAAAAACTTTGAAGTTGAAGTTAGCAGGATCGTCAATATAAATTTTAACAATGCTACTTTAGCGTTTATAAACATAGATAACTTTAACAATAAGGAAAATAGCCAATTCTTGATTGATACTGGATCCGAACGAAATTTGAGTAAAGTACGATCAGTTCCTAAAACTTCTAAAGTAGATTCAACTAATACTATGTGCTTGAAAGGAATAAGTGAGGAATTAATATCTACTTTTGGTATTTCGTACATAAATATGTTTGGATTAAGTTTAAAATTTCAAATCATACCTGATAATTTTTCAATTCCGAGCGAAGGAATACTGGGAGCTGAATTCTTAGAGCAGGCTAAAGGTATAATAGACTTTGGCGCAAAAGTTTTCAGAATTGACGATAAATATGTTAAATTGACACCTAGAAAAAAAATCGAGATTTTTAATGTAAATAATTAGACTTTCAAACTCCTGAGAAAATGTTTAAAGTTGCATATTTAAAGGAATTTTATGAAAATTTTAATACTGAACAGAATTTTCATGGAGATAATTTTAGTTTCAGCGACAAATTTAGTTTTCTAAATTCTAATCCGCATGTTTATGAAACATTAGATATTGAAAAAAATAATAAAGCCTTTTTAAATACCTTTTGTGTAGAGGACTCTTTATTAGAATACAAGATGAATGAGAAAATTAAAAATATAGAAACCTTACAGAATGAAATAAAAAATATAGAATCTAGATATCTAAGATTAAGGGAAATTATAAGTTTTAAGCATTTAAACATTTCTGAACTTGAGCATGCTGAAAAATTACCAGAACAAAATATGGATAGATTTTATCTTGAAAAAGATACTTTAACAACCACTACCGTAACCCAGCATCGAATACGTACAACTGATGATGTTCCTGTAAATATCAAGCAGTATTGTTTACCTCACGCGTTGAAGGAAGAGGTTGACAGACAGTTACGACATATGCAAAAACAGGGAATAATTAGACATTCTACGTCGCCTTTTAATAGTAGCCTCTGGGTAGTGCCAAAAAAATCGGGTCCTGATAGAGGACTTAAATGGTGAGTGGTAATAGATTTTAGGCCTTTAAATGAAAAAACGATACCCATGGCGTTCCCTTTGCCAAACATAACAGACATTCTTGATCAAGTCGGTAATGCTGAATATTACGACGTATTTGACTGTAAAGCCGGATTTTATCAAATACTTATGAATCCAGATGATGCACATAAAACTGCCTTTTCAACAAGTGAGGGACATTTTGAGCTAGAGAGAATGGGTATGGGATTACAGAATGCTGGGGCAGAATACCAAAATGCGATGAATATTACATTCGACGGTTTAATAGGGAAGGGAGTATTTGTATACATGGGCGATATCGTGATTTATTCAAAAACATTAGAGTAACATTTTAGGTTATTTAACGAAGTTATGCGTAGATTAAGAAAAGCTAATTGGTTATTAGAACCCGCAAATTCGAAATTTTAAAAAAGGAAGTAACATATTTAGGACATATATTAACCGGAGATGGCATTCGACCTGATCCTAAAAAGGTAGAAGCTGTTAGGGAATTTCCTCGACCTAAGAACGTTAAAAATGTTAGATAATTTTTAGGGTTAGCCGGTTGTTATAGATAGTTCATTTTGCCAAGGTTTCAAAACCTTTAATAAGGCTGTTGCAAATAATGAAGTTTTTGATTGGACCGAAAAGGTAGAAGATTCTTTTCAACAATTTAGAAATATTTTATGCTCAGCTCCTCTGTTACAGTTTCCTGACATGATAAAACCTTTCTTAATTTCTACAGATGCATCCGGGTATGCGATAGGAGGAATCTTATCTCAAGGATCTCCGAAAGCCGGAGTGGAGGCGACAAGCCCATCTCTTATAAATCTAGAATACTTAGAGGTCCAGAACTAAAATATAATATATATGAAGTTAAAAGTTGTAAAATTTATTTATTTACTTTCCTTTATCATAATCTATGCTTTTCTGATACATGGGCTTACATGGCAATCTAAACATTCGAACCTTTATATCTCAACATTTAAAAAATTTCACTGTAGTCAATACACCTTTTCTTGATACCTTTGGTCTAAAACACTTTATCACACTTTATATTTACTTTTTAGCTGTCTATGTTGTATATGTACAGTACACTACAAGTTCTTATAGCTCATCTCTATTGCTTTCTACAGTAATATTTCAAGTTTTGATTAATTATTTAGAATAGTCGCTGCTTCATAGGTATAATCTACTTCTAACACAATATTGTGTTATAGATATATTGTGAAGTAGATTATACCCATGAAGCAAATATAAAAAGTAAATATAAAGTGTGATAAAGTGTTTTAGACCAAAGGTATCAAGAAAAGGTGTTGACTACAGTTAAATTTTTTAAATGTTGAGATATAAAGGTTCGAATGTTTAGATTGCCATGTAAGCCCATGTATCAGAAAAGCATAGATTATGATAAAGGAAAGTAAATGAATAAATTTTACAACTTTTAACTTCTTGATATGAAAACATATATATATCTGTAGCTGAAAGGAATAATTGAGGCTTAAAGTTTTTTAATTTCTATTTAAATCAATGTTTAAAAAAATCATAAACAGTTCATATGGTAAATTTTTTACATTTTCCTGACTTTTTGCATTTTTATATGAAGATATACTAAAGAAGAAGGATACAAAACTCGACCAAAACTCAATTTTCAAAAAAAAAATGGTCCTGCGTTGTTATGCTGGGAGCTCACATATATACATTTGAATTGCTCAAGCCGATACTAAAATTTGTATTTAATACTGATTCATTTATTGTACAATTAATGTTAATGAAGCAAAAACGTTAAGAGCAATGACTTCTGGATCACTGTGTTTCAAGATGTGCTGGATCAATGTTTTCAAGGAATCCAACTCTAAAACTTTTAAGTTGTAGTCATTGTGTCTCAATTATAGGTTCTTTAATGGATACATGGAGTAATTGTGATTGGCTTTTAATGTAATTTTTCAAATAAAATTAGATTATTCAGAGGAAAATAACTTGCTCATATTCATCTTAAAGAAAATTATGCAAAGAAACAACCCTGTTAAAAAAATGAGATTAAAGTCAATAGAAAAAAAATCTATTGCATTTGATGCTAAATCTTAATTCTGGAAAGTGCAATAGAAATATATACAATCTTTAGAATTCAATTCAAATCTATTAGATCTATGTTTATAAAAATATATTGAAAGGAATACATTTTCTTTGATTGTCTATTGATTTGAATAGGTATTTAGTCAATTCAATGTAATTGGTATCAATGGATTTTTATCATTTTATAGTATTAATCAAATTTAATATAACAGAATAGAATTAAGATTTAGCATTATAATATAATACATGACAATTGATGCATGTCAATTAAGTTTAATAGACATTTAACTAATTAAATGTAATTATTTTTTATTCATGTCTATAGATCGAATTTTTTATTTAATATCTAATTATTTTGTATAATTTACATATATCGCAAGCTATTTACATATATCGATACCTAATAACGCATGATCGCAATCGCAGTTCTAATTGGATTTAAAGATTTGAAACTCTCTTATATAGCAATCGTACGGAAATCTCGCCACTTGCGAGCTAACTTTACGAGACGCCTCCTAGCGGTAAAATATATAAACTAGCGCATTTTTTAAATGCAAGAACGATACACGTAAAATATAATAAGCCTTTGCAAGTACTTTTTTTTATCAATGATAGGTTATAAATAAATAGTAACTTAATTTTTTATCTTATTATTTATTATTAAACAAACATTATATTCATGTTTTTCGAATATAATACAAACCATCTGATAACATTGTCATGTGAGAAGAGCGAGCACGTGTTTTCGCGACGACCGGAAATTTTGTCGCGCCAACAGCTATAAATTAGGACGGTCATTAGACGTGGTAATTAGCGGTCCCGGTGATTCCTTCTTTGTTTCCATACTATTTGCTAACTTATCTGCACATATTTACAACAAACTTGCTTAAATTATATTACACATAT
Organism: Gastracanthus pulcherrimus; assembly: GCA_949152435.1. Lineage (NCBI taxonomy): Eukaryota > Metazoa > Arthropoda > Insecta > Hymenoptera > Pteromalidae > Gastracanthus > Gastracanthus pulcherrimus. The sequence goes on along the minus strand of OX424575.1, from coordinate 112,330,441 downwards.
TACCAAAAAGTATATCCAGAGTTTTTACTATACTACATAGCATTTTTAATACTGCTGTATACCATAAACTCATAAATATATAGTAAATTTTCATAGAAATATAGTAAATTTCCTACATATGTCGAGTTTGTCCCCGGCTCAGTAAAAAGTATAATAATTTTTACTCAAACATTTCTCTCCGTGTATTTGTTATTTAATGCTATGAAAAATTTAGAATTAAAATGTAGCATAAAAAACTATATAATTCTTTTCTATTGATTTTAATAGGGAAGAATGCCAATTTTTAGTTGACAGAGTATTCTTGTAGATCGAGGTATAGTTTCTTTGTAAACTTTTGGAATTTTCACGATATCTTCAAAATGAAAGAAGTTATAGTTAAATCTTTAAAAAACGTTGTGACGTCACTCCGGTCGGCACCTTTGATATTTTAACGGTGTGACGTGACTCAAAGGATTTTTAATACACTATAACTTTTGCAAATTAAGTTTTCTTTTTTAATTTCAAAAAGATATACACAAAAGATACACGTCGGCTTAGATTCTCTATCAAATGCACAATTAGTGCCGATCAAAAAATAAATTTTGTATTCTTTCCTATTGCCTTGTATGGGGCTTATGAGTTTTCACGATCAATATGAGGCCAATTGAATAAAGGTGGTTTCATAGAAAATACGTATATTATCAAAAAGTAATGGTACAGTTAATAGTAATAATTTAAATAATTTAAATAAAATAAATAAATATTACACATGTAATTTGTACGATTTGTCGAAAATAGCATGAAACAATTTGTTTATGCTTACAATAAATTAATTCTGTTTGGAGTGAGATTAACCTAATTAATACCTAATATTACTTTCTTAAATATCAACCGAGAGAACCTTTTATAAAAGTATTATTTATAGTAGATTAAGATAATGATTCATTGTGTAGACGATCAGTGCAAAAAGTTCAAAGTGTACCATTTTTTATTAATGTTAATTATTCTAATTCATGAAAACTTTCACAGTTTAAATACCAAATTGGGGACATCTTGAATTTTAAATTTAAAATTAATTTATTGTTCTAATAAATTAACATTTGAATTATTTGTAAAAAAAAACCACTGACAATTGCTTAGCATGTAGCTTCCTACAATTTCATAAATTGTTCCATGATAATTCGCACATGTACATAATTGAATAAAAAGTTTGTTTATCAAGTTCATTTGCGGCTTGTACGGATAAAGTGCATTTAAATCTATTCATTTTTTATACTCATAGAAATTGACTAATGTCAATTAATAAAAAAGATATTCGCAAACTACACAATTCAATAATAAGTATATTTATCAAAGTTAATTTAAGTTGATTCCCGCCTAAGATGAATAAACTGCATTAAATTATATTGATTTCCTATACTTATAGGAATTGATTAAAATCAATTAATGAGAAAGGTATTTGCAACCTACAGAATTCAATAGAATGTGTGTTTATTAAAGTTTATTGAAGTTGATTCGCGGCTTATACGAATAAACTGTATTTAAATCTATTGATTTCCTAATCTCATAGGAATTGATTCAAGTCAATTCATAAATAAAGTTTTCACAACCTACAAAATTCAATAAAATTTTCATTTATTAAACGTGATTAAAGTTAATTCAGGGCTTATACGAATAAGCTGTATTAAAATCTATTCACGTTTGGAATTCATAAAAATGAATTAATGTGGATAGAAGTTTTATAGTCAATTTATACATTGAATGAGATAAATTCAAATAGTATTGGAATATATTAAAATTCATTGAACAGTATTATCTAAATTGTAATTAAATACAATACGAAAAAAAATGAACTATTCTGTTATAGAAGTTGATTTAAATATATAGAAATCAATACTAAATATAGGGATTGAACTAAATTGCAATTAAAGTTTATTAATCACAATTCATTTTCAATTGACTTGTTTTCTGATAGTCAATTCAATCAATTAAAATAAATTTAATGCAATAAAATTTGATTTTTTTTAATTGACTTCAATCGCATATTTTTAGCAGGGAACAGATAAGGCATCATCTGTCGTTAACGTGTTATGTTTATTACTATATCTTATGAAATACATATCATTATGCAGCTGACAGTAATCCACATGTATTCCACAGAGTAAGAAATTAATGGTAAGAAGTTATCTTTCCTTACTATACATTCAATTTTATAGTCTATAAGAGTTAGATTATTATTTGGAAATTTATAATAATGCATATACAATCTAATTTAATTTGCATACTTTTTTCATAACTTTCCTTTGCTTGTTTGTACAAAGTTTTTCTCATTTATGTAGACTTAAATTCAATAAAATTTTGGTATTTTTTGAAAAATATTAAGGAGGTTCATCTGGGGATTTAACGAACAAATATTGATACAGAAATTAATATAGAGTGATACTTATAAAAAATTACTTCGTGTAAATTTTTGGAACCTTAGAATATCTTAATGCCGAGATATTAATAAAAGTTTTTTTTTTCAATTTTACTTTAAGAGTCTTATGGAGAATCGCATTTTCGTCGTTTTAATTTACGTATATTATTGTATTTTACAAACAGTTTTTGTTGAAAACTTTTGTAATGACAGACTAATATTTGACGAATATATGGTGTTTTTAAAAACGGTCATGGGTACCTCTATGTGTAATATGCAATGACTTAATATGCAATAAGTCGCTGAATACTGTCTGCTTTATTGTAATACTGCAATGTAAAATTAAATAATGGTAAACGTTATGCATTTAATCTACCATCTATAATAAAAGTATGTAATATATCTCGTTGAAACTTACAGGCCTCTTCATTGGTAATATTATAAAAAAGACAACATTTTTATATAGTGCATAATACAAAATCAATATCTATGTATAGGATATCTTCCATATAATTTGGTTATATAGGTAAAATATTTACTATATAAAATACTAATAAATAAAATTTTTTGTTTCAGTCAAAAAGCAGCATCCACTTTGACATTAGTAGATTCTCTTATAAAATTAGTACCTATGATATGTTATGAAACTCATTGCTGGAAAGCTGTCTCATTGTTTCACTATAATTTATAAATTATATAATAATAAATTAACAGCTACTTTTACATGCATATATAAATGATTTTACTATAAGAAAGTTATCAAAATGTTTTTGTTCCCTTTTTAGTTTCCTACTTTAGGAAACTAAATACTGAACTTAATTTATGTGAACCATATGTTAAACAAAAATTAAGTCAAAACATTTAAAATACGTTTTGAAAAGCATTCTGCTAAAGTATTTAATAGCCGTTTTATGATTTGTTATTAAAAATGTATTTATGAAAAAAATTACTTTAAGCGGGTGTACTTTAAAAATACACCTGTAAATTTACTTAATATTATAGGAATCATTAGAAAGACAAAAAGAAAATGCATTAGAATTAAATATAAAATATTTATTTAATAAAGCTGTTGTGACGGATGGGAGTTAGTGAAAGGGTGAAAAGATGAGGCGCAAATGGGTGACTACTCTTTATTCCAACGAGAAGAGCACCTGCCACTGCTGCGTTTGCCGGGAATCAGATTGCCCGCTCGCAGTCGCATCGCAACGGCCGCGAGCGGTCCTACACTCAAAGGTGCAAGCTCTGCATCTTTGCGCGCGGAAACACTAAAGCAGCTAGGAGCATTGCTGACTGCGCGTCTAGCGCGCATCCGCTCTGCTCTTCGGAGTTGCCTCGGAGAGCCTTAAGCTCGTCCGTGACACGTGCGGGGCCGCGTGAGCGTCATCCTCATAACTCGAAAAAAAACAACACGCAACGATTGCTGAAGTGCTGCGTTAGCGTGCAGATGTGTGTGTGTGTGTGTGTGTGCACACTTGATTTTAATGACTTATGTAATAAAATTTTACTTTAATTAGCAGCCGCTGCTGCTTTACATTTAAGGTATCGCAGGTGCTCTTAGTACAATGTTTGTAACTTATAGACTAACATCGGGCGTCTTGTGCTTTTTGACATTACGTATTACAAAATTTCTTAATTTCTGATTTTTTACAATTTTGGCGACTTTGCTTATTCTATATATATAAGAAAATTTCCCAACTCTTGATATTGTATAGTTTTTGCGATTTTGGATATTCTATACATACAACAAAGTTTCTTAACTCCTAATTTTTTTTATTAAATATGCAATTTCCTGCATTTACTTTGTAATTTGCGCCGACTTTTCTATAAATTTGTAAAAAAAAATGTTTGATTAAATATGTAATTTCCTGCATTTACTTTGTAATTTGCGCCAACTTTTCTATAAATTTGTAAAAAAAAATGTTTGATTAAATATGTAATTTCCTGCATTTACTTTGTAATTTGCGCCGACTTTTCTATAAATTTGTAAAAAAAATTTTTTTATTAAATATGCAATTTTCTGCATTTACTTTGTGATTTGCGCCAGCATTTTATTAAAATTTTGCGGCTTTTGAGATACTTGTATTATTTTCTAAATTTATTCTATAGAATGCAGAATACTTTATTAAAATTCTGCGACTTTTTGATTTTAGTTTTAAGCAGCGTGGTGCCTTTGCTATTCTCGCGTAGCCTTGGCTTGGTGCTGGCCCAGCGAGGGCAAGGGAATGTTGTATGGGGGTATTCTGGCCCCTTTCTAATCGATTCAAAAGGTTGCGCGGTGCTCGGCCTAAAAACGAGCCTTGACCGCTCGGTTTTCGCGCGGCTCTCTATACGGTTGTTGTTACCTTACCCTCTTTTTTCAATTTCCGCGCGGTGCGTGTGAGCCTCGCATGCATCTCCTCCTCTCTCAAGCGCTTTTCAATCTGCACCCTCGCTCGGCGGCGGTTAAGCGACCAAAGCCCGATCGTTATCACTAAGGAAACTGTCAACAGGCTTCCGAAAGTGAAACCGAATGTCGAGGCCGTGGAATTGAGATTTTTTATCTCGAACTCGGACGCTCTGCGCCGGGCTACCTCGCGCGCTCTGTTCGCGATATCGCGTAACCCCGCTCCGTTCTGGAGAGCTTCGATCTTGATACCGTGCAAGCGTTCAACGCGCTCGTCGGTCTCGGTATTTATTATTTTCTAAGTCTGTATTGCTCGCGAGGGATTTATTTAAGCAATCGAATATCGCGGATGCGTTGATTTTCACGAATCTGAATACCGACTGTTCGGCGCGGGTGGTAATCGCCCGTGACGCTGTTAGGTGAGCGTTTGTCGTGTGCGCTGAGCAGCTCGGGCGTAGCTCCAGCAGGTCGGTCCCTACTATTTCTGAGGTGACCTGGCCCGATCTCAGGCACTGTATGAAAATATTTTCACGTGACGGGGTGGAAAATACCCACGAGTTTGTCTTATGTTGTCTCAATCAAAACGTGTCGCGTAATTTTTTTAGCTTTACGTCACATTGCTCGGGCACCCTAATCTCGCGTCCTTCTGCTATTTTTATTTCGCATGGTACGTTTTCGAGGATCTCACGTACCAGCTCCGGGTTAATCGCTATGAATGTTTTGTCCAGTTTCGGTATCCTCTCGCGCGGTATCGGCATGTAAGTTTGATTTGATTCACTAATTGTGAAATAGTGATGCTCGGGCCAATTATACACTGCTATGTTAGATGCGTTTCAGCCGCTCTGCATCGACGGCAGCGGTGACGCTCTAAACAGGTTATACCTCTGAATGTCCAGCAGTGGTATAGCCAGCTAGTATATTAGGTGGCCCTAAGTCAATATTATTGATAACTTTGAGACTTTCATCACTGGGATTGCTGAGGAGCTTCCGCGGGGAATTGGGAACCTCGCGTTGCTCACAGTGTCCTGTACCATTTTCGCGGCTCGGCTTATAGTCTCAGATGGCATTATGCGCGGGTGAATTAACCCTTTTGCCGCGAATAGAATGGCATCCGTTAGTACCTCCGTGTCTTGTTTAAATTGAATTAGGTTGGCTTTTAGAAACTCTAAACTTCTATGTAGAATGTGTTCGTTCTCGCTCATTGACGTTTTATTCGATAATAGCCGGGTAGCTTCTGCGAGTCCTGCCATCTTACCCTCGAGGTTGGCCGAGGTTAGGTGAGTATCGTTAGCTAACACTCCCACGGCTGCCTGGATGTCGGCTTCGCTCTCCTCGTCTAGCATGCCGAACAAAAATTTGCTTACTTTACCTATAAAGGGCAGGATCGAGCGGCGCATGCGGTACGGCTCTTCTTCGGCGCTATGCACCTGCACCAGGTCTAGCACCCGTTCCGCCTGGCGAACCGCCTCTGTTACCTGCGTCTTTAGTTCGGTCGCTTCGCAGCGAGGGCCGCACGCATGTAACAATATTACAGCTTGCTGCGCTAAATCCTCACTGGCATTAAAAAATGGATTCAAATCCATTTTCTGTAAGATCTTCCAATCTGTGCTGGACGTCGTGAGTGGTGCTATCTTCTCGTCGATCAGCCCCACGTCTTTCCCGAGGTGATGGATGATTCGTTCGAGGCTTTCCTCGTGGAACCTTCCGTGGCTCAGCTACGCGATTCCGATGCTCAGCCTGCAAATGAGTGGACATTAGAGTCGGAATTACGGCGCGATTTATGATCACGGTGTAGCTTTTAAACTACGGGCTTTTGCTTTGCCTACTTAACTTTATTTTACGCGGCGCGTCCGGGGCCGCGTAAAAAACAATAAAAAAACGACTGCGCCTAGCGGTTTACGCCTTCTTCGGTCTGTCTAGCTAGCGCGCTCGTTCTCTCGACTTTATTTGCGTGAACTATTTTGGTTGTTTCGCTATTTCGCACCGTTACGTTATTCGTCTCCCAGTTAATTCCAATTATCTCGAAAGGGCCGAGGTATTCCTTCGCGAATTTGCCTTTCTTGGGTTCCTTTAGTACAAATACCATTTCTCCCTCGCGGAAATGCTTTGTGTTCATTTTCCGGTCGTAGTAATATTTCGAGCGGTATCTGGACTGCATGAGGTTCATAGCCGCTGTGGTTTGAAGGGTGGTGAAGTTGGCTATCGCATCCTCAACGTACGCGTTGTACGATAAGCCGTCCTCCTTTTTTGGGAAGCTGGACGGTGTCCTTGATCTAGTTCCAAACAGAAACTCATGCGAGGTGTATCCTGTGCTCTTGTGCTCGGTACAGTTGTATGCATGCTGGCAAATCGCGGTCCATTCGTCCCAACACTCGACGTTGTTCACGTACTTCCACAAATATTCCGTTAGAGTGTGGTGCATTCTCTCGATCGACCCGTTCGACTAGGGGTGGTACGCGGTGGTGCTAAACTTCATGATCCCAAAAATTCTCGCGAATTCTTGCAGCAAGCGATTCTGAAAATGTGTGCCTTGGTCCGTGATTATCGTTGCCGGCGGCCCGAATACGCATATTATTTTTTCTGTTAGCGCTCGCGCCACTTCGTCTGCATTCGCGTGCTTTGTCGGTATTAATATTATATATTTTGTCAACATGTCCTGCACCGATAGGATAAATTTCTTGCCGCATTTCGAACTCTCTAACGGTCGGTAGAAATCCAACGAGATGTGCACGAACGGTAGCGCCGGTGTATTGCTGATTAATAGCGGCAATCGAGTTTTTACCCGTACCATTTTATTACTCTGGCAAGTGGCGCAGCGCGCGACGAATTGCCTTACGTCGGGTCTCATGTTACGCCAGTAAAAGTCGTTCGCTATCTTATTATACGTTTTATTCATCCCGCGGTGTCCCCCTATCGCTGCCTCGTGGTATTCCTTGATAAATTTGAAGCTTTCGAGCACTGGAGGTACTGGTAGGTTGTTCTTGTACAACACTGCGACTACGTTTTTGCTCATGAACATATTGTAGAACTGATCAATGAAATTTGCCCACTCGGCTAATGTAAGGATTGCTAAGTCGCGGATTATCGCGAAACTTTTTATCCCCCTCGCTAGCACGACGTTTTTTAACGTACGTAAGCATTTTGTCACGTCGGCGTGCATAGACCTTTCATTTACATACCCCTTCACGTACATCTCAATTAGTTGAATCCCCTTGGTTTCTGTCACATTTATCTCCCCTATATCGAACTCTCTATTCGTTAGTTCATCGGGATTGAGATAACCCCGTTCGATTATGGGTTCCTGTACCTCGGTTGACAAGAAATTGTCGGCTGAGATTAGTAAATTAAGTTTTCTTTATATCTGAATGGGTGTTCTTTTAGCGATTGCAGGTGTACGAAGGGAGGAGGTTCTTGACCTTCGGGCATTGCCCATGGCGGTTTCTCGCGGGGCGGCCGCGCATTCATGACCACGTATTTCGTCATGTTGTCATTCTTCAGCGCGGCCGTAGGGGCGGCATTACCGGCGCCAGTTGTTTCACTTGCCGTGGCACTGGCAGCTTGTAGAGGTAACACCGAGTTCGGAGGTATCTCACGGTATTGCGACCGTTCTGCGCTGCCTAAACTCTCCATGGCTGGAGAGCACTCCAACTCTGGAGCGTCGTCGGCGCTTGGGACATTGCCCTCTGGTTATTCGGGAGGAGCTGGGTGTGCTCTGGAGCTGCGTTTGCGTTGCTGCGGTCTCTCTCGGGTCGGAGTTCAGATACCACTGGAAGGGCTGGGCGGGTTGGATGTTCCATCGACTGGTCGAGTGGCATTTGTGCACTGATGTGCTTCTTGCCTGACTCAGTCCTTTCCTGGGGGAAACTGAGCGTTTGCATCGGCTCGATTCCCAGATCAACCCCTTTCGCGCTTTCGCCTCCGTTTCTGCTCGACTGCTTGTCCGACTGGTTGCGTTGTTCGCTAGGTTCGATCAATTTTGGGAGCGCTTGGCTTTGGCTCGCTTGTGTTTTGCGTGTTGCGTAGCTTGTCGTTACACTCTCTGCGGGTGTTGCTTTACTGACCGGAGGTAACCACTCCGTGAATAGGGATGACTCCGAACTTATCGATCCCATTGACACGTCGGATTTTGATCGATTTTCGCCCCGCGGGGCGTTTGGCGCTATCGATTCGCCTTTTCTATCTAGGATCGACTCGGCTAAAATTCGTTCTATCCTTGCCCTTTCGCTTTTATTCAGCGAGTACGCGCGGTTACCTAATTTCTTTAGCGTTGTGCTGGTGAGGATGCAGGCGAAGTGCACTCGATCGTGGTGGCTCGTGGTAAATATATTTCTGCTATCCGACTCTGTAAACCACCGTATCTCTAGCATTTCGTCCCCGTAAAAAACGTGTAAACCGTGCCCTAGGTAGAAACCGTCGTCAACATTCCTAATAGCCAAAACTTCTCCGGTTTTATATATTAATGCCTGGCCTTACTGATTCTTCCGAACGAGTTTGTGACTTCTCGATTCGTCTGATTCAGAAGCGCAGCGTTTGGCCTTTTCATCCCCATCAATTGCTTGTTTCCTTACGGCGCGTGTTTTAAATATTTTCCCCGGTGGTATGTTTGCTTTTGCGTCCGGGTCCAACTCGTTTTGCTTGTCAGCAAGCTCGTAGAGTTCTACTCGCGGCAATTCGGGATTGATTTCGCCCTCGCCGATGATCGGATTTCGCGATAGCGCGTCCGCATTACTATTTTTATTACCAGGTCGGTAGACTACTTCAAAATCGTAGCCTCGTAGCGCCGCTTTCAGGCGGTTGAAGCGTAAGTCGGGCTTTTTGGTTGTGTGGAAATGTTTAAGTGGTTCGTGATCTGTTACCACTGTAAATTTCCTGCCATATATATAATACCGGAATTGCTCTTTTGCGAAGACTACCGCTAACAATTCCTTATCGTACGTCGGATATCTGAGTTCGCTGCCTTTGAGGCAACGCGACGCCTACACGCAGGGCTGATCACGGCCCAGCACACCCTGGGACAAAATGGCGCCCAGGGCCCAGTCACTGCTATCGGCCGTTATTATGAATGGTTGTGACAAGTCTGGGGCCTCTAAGACTGGCTTGGAGCACAAGAGTTTTTTTAGGGAGTCGAATGCCTCTTGCTTCTCTTGATCCCAAGTAAATTCGACACCTTTCCACAGTAGTCTGAGTAGCGGGTGTGCGATTTTGGAGAAGTTTTCTATAAAGCGCCTGTAGTAACTAAACAAGCCGAGGGCCTGTTTGAACTTCACCTGATCTGTTAGTGCAGGATACTCCGACATTGCCCTTACCTTCATGGGATCGGTCTTGATTTAGCCTCCCCCTACGATGTGTCCCAAAACTAGAGCCTCTTTCTTTAGAAACTGACATTTCTTTGGCTCGACTGTTAGGTTGACTTGTAGCAGTCTCCTGAGTACCTGCGTAGGCGAATTCTGTGCTGTTCTAGGGTTTCGCTAAACACCACAAAGTCGTCGAGGTAGATCTTGACTTCTTCGCCCTGAAGGCCGGCCATGGCTAGTGACATAGCCTTGGTGAAGGTTATCGTTGCCTCCTTTAGCCCCATGGCCATTCTGTCGTACTGGAGTAGCTGGTTTCCATGCTTACCGTCAGGTGCGTAGAAGTCTGTTAGGTGCACTGAGTCGGGATGCATCTCGATCTGGTGGTACCCTTGCTTGAGATCCATTACCGTGATGTAATTTTCCGAAGCCAGGTGCTCTAAAATATCGCTTGTGAAGGGCAGGGGGTGACAACTGCCCTCTGTTACTTCATTCAGCGCTCTGAAGTCCGTGACTAGCCTAAATTTCTTGTTTCCTTGGGCGTCCGGCTTCTTGAATACTATCCAGAGTGAGGATGAGTAATTTGAGTTGGAAGGAATCACGATCCTTTGGGCCCGTAGCTTGTCGAGTTCCCTTATCATGTGTTCCTTCAGGGCTGGAGGGAATCTGAACCTATGGTTACGTATCGGCTTGTTTGATTTCAAGACGATTTTGTGTTGTAGTAAGTGGGTCGCGAGTAGTGGCTCACCCTCGAGTCCGAAAACGCCCGCGTACTCTTGCACTATCTCCCTTATGTACCCGATTTCCTCTTCGTTGCAGCCCTTTAAGTCCGCAAACTCCATTATTTTATTGACCCTCTCCTCTCTTACTGGGATGTTTGTCTGCAACTTGTCATTTAGGTTGAGCACCTCTTTGTAATCTTCCGTTTGCTTCCTTGTATCTTATAAGCGTCTCAAACGTGCCGAAAATTCTGCAGTCGTCTCAGCTGAGCCGTCCCCGTCGGCTTGATACAGCGGGTTCTCTGCAACCGTTTCACATAGCTGCAAGTCGACTACCGGACTGCCAATTGTTATTTCGTTTTCACTTAAGTTTATGCATTCTGCATAAATTCGGCCGTTAATGTTTTCGGCAACGAAATTTCCAACAAGCAGATTCAGATGTAAATCCATCAATGGGGCCCACCCCACCTTCACGTCGTTATCCCTGATACGCGCACTAATCACCATTTTTACTCTCGGCGGCACTGTCACTTTCTCGTCCGATAAGAACGGTACGAATGAGCCGTTGAGCTTTAGGCTCTGAGTTGCTGCGTCGACACAGCCTTGGTGCTGGTTGATAATGTCCCAGCCGATTATTCCCACATTTTCTATGGGGAATTCGTTCGGTACTACTTGGATATTGCATTACAACCCTTGCAGTTTGATTGCTGCTTGGCCTAAAGTGAACGAAGTGCTGGGAGTTACTCCTTGGATTTCGATTATTTTTTGCGTGTCGATCGGGTAACCGGGTGCGAGGTGACCGATTTTTACAATGGATATATCTGCTCCGGAGTCGGCGTAAAATTTTCCTTGCCTCTCTTTTAGTTGAGGGCAGTCCAAATAAACGATCGGCGGTTGCCTTCCCGCCGTAAGGAATCTGATACTTGCTGAGTCATTGAGCTCCTCGATTTTCGGCTCTTCCTCTTGACGCTCGACGCTTGGGGTATGCGACGAGCGTGCTTCTAATTTTTTCGATGATGCTGGCTATCACGCTCGTCCGCGGGTTTGTTGCCTTTTTGGCTGCTATCGCAACTGTTCTGGTGATATCTTTTATTTCCCCAACCGGTCTTACGTTTTTTATCGTAACTGTTACCGTTGCTGAACTCCCTACTATCGCGGTTCGCGTAATTATTATTATTAAATTTGGCTGCATTACCGTTATTATGTTTAAAGGGGTGTCGAATTAGGTTTCTTCCTACGTGATTAACCACGCTTCTACATTCCTCGATTGCATGCCCGCTACGCTCGCAGTACGTGCAGAATGCATCGTTATTGGACTGTTTCACTTTGGGGTTCTCGTCGTTATTATCACGACCCCTATATCTTCCATCGTTATCCCCATAACCATAGATCGCTTTGCCCTTAGGATGCTGAGGTTCTAGTATTGGTGCCTCGTCCGCGGCTACGCGACGTATGTGCACCGGGGCTGACTCTGCCGCCTCTAGAGGCTTGGCGGCGGCTCGGCCTTCGAACTCGAGCGCGATCCTTACAGCTTCGCCCAGAGATTGCGGTTTTTTGCCGCGTACTTGGTGATCGAGCGGGGCTTCCAGGCCGAATAAAAATTGCTGCAGAACGTCATCGTCTGCTAGGCGCCTTCTCGCTTTTCTATCAAAGTTCGAAAGACTCGGTGCCAACTCTACCACCGTCAAATAGCGGTTATGCAATTTCTGCATCGCTAATCGCCCGCTGTTTCTTCCGGATGTTGTTTTAATACCTTGACCTGTGCCATGATATCGTCGGCAATGCCTATGTTTCCGTACTGCATTATCAGGTCTTTTTAGGTCAAATTTAGTCTGTCCGGATTACCGTCAAAATTCGGTATTATATTCAATGCCTGGTTTACGGTCATTTTCCTACTGCTTCGCTTATGGCTTGTGCCACGACATCGATCCCCGGGTTCGACCCACGCGTCTTCGTCCGAATCGTTCTCGCTGTCCGATGGTTCGCGGCTGCTGCGACTCGGGCGCGTGCGCCTACGCCGCTCGCGATTGCCTCGTTGCGGAGGTTCGCACCCGCTGCGTCTCAGCGGTTCGCGATCGCTGTGTCCGCCGCGCCGGGGAGAGCACCTCGAGTTTCCCCTACTCCGCTGGGAACTTCCGTCCGATGAGTACTCTCCGCGGCTCGGGGGCCACGTATCTAAGTTATCGCGTCCCCGCTGGAACGGCCCGGGGCTGGTCGCCCGAGATTTCTCGGTGCGACCTTCTGCGCCCCTGTACCCTCTCTAACGGGGCTGCGCCTGTGTTTGTGTACCACTGCTGGTTTCTCTCTCCGGCCGCGTTCTTTCTCTGACAACGCCCTATTGCAGGACGTGGAGCGCTACCTGTGGCGTGCACTTTGTGGGGTACCGTTTTCACTACCTACTTTATTCCCGACGATGTCGTAGCCTGAGCGAACGTCGCGGCTCCCTTTTATTTGCAGTCGCGCCATTCCCGGTTGTCTACTATACAATGGCGCCAGCATCTCGCGGATCCCTTCCAATATTAATTTCGTTTGCCCCGAGCTTCCTCGCGAGCTTGCAGAGCTCCACTCGCTGCAGCGGCTCACCGCGCGCCTATTTTTGCTCAGCGGCCCTTCGTTCGCTTTGGTGGAGTTGTACGCCGCTTCACGATTAAGATTTGCACGCTGGCTTGTTTCATCTCCTACAAGCTCCGTGGTGCTCATGGGTAGCGGTGCGTTCTCGCCCGCCCCCATATTATTTTTTTTATATCGAGGCAATTAGAGAGGCCGACGATGCATTTCTCATTTATTGCCCAACGCTCCGGTGCGACTAACTGCGCACGCAAGAGGTCGTCTGCCCTTTCTGTTTGAGGAGTCGTCGCCCCCTCGGAGCTAAACTGTAAGCGTTCGAGCCTTTCTTGCAACCTCCACGCTTCTAGCATCTCCGCTTGCGCGTCTGTTCTTGCCTCGAAACCAGCTGTTTCCGATAGCGCGGGGCTGGCATAATTGCGCCTCTGTTTGCCCCCCTTCGCGATCTCGTCGACACTCGCATTTCTGCTGCGGTTCTGCATCAGGTTTTTCCGTGCTTGTTCCCGATCTGCCTGACTATCGTACTCGGAGTTTTCGCTGCTCGAACCGCTCCTGTCTAAGCTGCGTGTGCTCCGATACGCTAATTTCTGGTCGCTCGGGACTAGCTCCCTTAATCCCGATACCACCTCTCTTAATTTTTTATTCAACCGCGGATCGACGACTGAATCGCTCTTACCTCCACCGGCTCTGCGTGATTTCCTACGCGCCCCGAATTAACACTTCACTCGCTGCGTCGAATAATCCCGGAGGTGCCACGTTCGCGGTTACTTTAAATTCCAAACTTCGTGAAAATTTCGCAAATTTCAGACTTGTTGAGTCTTCTTACTTCCTTTTCCGCGTTATTTAAAAAATTTTACAAATTTGTGAACTTTTTTTAAATTTTTCATAAATTATCGGATTTTCTAACTTTTTTTAGATTTTCGAAATTTTCCAAAATTTTCCGAGTTTCGAGTTTTGCAATTGCGCTACTATTTTGTGGCACAAACGCGTTCGAGATCGTCGTTGTATTACGCTCGCGCACTTATTTTCGGCACTCCCGATTGACGGAATTACGCTGCGCTTGACGCGTATCGCGATACTACTCTCGACCTTTTTGAGTCTACTACTTCTCATAATTTTTGAAAAGGGGGATTGCCAAAGCTGCGCTTAGAAAAATAAATCTGCCTCTGCTCGCACGCGCACTTGTCGTATTTCTCTTTCACTGTCACTACCGTTTATATGTGTCGTTAAGAAATTAGGGTTTCGCTTGGGGTGCTGGCACGATGTATCTCCAGCAGGACCCAAGCCCACGAGGGATGCAAAATGTTACGTATGAATGGGAGACGAGGTAGGCAGCGAAAAAAGTAGACGACGGGACTCGAACCCAGGTTCCTAGTGTGCGGGTCTCGTGCTCACACCACGGAGCTAACGTCTATGATACAGGCCAAGTGCATCGTAATCCGGCTCCACTTATCGCTGACTCGTCTCATATGCTCGCGCTGCAAGCGTTGCAGACGTGTGTGTCTGTGACACTGTGTAATGTATTTAAGCATTTAAGTTTACAAACAAGTAACATTCTTATATATGTATTCTTAATACAGATAATATTTAATACATTTTATGTCAATCGATCCAGTTTTTGCAAATATTTTCAAAATACTTGGTTACTTCATGAGGAATAGTTTTCAATTAAAAAATGTTTATAATACTGGTATTATTTTCATTTTTAATTGCTAAATGAAATTGTGACTTAAACTTTTCCATGAAATTTTTCCGATAATTCAAGCAATACTGGTTTTCACAATCACTTCGCAGAAGAACGAACATTTGTTGTAAAACTTCAATAAATTTTTTACAATCAGTTAATGTACTTAAATATATAATGCAATGAATATAAAATTTTTTTATATTTTTTCTTTGAAAACACTGTAAATTCCTTAACCAAACCGCTACATCATTGATATGGACTCGTATAATAAATTTTGGTAAAAAACAATAGAAATTATTCTATTATAATTATTTTAAAAAATTGAAACATTTCAATACATATGTGTTATATAGTTCATTGACTCGTTAAATACATAACAGTAATTTTATTTTAAACATTCTGCGATAGAATAAGACATCAAAATACACAATAGAAAATCATACGCTTTTTTTAATTGTATGCAATGATAAAAAAGTTTTTTATACACTTTATGCACCATTTAATTATTACTTAGAAGATAATTTGACTATCAAGGAGAGCGACCACTCCCCAGGAAAAGAATTTTGATAAGGCTTCGGGAAATGTTTTCTGGTACCTAAATATGAACTCGAGCACTCGTAGTTTGATCTCATAAGCCTCTTTTTCCAAGATATGACCTATTTTCCTTAAAATTTTCGTTATATTAAAGAAAAATGGTACCTCTACTTCTAGTCACTAATCTACATGTATTTAGGCTTAAAATATGACTCAAAAGTATATGAAAGTAGGCGAAAAGAGGCTCTTAATTTAAACTTTGTTTCGTAAAATAATATTAATCTGGTCTAAAGTTATTAATCATCAAAGATAGAGAAAAAAAAATACATGAATATTAAAGGTATTTTTTATCTTTAGGATTCTATGAATTTTCATGTATTTTTTGTCTCTATCTTTGATTATTAATAACTCTGGAACAGATTAATATTTACCGTCTACTTTCATATACTGTTTGGGTTTTATTTCAAGTCTTGATTGATGCAGAGTCGTGATAAGAGGAAGAGGTACTATTTTATACTAAAATAACGCAAATTTGAAGGAAAATAAATCATATCTTGGGAAAAGGGGCCTATGAGATTAAAGTGCGAGTACTAGAGTTCATTTTTAGGGACCAGAAAACATTTCTAAAAGCCTCATCCAAATCCGTTTCCCGGAGAGTGGTAGCTCTCCTTGTAAGTATTTACTCCTACACAGTGGGTATCAAATGAATTTTACACTGAGAATTTTTCTTACACAAAAGACAACTACTAATTTTAATAAATTAAACAAAATATAATTTTTGTAAAAATTGACTCAACAATTCGCTGCGAGTTAACCAAATTATTTATTTTGCCAACGTTTCGAATCCCTTTTATGAATTCCTTCTCAAGGCTATAAAAATTATAAAATTTACAAAAGTAAAAAATTATGAAAATTACAAAAACATTTATAAAAATGATGAGCAAAATTTAACCTACCATGTCTAAAGAACGGCTAGTTATTGAGTGGCATATTGTTAATACTACTCTAGCAATATAGTTGCTATGAGCCAGTAACAGTTACAAATTGGCAACTAAATAGGGAATTGAATTCATTGAACGACTGTAAAAATGTAAGTTTCGAATAGAAGACACCGAATCTGTAATGTGTTTTGGAGAGATCGTACGTTCTACATTTTACAAGAAATTGTAACTGACATTTTGTTGTGGACAAATCTTTCAAAAATTGTAACTGACATTTTGTTGTGGACAAATCTTTCAATTTTTTTACAGTCGTTCAATTAATAAAAAATCAAATCTTCTTTCTTCGTTTATACACAGAAAAATATTAAAATTAGAAATAACTGATTTATTTTTCCATATCAACTATTTAAATAAAATGATAGACATTTTTGAGAAAGAAATCTTAGAGATTATGCACCCTCAAGTATTAAAAGAATTCCACTTGTATTATGATAAAACTTTAAGGTTGATAAAAAATAAACAGAATCGGATTTTGAATAATAAGTTTAATAAAATCAATAATTTTTCGTATAAAAATAATGTAAATAGAAACAATGATGTGAATAATAATTCGGTTTCTACCCTTGTTAATAATAGTATTAGTTTTAATGATGCCGACACTTTAAACAAACATAATTTTGATTTGAAGGAAATTTTAGAAGTAAAAAACAAATGGTTAATTAATATTTCTAGTGTTAGTATCCCAGATGATATTTCTGAAGTTCTTAGCTTAGGCGAAAAATTTAATTTCACTACTGAATTTAATAAAAGAACTGCTTTCGAATTCTTTAAAAATTTAGAGTCTAATTTTAATGATTCCGAATTGATTACATACAAAGTAAGGAGTGATGTTTTGCATGTCATAAATAATTTTATTAAAAATAAACCACATATTAGCATAGAAGATAAAATCTTGAATGAAAAAATTAGAAAAACCAAACTTTTCATTAAAAACAATGATAAACTTTTTATAACCAGAGCTGATAAAGGTAACATTACTGTTGCTATTGACAAAGAAGTATACATTAATAAAGTAGAATCAGCTTTGAATGATAATAATTATTATGAACTTCTTAATAGCGATCCCCTTCACCACGTACAAAAAAATACATCTTTATTATTAGGCACTTGGATTAACAGAGGTGTCTTTTACCATGAGATAGGGAAAAAGATAAAAACAGCAAACTTAGACAAAACTATCCTCCCACGAGCCTCCTCTCACAAAAAATAGCCATCATCTACAATTTAACTGATAAAAGTATCTTACTATCACATTCCTCATTTCATAAAGACAACATACATTTAATCACTAAACTCCTATTAGCTAATAATTATCCTATTAATTTTATTAATAAATACATAGATAAAAGAACAAGATACATCAATAACAAAATTAATAACACCAATAACAATAATAACAACTTTAGTGAAAACATAGATCTCAGAAAACCAATAATAGTTTTTCCTTTCATTAAAAATTTAACTAACAATATTAACCAGGTTTTACATACACATAACATCATCCCCATTACTTGCACCATTAATCGTTTCAACGACATGATAAAATTAGGTAAAGACAGACTAAACAAATTAGAGATTTGTAACGTTGTATATAAAGTAGATTGTAAGGATTGCCCAGCTACATATATAGGACTTACAGAACGTAAATGTGGAATTAGAAGAAGTGAACATAAAAGAGATGTATTAAATAACAGAATTGCAACTTCAGCTCTAGCGGTCCACGTTGACAAAACAAAACATTCAATCAATTTTGATTCCTTTAAAATTATAGATATAGAAAACAATAGCAGAAAAAGACAATTCTCAGAAGTCCTCAATATTTTTTATCATGATAACACGATGAATAGGATAGAAGACACTAGAAATTTAATTAATTTATATAAATACTCCATTAATTTATTAAAAAAACATAAAATGTGATTTTATTGAATTTTAAAAGTTAACTCCGATTTTGTTTATTAACCTCTGTTTGTGAAACTTGATGTTGCACTATTACTGATTTACACGGAGAAACTACCGCACTGCTGCGAGCGATGAACTCGCGCTCAGCTAGTCTTCCTAAGAGGAACCCCCGCGACACGATGCATTGGTTGTGTGTGTGCCTACAGGTACGTACATATGTATGTGTTGGTGCACGAGATCACCAATATACTCGTGCGTGCTGCCTCTTCCATCATGTGTGTGCGCGTCGCATAAACACGAGCGCTTACAGTGGATTCCCTCTCCTTGTCGATTGTTTCCCCTTCTCCGCGGTTTCTCTAATTTTAACGTATTGCCTTGATTTCCGCGAACTCACCACTTCACTGTCGGTCCACCCTCGAGTGGTGAAACACCAAGATCGGGCTTTCCATCGCCTGCCGATCCAATGCCACTCGTGGGTGTTTGTTACATTATTGGTTAGACACACGTAAGTTTTAATAATAAGTTAAATAAAATATTGTTGTTATTAATAATTGTGGACTTTTCTTGAAAAATTTATATTTAAAAATAAAATATTTTTTTTCCCTATTTAGTTGCCAATTTGTAACTGTTACTGGCTCATAGCAACTATATTGCTAGAGTAGTATTAACAATATGCCACTTAGTAACTAGCCGTTCTTTAGACATGGTAGGTTAAATTTTGCTCATCATTTTTATAAATGTTTTTGTAATTTTCATAATTTTTTACTTTTGTAAATTTTATAATTTTTATAGCCTTGAGAAGGAATCCATAAAAGGGATTCGAAACGTTGGCAAAATAAATAATTTGGTTAACTCGCAGCGAATTGTTGAGTCAATTTTTACAAATATATACTACAACGAGTATCAACATCCTATTGCAAAATATAATTTTGTATTCTTTTTTAAATGAATGCAGAAATAGATTTTGAATATTCTACATACAATCTATATATAAATTACTTTTATAAAAGAATGGCAGAATTTATGCTGTGTATATTATTTTTCTTAATATACTGTGTTCGCTTTGCCAAATCGTCTTTCAAACACCAATTATTTTTTTATGTTCTGCAGTAAGTAGCGTAATGAATTAATTTGGAGTTAAATTTTGATCGAACGTACGCGATTTTACCAACTAAGACGTATGCTTTCTTTTGAATAATTAATTTTACAGGAATATCTTCTAACTTACAGCAATTATTTTCATAAAAGTCTTGAATGTCAACAAATAAATATTTTTCTAATCCTGACTCGGCAATAATCAGATGATCCTTAATATAATAGTCTAGTTTTTTTAAATCTAATATTTCGGTCTCTGATTCTTGTTGCAGTTTAACAAAAAATGTTTTATTGGTACAGTCTTTGATTAATTGAACAATTAAATGTCCAATTGATTTCTTATAATAAATAATTGCACATTCAATGTCAAAATATTGTAGGCAGATCGCCAGTCTGCTCTTGTAAAGTTCTTGTTCATTTCTCAATAATAGATATTTTATAACTACTGCACTTAAACACGTTCCATTCTCGCAAGAAGTATCTATAGTTTCTTTATAATTTCCATAATTACTGTATGCTGATCCAATCAATTCAAAAATAGAGTCGAATAAGCAAGAACTTTTGTATATAAAAACTTCATTGTCATAAGAAATAGGTTTACGTAGAATCTCATTTATTATAAGAGTTTTAAGTGGCTTAAATTTTGGTCTGTTGTGTTGAATCTCAACGTCCACACAAGGTTCAAGATATTTTCCTCTTGTCTTGAGCTCCTTATGAACATTATCTATTTTACATTCATTCATATCATTGTCTGCTAGTGCTAATCTAGATTCATTTAAATTAATTAAATCATGAATTATTGGACATAGGAGTTTTTCATTTTCAATAAATCCTTTTCCCAGTTTTATAGCACCATCAATAAAATTTCAGTATATTGCTAGGAATAAATTACCTGAAATTGGTCTACTTATATTCGTTACGTGTCTGAGATTACAGAATAATGACTCGGAGCGACCCGATGAAGCCACAGTGTTATTAGATTTAAAATAATTTGTCATGATGTTTGTCCATACAGGAAACTCAACACGTAACGTGCTAAAGTTTTTTACAAAATCTGGACAATAATATTCATTGTTGCTATCCTGACACGCACCTTCGAGAGCCTGTATCTGTATGTTTTTTATTTCGCTTTGAATACTAATCAATTGATTCTCTTCAGAATCTTCGTCTTCTTCAATTTCATTTTCATTTGCAAGTTTTCGTTTCTTATTACATTCGTCACATTTACAATGGTTTAAACAGTAATTTATTTTATAAAACTTTATAATTTCAAATATAAAAGTTACATTTTCTTTTACTTTAGAATTAGTACCCAGACTTTGGCAAATAATAAAAACTGCTGTTATTACCTTTTTAAACTCTTCATACGAGGATATTTTACTCAGAAATCCAATTACTTTTAAATAAAAATCTTTAATATTAGAAGTATGTTTTTCAAAGCACTTCCACCGGGTAATCGATTTGATCAAATGCGCTTAAAAAACATGCTGGTAAATCATCTTCGATATTTAGAATTTTATTATAGCAAGTCAATAAATATTGTTTATAGGAACAATTACTGAAAGTTAAGCAAGTAGAAACGTGCAACGCACTCCAACCATCAGTAACGACTTCTTTCGGTTTTGGAGCGCCTAATTTGATCCAGGCATCAAAATAATGTTTTATCAAATTTGCTGCATTATATTCTGATAAAAACTGGAAAAGCGGATATATGTTTGCTCCTACTCATACACTAATGATGTATAAAAATATGTGTGATGTTATTTCACTGCCCGATCTAATTTTATTAACGAATCAACCAGCTGCATCGGTAGATACTCTTATATCTGGCCGGGAGTGAATCGAATTCCAAAAATCCATTTGTTCAGGGCTGCAGAAAATTACATAAAATGGAAAATTGTTAACCTGCCTAATGATTTCAGACCATTTTTTTGTGATTTTATCCAAACTATTTCATCGATGATATTTTAAGTAGGTTTTACTCTGTATTTTGTAAAAATTGCGACTTGGCGTGCCTTACGTCAAACTGGTGTATTATGAACAAGAGGGCCTTCAACTTTTCCATACTTCACGTTGATTTGCGCTTCATCTCTCTTAAATGTACGAGCCTTTACATAAAGAAGTTCTTTCTTAGATTCGTCTCGTAATTATTTTGAAAGTGGCCGTTTCTTGTAATGTCGAATATTTCTTGAATCTTTTGTAGAAATATTAAATCTATAAATTTTTGCTAAATCACATACTCCTGATATCTGGTTCTCGCATTCTCGGCAGTAACTTTGACATTTAATTGATTCATCTTTTTTTGTTACGTAGTCCTTTTTAAAGGTATATAGACAGGGTAAATCTTGTTCAGACCAGATTTTTTGCATAACAACATGTGTTCAGCCGTGTGGGAATATTTGTTTGCTAGGATTATCAGTATTTAATTTCGGTTTTATTTTAGGCCATTCTTCCTCCGTAAAATCAATGCTGAAATTTAGTTCGGGACATTTATCCATCAATTTGTCTTGTTGTTCTGTGCTCTTAATGTCACCACAGTTATCTCTGAAGGCTCCATTCTGTTTCCAATATTCTTCCAATTTCAATCTTAAATCTTTCCAATTTTTCGACACATAGAAATACAATGTTGAACTATTTATTAGTTTACTTAGTTTAGAGCTTGCCCTTTTCCATATAACGTGAGATTTTCTTAAAAGTTTTTGCAAAAAAAAATATCGTTAGTAATAACATATTAGCTTACACAACATTAACGCACGCACGCGCACACACACACACACATATATATATATATATATATATATATATATATATATATATATATATATATATATAAAATGTGATAAAAAAAAATAAAAATAATGATCATGTATGATATATATATATATATATATATATATATATATATATATATATATATATATATATATATAAATGTGATAAAAAAAAATAAAAATAATGTTCATGTATGATATATTTTAAAATTATGTATTTCAGATTGAATGTAAAAGTGATTAAATTATATAATTATTTAATTAAAGTTTAGAAGATCGAAGATAATTACACTTTTATTAATTTGTAACTATCATACTGTTATTATTCAAAATTAATTTTAATTTTAATTAAATATCTTACCACGATTATGAAATTAAATGCATCATTAATGAATAAATATTTTTTTAGCTTTAGATACAAAAATCTCCCATTCATGAACCGAGAAATTCAATGTAAGTGAGCAAGCGCATTGAATATTATCTGTAACAAAATAAAAATACGTTATGGAATTTAAATGTAATGGAATCAATATAATTGAAGTACATATTTACTGCCCTAGTTGTTAACTTACCATTGGTGATATCAATTTTGTTATAATATCAATCAGAATAAAAAGTTATTTCATAGGCAAAACCTATTCCACGAAACTAAAAATATTTTTAAATATACTATCAGTTTCAAAATCAAATCTATTTCAAGGTTTCTGAAAAAAAATGTTCTTTATATATGTTTCATTGGACTTAATTTTATCATAATTATTAATATCAATTGCAAGTAAGTAAACAATTATACCATATTCTTCAAATTTAATAAAGCTAGCTCTGATCAATTAATGATGGTTCCAATAACTTCAATTTTATTATTAACTGAACGCAGAAGGATCAAGTGGCTTAAGTTGTAAAGAAAATCCAATTCATAAAAATTCATAATAAATCTGTAAAATTTATACATAGGAATAATATTAAAGAAATAAACAAAAGTGCTATTTAAATCTAATAAAAAAATTCTTTTCGTCCAATAAATTCGGAAATGACTCAGTATTGTTATTCCCATTAACATAAATACAATAAGCAGCTTACCATATATATCTTCAAATTAGCTATGACTTGAGATTTAAGTTCATTATTATAAATTATAAGTTAAGGACCCGATGAAACTTGAACTATTTGAGTTATAAGAAACATCCAATTGTAAACTTATATTTGTAGTAATTAATTGTTCAATATCTAAAAACACAAGCAAATTAAAGTAAATATGAAAAATATAATTAAGTAGGAATAGCATTAAAATTTTGTTCAACGATAAAATATTTTTTCAGTTATTTTAATTTCAGAATAACTGTAATGTTGACATTAATTTAAGAAATAAATACCAGCACAAAAAATGTTAAATAACAATGATATAAGAGATATATATAGATATATATTTCACTTAAAAAAACTGCATATTAGTTAATTAGCGTAATTACATGAGGACTTCATAAAGTCACGTTTTGCACGAAGTTTTTGTTTTCGTCGCATGAAGCGAAACTCCTCTCCCGCGTAGTTCTAAGAATTCTTGTAGATACACTGCTGATATATATATATATCTTGATAATTTCTTTATGGTTATTAACATGAAGCAATGTCGTCGAGTGACGAAAATGCAGCTTTCCCAACAAATTCTATAAGATGTTTGTAGGTACTGCTAGATATACACTTAATATATACTTTCATAAACTATCATCAGCAATTTTCTTAAGACATCTCTTATGATTTAAAAAGGCAATATTACACGAGGTTTTCGTTTTCGTCTTAAATATAACTAAACTGTTATCCCACATAATTCTGAGAAAACTACGTCTACAGGCACTGAGCATATAAAGTATAATAAACAATTTCTTGAAAACTTCTCTATACTTTTTAACAAAATCCTTTCTGCACAACGAAACTGTGCTCCCACGTGGTTCTTGGAATACGTCTAGAAACACCAATTTTCTTACTTTTCACAAAGTATGATATTGCTTACATGAAATCATTATTTCCATAACAGTATTTTGTTGTTAATTTTATTGGAATACAGGGATACGTATGTACAAAATAAAATAGAGTATAGTTCCATGTAAACTGTCTTTGCTGCCTACTGTTGCCAACTTCATATGTCGGTAAAGAAGAAACTCACTTTTATATATACATCTATCCCTCTCTTACACCTATCAGAAATATAGGTAGAGTGGCGTTATTGTCGCAAGATTAGAGAGAAACGCTACAAACCATGTCTTACCACGAATCACAGTTGGCTGCCACACGTAGTTAAAGTAGAAAAATATGTACTGGCGATTTTCAGAATCATTTTGTTTTTATGATTGATTTATGGTTTGTATTGAATTAAAATTAATATTTATAATATATTTGTAGTTTAATTAAATCATATGCGTTACAGGTCTATTAAATCATGGCAGCTGGAAAATGTTCTGTGCAACATGAAGCCAGATTTAATGTACTTAAAGATTTTAAGCTTTTTAATGAAGCCAACGAATTATTCCCAGAATCTAATAATATCTGGGATGATGCATGTCAAAAACTCAGCTTAAATAAGAGAAATTTATACGAGTATGTAAAATAAGATAGGAAAGAAATAAAAACGAAATTATTAAGATACTTGCATAAACAAAATAATGGCATGGTAATTACTAATGTTAGTAATGAAAAAAAAAGTGAAATTGAGGACAGTGAACAACAATATGAAATTGAAAAAGAAAGTTATGTAGATGATAACAGTGAGGAAGAAAGTTATGAAGATAATGAAAGTGAGAAAGAAAGTTCAGAAGATAATGAAAGTGAGAAAGAAAGTTGTGAAAATAACGGAAGTGAGAAAGGGAGTTGTGGGGATAAAAAACAATTAAAAGATAACGTTATGATTGTTTTGCGTCAAATGAAAACTGATATTAAAATTACAAGATATATTCGATTTTTAGGTTGCGCAGCTTTTACCGTAATGTACTGGAATCCTGAACAGATACAATTTTATAAAACGGTATTTAAACAAGTAGAACATTTAGAATTTATTATAATAAACGATTGTGTAAATAAAATTAAGATTAAGAATTATGAGAGTGATGAAATTAATTTGTATGATATTCTTGGTATGTTAAATTCTACAAAGATCTATTCTTTTTGTCAGATGATTTCAGAAAATAGTACTAATTTGTATTTATTTTTAACTGAATGGATAAAATCTGGAGCTTCGATTCCAAATGAAATATTTTGTACCTGTTCATATAACATTATATCTACTATTTGTGATGTATTTAACGAGTCAATGGACTATAACACATATGTATTGAAATTTCTCGATTTTTTTAAAAATAATGTAGAAGAGAATAATTTGTATTATTTTTTACCAAAATGTATTATACGAGTCCATATCAATGATGTAGCGGTTTGGTTAAGGAATTTACAGTGTTTTCGAAGAGAAAATATAAAAAAAATTTATATTCATTGCATTATATATTTAAGTAAATTAACTGATTGTAAAAAATTTATTGAAGTTTTATAACAAATTTTCGTTCTTCTGCGAAGTGATTGTGAAAACCAGTATTGTTTGAATTATCGGAAAAATTTCATGGAAAAGTTCAAGTCACAATGTGATTTAGCAATTAAAAATGAAAATAATATCAATATTATAAACATTTTTTAATTGAAAACTATTCCTCATGAAGTAACCAAGTATTTTGAAGATATTTGCAAAAACGTCGAGAATTTTTGCAATAATGGGGAACAGTTTGATAATATTCCAAACGCTTATGAATGTAATGAATTCTGTGACTATCTAATCTTACTGTGTTCACATTTTCCGTTATTGACAAATTTATTTAAACATAGATTTGCTATTCAAGATTCATTGACAACTTTGTATATGCCTCTGGATATCAAAGTCAAGTTGGATGCATTGTTGATAAGGGAATTTCTTGTTTAGAAGAAGAAATTAATTTGTGTTTAAAAGACCGAAAAATATCTTGTGAAATATGTGGAAAAGAAGCCATCGTAAATTACAAAGTCAATAAATTCGCAATTGTAGATACAGAAGATGGTTATAGAGATAATGTAATAAACTTTTTAGAAAGAAATTCAAAAAATTATCTTAACAAAAAACGATCAAAACAAATGACTAAAATAGAAGAGATTCCTAAATTAATACAAATAAAAAATAAAATGTATTCTTTGGCTGGATTAATTGGTTTTAGTGGTTCAAATGAAAACAATGGCATTGCTCATTATTTTACTTTTTATTATTACGGAAACAAAAAATGGGAAATACAAGATGATATGAAAAGTAATGGTGCAAAAGAATTTGTAGAAGGGAAATTCCCAATACTATATAAAATAGCTGTATTAATGTATGTTCTGCATGATTAAATCTTAAAACAATAAAAAGTGACTAAGTAAATATCTCATGTACACTTTATTTATATTGTCCATGCTAGAAGAACCAAAATTCTATACTCTAACCAAATCATATAGTAATAATAGTTATACATATTGCAAATAATTTATTTCACTTTACTATAGTGATATTCAATCAAATGGCAAAATTAAGGTTTAGATTATTATCAAAATGAAGTATTAACGTGTTATTTTTCATCAATTACTAATAATGAAAGAGTAAGATTTAATTTTATACACATAAACATATTTTAAATATAATACAAAAGTCCATTATGCATAATTATATGTTGATGTATGTATGCATGGATAAGAAAAGAAATAAAAACTGTATATGAATAATAATAACAATGCTGGATTCTATTTAGTTCTGGAAAAGTAAAATAATGCGTTTAAAAATAGACTCGATCGATTAACATAAAATGTATTAAATATTATCTGTATTACGAATACATATATAAGAATGTTACTTGTTTGTAAACTTAAATGCTTAAATACATTACACAGCTTTATTAAATAAATATTTTATATTTAATTCTAATGCATTTTCTTTTTGTCTTTCTAATGATTCCTATAATATTAAGTAAATTTACTGTTCCGTCGCAGACGTCAGTGGTATGTGGCGCCACATTTTCTCGCAGACGCGATGTGAGCGGCGCAAACAGCCAGCCACGTTTTCGGCGACCAATAGAAGCGAGCGCAGTTGGGGTTCGCGAGAGCGCGAATGACAGGCGCGAATGCGCGAATTCGAGTCAGTCACTCTTGAGCAATCAAGCCACTACGTGCTTTTGTGCAAGAGTCCGGCATCTTCTTTCGCTTTGTCCATATAAAGTGTAAGATTTTCTCGTCCATCCGTCGTATTATAACTTCAGCATCGTGTCGGGTGTGCATCTTTTTTTTTCTATTATCCGTTAATGGGAAACAAAATCATTGGGTCGCGTTTGTCCGGTACACGGTAAGCGGAATAGCAGCGCGTGGTCGTTTATAAAATAGGTGTTCTGAACACCATCGACGCGATCCGTGACTAGTGCGGATCCGTGTGGCCATGCCACTACCGACGCAATTCATGCGCACTCCTTGTTATACACGCGTGCACGCATATACACACACACATACACACACATACAAAGATCCATACCTCAATTTATCACAGCTTGTATACAACGAGAGGGGTTTTATGCCGCAAGGCTCTCCCCTCTCAGAGCCTAATGAATTCATCTTTTTGTGGCTCAAAATTCGAGTCCTTTATTTTACCCTCTCCCTTTTCCCCTTTTTCTATAAAAACAAATATCGTGATTTTCCCGCGTGTTGGAAAATCTCGACCACAATTCATTTACAGGTGTATTTTTAAAGTACATACGCTTAAAGTAATTTCTTTCATAAATACATTTTTAATAGCAAATCATAAAACGGCTATTAAATGCTTTATCAGAATGCTTTTCAAAACGTATTTTAAATGTTTTAACTTAATTTTTGTTTAACATATGGTTCACATAAGTTAAGTTCAGTATTTAGTTTCTTAAAGTAGGAAACTAAAAAGGGAACAAAAACATTTTGATAACTTTCTTATAGTAAAATCATTTATATATGCATGAAAAAGTAGCTGTTAATACATTATTATATAATTTATAAATTATAGTGAAACAATGAGCCATCTTTCCAGCAATGAGTTTCATAACATATCATAGGTACTAATTTTATAAGAGAATCTACTAATGTCAAAGTGGATGCTGCTTTTTGACTGAAACAAAAAATTTTATTTATTAGTATTTTATATAGTAAATATTTTACCTATATAACCAAATTATATGGAAGATATCCTATACATAGATATTGATTTTGTATTATGCACTATATAAAAATGTTGTCTTTTTTATAATATTATCAATGAAGAGACCTGTAAGTTTCAACGAGATATATTACATACTTTTATTATACATGGTAGATTAAATGCATAACGTTTACCATTATTTAATTTTACATTGCAGTATTACAATAAAGCAGACAGTATTCAGCGACTTATTGCATATTAAGTCATTGCATATTACACATAGAGGTACCCATGACCGTTTTTAAAAGCACCATATATTCGTCAAATATTAGTCTCTCATTACAAAAATTTTCAACAAAAACTGTTTGTAAAATACAATAATATACGTAAATTAAAACGACGAAAATGCATTTCTTCATAAGACTCTTAGAGTAAAATTGAAAAAAAATATTTATAAATATTTAAAAATATATAACTGGGCATTAAGATATCCTAAGGTTCCAAAAATTTACACGAAGTATTTTTGTATAAGTATCACTCTATATAAATTTCTGTATCAATATTTGTTCATTAAATCCCCAGATAAACCTCCTTAATATTTTTCAAAAATTACCAAAATTTTATTGAATTTAAATCTACATAAATGAGAAAAACTTATATGTAAAAACTTTGTACTGTTACGTCCAGCATATAGACTCACACTCACCGTCTCGTCGTCAAGCTTTACGTATCTTACCACTCACCGCTGTCGCTCCCCTTCTATGACGCATAATTAATTCCTAATTTAGGCTAAGCATGCGACCCCCGCGTGGGTATATAAGACACGGGCCCTCCAGGGCGCGCAAGCCTTCTGCATTCGAACTTTGAGCCGTAAGCACGTACGCACCAGTTTGTTATTTGACTTCTCACTTGTAAAAGGGACACGCCTTTATCTTTAACTCTATACTTCTAATATAATAAATCTGCTCTTAAACTTATTTGCTCGCGCTTATTTATTCGCTGGACCTGCGGTCCTATTCATATCTCCCGCCACCATCTCGAGTACGACACCGCCCGCAGCGCAGCGCAGCTCAACCGGCCCGACTACGAGGAACCAAGTCCTATACACGCACACAACGTAAGCCCCAAAATACCTTACTAAGCCTTTGTAATCCTATCGTAAACTCGCACTTCCTTTTTTCACTACTATCATATTGAATATCATCTTCGCTATCCTGATTTTGCTAAAGCCTCGACTCCCAGGTAAATTACGCACGACGTAACAATTGGGGGCCCACTCTCCGGGATATTCTAATAGCAATTAGCGCGGATAGCAAATTTTTTTCGAAATTCAAACATGGCCAACGTAGAATCGGAAAAGAAATTAAGAAATGAAGAGGCCACCGACATTATAAAAAAATATGTAACGGCAACTGACCCAAATTTTGCAGCGGGCAATTGCGAAACAAATTTAGGAGAATTATTAGCATTTTTACAACAACGATATCAAATCGCGAGCGAACAGATTCCGGAACGCGCGGACGACGTAAGTAAAATTTGCGAATTTTTACAAGATAGCATTGACATATCAAAAGTGCACGACGCGTGTCAGGATGAATTAATGATAGACATACTTCTAAACTTAATTCACAACAATATTAGTTGCAAAGAAATTATAGAAACTATTAGAGATAGTAAGTCAATTAAGAAAGGACCCCGCAGAATCCTTATGGGAAATGGCTTTCGGCTAATTTTTTTGAAACTTTGTAAAATGATAGTCCTTAACACGTAGAACAAAAGTCTCCATAGGCCCAAAGCTCCAAGGTTCTTAGTTTAAAAGCTACAGCCTGTCAAAGTCGAATATTTTTACCCATATGCTATACAGCCTAAGCACGCGAGTGATGTTTGTATCGGGGATATATACACACACACACACACACACACACACATATATATATATATATATATATATATATATATGTGTGTGTGTGTGTGTGTGTGTGTGTGTGTGTGTGTGTGTGTGTGTGTGTGTGTGTGTGTGTGTGTGTGTGTGTGTGTGTTTGTGTGCGTGCGTGCGTGCGTGCGTGCGTGCGTGCGTGTGTGCGTGTGTGTGTGCGTGTGCGTGTGTATATGTATATATGTATATATATATATATATATATATATATATATATATATATATATATATATATATATATATGTATATATATATATATATATATATATATATATATATATATATATATATGTATATATATATCCCCGATAAAAACATCACTCGCGTGCTTAGGCTGTATAGCGTATGGGTAAAAATATTCGACTTTGACAGGCTGTAACTTTTAAACTAAGAACCTTGGAGCTTTGGGCCTATGGAGACTTTTGTTCTACGTGTTAAGGACTATCATTTTACAAAGTTTCAAAAAAATTAGCCGAAAGCCATTTCCCATAAGGATTCTGCGGGGTCCTTTGATCACGAAATACACACACTTTTAAACAAAAACGCCGAAATGACGGAAGTAACTGCCTATCAATCTATTATTAACACAACAAATACGACAAACACACCCAAAACAGATTCTAAATTTCTACTACAGAATAATGACCACACCCAAAAAATTGACGTTACAAAAGCATCTCCACTTTTTGCTACTCCAAAAATACACAGCACACCGTATCATACAAACCAAACAAATAATTATCGTAGACAACCGTACAACACTTTACAAACTTTTCAAAACAACACTCTCACTCCGGTTCGCAATCTATCAATTAAAGACGCAGTCGAAATTATTCAAAAATTTAACGGTTATAATATCCCACTTAGAATTTTTTTGGACGGATGTAGAGAAGCGCGAAGTGTGATACCACCGCGTAATGAGCCTGATTTAGCAAGATTGATAAAAATGCGCTTGTCCGGACAAGCATTAAAAAGTGTACAACAAAGAATTTTTCTTAATATGGAGGAGATTATAATGTATTTTGATCACACATACGGTTCCGCAAAACGTTTTCACGAATTACTAGGCGAATTAGCAGTAATGAAACAAAGATACGACGAAAACGTCATTTCATTTTCGAATAGATTAAAATCTGCCGCACAAGAAGCATACGAGGCCGCGTTGCGTGAAAAGAGGCACAGACCAGATCTTAAATCCGAATTAGAAAATGATAGTGTAGCATATTTCATTCGCGGTTTGCAATGGGTCATAAAAGAGCGAATGAGCAAACACGAATCTCTAGACGCCGCGATCGACCAAGCAATCGACATAGAGCGCGATTATGCATGCCAAAACACGGATGAACAAATGAAAATACCACAGCCTCCTACACAACCAAAAATTAACGAAAAAGAATCGGCACATAGTTATTTAGTCGATAGCAAATGGGTAGAAGCGTATCAAATATGTCACAAATCGGGCCACACAGCGCTTAATTCCGGTACCGTACCAATGACGCCGACGCTCCGAAGACGCCGGCTACTCCCCAAAAAAGCACCTGGGCCACGCCCGATCGTGAAAAATAAATAACTCGCAGGGGCGGCTGTAACGTGTCACGCAATCATGGAAAACACCCGAAAATAAAAATCAATACTCCAACTATGTTCCCACTACCAATTTACATCAGACAAACCAAGCACAAAATGATATCACTAAAGCATGTAATTATTGCAAAAAGGCCGGTCATTTGAAGAGCGAATGTAGAAAACTTGCATATAATAACAAAATACGAGAAATGCACCAGGGAAACGAAAATGGGTTCACGGAGAACGACGCAACCAGGGAAATCCCACAAGCTCAACGTCAAAATTATACGAGAAACAATCAACAATACAATTAATAAAAAAGATTGTTCTACTAAGCATTAATAATTGTTCACCAACTATTATGCTAAAAACAAATTGCTGCCCGCAACCTTTGTCATTAATGTTAGACACCGGCGCTGGGCCAGCACTTTTGAAAATTTCAAAAAAGCCGCATAATGTTCGAGTCGATGCTAACGAAATTTTAGAACTAACCGGTATAACAAAAAGTAGCATAAATACTTATGGCAAAATTCCAATGCAATTTCATGATTTAACATTTTATTTTCACTTAGTACCAGATGATATTCCTATTGAGGAAGACGGTCTGCTCGGCAGTGAAATATTTATTAATTATGATGCAGACATCAATTATAGAGAACAATATTTTATAATTGATAATTATAAATTGCCTCTAAATTACCGTCAATTAAAAGTGAAAAAGTTCATAAGTTTTTAACCGCTACTTTTACCGAAAACGCAGAACAGCGCGTGCAATCAAAACCCGACCATTTTCCAAATTCAAGCTTACAACATCGAAATTCGCAAAATCAAAAATCGTGTACGCAAATCACTTCCAATACGAAATCCGAAATCCGATATCCGAAAAACGAAAATTTTACTTCTAAAACCGAGATTCGAAGTCCCGAAAATCGAGATCCAAAATTCGAAAATAGTAAAATAAGTGCACAAAATCGACATCATAATAATTCGAAATTAGAAAACCAATCGAACTCCGAAATTCGAAAACCGAAATCGTGGCAGAAGCAGGAACTGATCATTCCTAGCAAACAACCGCAGAAATTTACCAAAATTCGCACTCTGAAATTAGAAAATAAAAGAGCAAAAAATAATATTTTTAGCTCGTGTTTTAGAAAAACAAAAACAGCGCTGTTAAAAACCAATGAAAAATCGCTTCAAAAAGCTGATACAACATCACTGTTAGAAGCAAAAAAAAAATCGAATTCAGAAATTAATGACAACGTATTTTTGGAAGAAAATAAACTTGCGTATGATGAAATTAAAAATTGCGATAAAAGTGAGCTTGAAAACGAACTTTTAGAAAAATTGAATTACTTATTGAAAGTTATTGAAGAAAGTCAACAAATAAACAAATTCTTACCCGAACAATTCGAAAATATTCAGATCATTTGTAAGCATATACTAGTAATACTAAATATGCTAAAATATGAGAAAGTTAATGAAATCCACAAATTAATTATGCAGCTGAAAAAACTAGTTATGTTTACAGTACACGCAAGGTCTAAAAATAACAGCTGCGATTACTCATTTTTGCTTTTAAGCAATACAATTAACGCAGCCAAAAGTCACATAAAAGGAAAGAAAATCATAAAAAATGCAAATGAAATTAAGAAAAGTAAGATAATGACCTTTTCCGATAAGTATGCGAAGGGTAACGACAGCAGAGCACACAAGGTAAAAGCACTTCTGCGCCTCGACCATCTGACTGGCAAACAGAGAGCTTCGGTAGAGCGGTTAATAGACCAATATGCAGATAGATTTTATCTAACTGGAGATAAGTTGCCGGCAACAACTGTGCTTGAGCACAAAATCCCCCTTAATAGTAATGTACCCTTTCGTATCAAACAATTCCGCACACCCTCTGTATTAAATGAGGAAATAAATAAGCAAGTACAAGAATTACTAGACAACAATATAATCGAGCCCTCGATCAGCTATTACTCAGCACCAGTATTTTGCGTTGATAAAAAGCCCGATTCAAAAGGCAATAAACGTTA
The DNA here is from genome assembly GCA_949152435.1 of Gastracanthus pulcherrimus. Taxonomy (NCBI): domain Eukaryota; kingdom Metazoa; phylum Arthropoda; class Insecta; order Hymenoptera; family Pteromalidae; genus Gastracanthus; species Gastracanthus pulcherrimus. Next base: position 112,296,364 of record OX424575.1, on the reverse strand, counting down.
TAGAATGGTGGTAGATTTCAGAAAGCTTAATGCAATTATACCTCATTACAATCATCCAGTACCCAATATAACTGATATTTTAGACAAATTGGGGCGCCCAAAATATTTTTCGGTATTCGATTTAGCTTCCGGTTACCATCAAATTTTTATAAAAAAAGAAGATAGACACAAAACAGCCTTTCATTGTAATTTAGGCGCTTTTCATTTCCTCTGGAGCCCGTTTGGACTAAAAGCAAGTGCATCAGTTTTTCTCGCTCTTATCACGGCGCTAATTGCAGGTATGAAAGGTGTAGTAGCATTTTTTGATGATATTTGTATTTTTTCTGAAACCATCGAAGAACATTGGGAAATAGTAGCTGAACTATTAAAAAGATTAATAAAAGCTAACCTGACATTGCCACCTGACAAATGCGAATTTTTAAAGGAAGAAATTAATTACCTTGGGCACATTATAAGCAGTAACGGCTTAAAGCCCGATCGAAAAAAAATAGAAGCAGTGAAAAAATTCCCAGTGCCCAAAACAGCAAAAAATATTAATCAATTCCTGGGACTCGCCAATTACTATAGACGTTTTATACCTGGTTTTGCAAAAATAGCCAGACCCTTGAACCTTCTACTAAAGAAAAATCAACCATTTATCTGGGAGAAAAATTCTCAAGAAGCTTTCGAAAATTTGAGAGATCGATTATGTGAACCGCCAATCTTAGTACATCCTAATTTTGATAAAGAATTTACTGTTACTACCGATGCCAGCGGGTACGCTATCGGTGGAATGATTTCGCAACAAGAACTTCCCATAGCTTTCGTGTCACGAGGCCTCACCCCAGCTGAAGTAAATTATTGCACTTTTTCGAAAGAAGCTTTAACTATAGTATTTTGTATAACTCAATTCAGACCATACTTATATGGCAGAACATTCACTCTTATTGCAGACCATAGACCATTAGTCTGGCTAAATTCGCACAAAGATCCAAGCTCTAGAGTAACTAGATGGAGATTAGAATTGGCAGATTACAACTTCGAAATTAAATATAAACCTGGCATAATAAATACTAATGCCGATGCACTTTCACGAAATCCAGTAGAATCACAAATATTAATCATTAACGATACCACGAATAGCAATTTGTTAGCAAGTGAGCATGAGCAAGCTAATAACCAGAGTGAGCTAGACACAGAAATGAATAATCAAGCATCGGAAAGACAGGCAAGACCAAACGCCGCCGATCCATCCGGCATGATGACGCTCTTACGAGCAGGCAGACAGCCAAGCACACGGTACGCGGCAGCCATCCAAGCCCTCGCACCAGGCAAGAGAACAGCCGGAGGTCGTAAAATGTTTGACGAAGAGAGACCGGTGACACATGACACCGCCACTGAAGCTATAAAAATAGTAGAAATGGCCTCACTCGCAGCCGCGCCGCGTGGACATTTTCAAGGGGGGGACGGTGAAAGCACGCACCCTGAAGAAAGGCAGGAAAGTCGCGCACACAGCCCGGTCACTACAGCTGCCGATAACACTGCGGAATTTGATATAGATCTTAATGTAACTACTCTCCTAAATGAAAATTCAAGCGAGCCTAATGAACTACTCAATTCGGAGCTCACACATAGTGACTCACACACACAACTCCCTAGTAGAAATATCATTCATTGCAGAGAAAAATTATTTATGCGAAAAGACAATTATTTATATTTCGTCAATTTCATAGAACCATCGCCAACCACTTGATGAAGGAGCAAAGCAATTATATGAAACCAATAAACTACCACGTCTTGATAATTTAATTGTTGGTGAACCTAAATTAATCAAAGGCAATACTAGATTCCATATAGTAATGCCACTTAGAAGCGAGTAACGAGAAAGTTTAGTAAATATCATGAATATTTTGTAAATTTTACTTAATAAATTGATTTCATCTTAATTGAGAAGGATATTAATACTTTTAGCGTAGCAAAAAGTAAAAATATTGAAAACATTGAATTCAATTAAATATTAAACAGTTTTAAAAAAGAATTATATTCAACAAACATCAAATTCATTATATGCCTTGGCCATATACAACACCCTTCCTTGTCTGCACGTGCAAAAATTACATAGCCCCACAAAAAAAAAATTGTAAGTCCCAAAAACTTGACCACGGTACTTATATGTTTTTGGGATCGCTGAATCCGAATCCAGGGTTAGTTTAACCCCATCAGATCTTACTCAAGGTCAGTTGAAGGTCAAATTATCGAAATACATGAAAAATACACTAAAACCATGGTATCTTGGGGTTTTTGGGATCGCTGAATCCGAATCCGGGGTCAGATTAAATAATCAGATCTTTCTCAAGGTCAGTTGAAGGTCAAATTATCGAAATACATGAAAAATACACTAAAACCATGGTATCTTGGGTTTTTTTGGGGCACTGTATCTGAATCCGGGCTTATTACAACCCTATCAGGTCATGGTCAAGGTCAGTTGAAGGTCAAATCATAAAGATTCATAAAAAGTAGAGTCAAACCATGACATTTAGGGGTTTTTGGGGTTGCTGAATCCGAATCCAGGGTCAGTATAGTCCTATAAGGTTATATTTATGGTCAGTTCAAGGTTAGTTCAAGGTCATGGACGTAAACAGAGTGAAAAAATTAGTTATAAACTGAAACAATGCAAAAGGTAATGTAAACCATAAAGCAAAGAACAATGTCTATTCAAGTACAATCGTATCCTTTAAAACTATATCATAGTTTGCTGCTCCTTCATTTACTTTAAATTTGTTAGAAGTATATGCAATTCAATAAAATACCCGTAAAAATATTAAGCCCATTACTCTTTTTTATGGTAACGAACTATTTTATTGTCAAATGATCTACGAAGTGGATTACGCTTCCGCTTCTCCGATGTTGATGGTAGATCTCTTTTTAACGACCAACAGTAATCTGCTAACATATTTACGTCCCATCTTCCTTGGTACCTGCGCTCCATTTCCTTGATATCTTGGTGAAATCTCTCTCCCTGCTCTTCGCTGTAATCACCTAGGTTTTCTGGAAATTCATCAACATGCGAATATAAAAAGTGTAATTTTAGATTCATTAGGCAGCCTTGATTTTTGTAACTATTTACTAAATTTAAAACTATTTGTTGGTAATTTGGGCTCTTATGATTTCCAAGAAAGTTTTTAATTACGTCCTTGAAACATAACCATGCTTCACTCTCTGTATGATTCATTTTCGTAACAAAAATTTCATCATTTATCATCTTACGAATCTGAGGGCCATCGAAAATTCCTTCATTTACTTTAGCATCACTTAATTTGGGAAACTGATTTCGCAGATACTTAAAGCAGCTACCATCTTTGTCTAAAGATTTTACCCATTGTTTCATAAGTCCCAATTTAATGTGCAGAGGTGGTATAAGAATTTTTGATGGATCAACAAGTGGCTTATCTTTTATATTCTTAGAACCCGGTTCGAACTTTTGTCTAAGGGGCCAGACACTCTTTATGTAATGATTCTTTCTATCCCTACTATCCCATTCACATAAATAGCAAGGATATTTTGTGAATCCCGATTGTTGCCCCAGAAGTATTGTTATGATTTTAAGATCCCCACATATTTGCCATTTATGATCATTGTATTTTATTCGGTCTAATATTACTTTCATGTTACAGTACTCTTCATTCAGTATTACCGAATATCCTATGGGAATGGCTGCATAAACATTTGTATTGTGTAACAGAACGGCTTTTAAACTTCTCGTTGACGAATCGATGAACAATCTCCACTCGTTAGGGTTGTAACATCCATGTTTAAAGCAATTCATCAACCCAACTATATCTTTGCAGTAAACTAAGGAAAATTCTTCATCTTTAGCGAAATAATCACGATATTTCTTATCTCTGTCTCGGTAGTAAGAAACTTTAATTTTTCCAGCTTCATTGGTATTTTCTTTTAGCCATGAAGCCAAGTACTCCGCCCCATCCTTTGGTAGGCCCAAATCGCGTATGAGATCATTCACTTTTTCCTGTGTAAGTGGACCTTTCTCCTTCTTAGTATTGTAGGGGATGTATTCTTCGTCACTTGTATCACTTGTACTAGCAACGTCATTGTCTTCATCAGGCGCTATTTCTTCTTCCGCAATAATATCTCCTTCCTCCATTTCTTCTTCTAAGATTTCATCTTCATCATGTCTTTCTAAATTTTCCTCAATATCCATACTTCCACTTGCGTACATACCCAGTGGATCTTCTCTTTTATCAATTGACGATTCATATATAGGTTTCGTGACACTTTCAACGTTAGCGTAATTAATTTGCGACATGTTTTTACTATTAACTCCATGCAAATTCGTATTACAAATATAACAGTCTTCTTTTCTTAAAGGTTCCTTCCATATCGTAGGCACTTTCATTTTTACTTCAGTTTTACCATTTTTGTCTTTCTGTAGCATTTTCCTACATATTGCGCATATGATTTTAGGAACCCAATCAAATTCATCATACAAGTGATACAAGTGACGAAGAATACATCCCCTACAATACTAAGAAGGAGAAAGGTCCACTTACACAGGAAAAAGTGAATGATCTCATACGCGATTTGGGCCTACCAAAGGATGGGGCGGAGTACTTGGCTTCATGGCTAAAAGAAAATACTAATGAAGCTGGAAAAATTAAAGTTTCTTACTACCGAGACAGAGATAAGAAATATCGTGATTATTTCGCTAAAGATGAAGAATTTTCCTTAGTTTACTGCAAAGATATAGTTGGGTTGATGAATTGCTTTAAACATGGATGTTACAACCCTAACGAGTGGAGATTGTTCATCGATTCGTCAACGAGAAGTTTAAAAGCCGTTCTGTTACACAATACAAATGTTTATGCAGCCAATCCCATAGGATATTCGGTAATACTGAATGAAGAGTACTGTAACATGAAAGTAATATTAGACCGAATAAAATACAATGATCATAAATGGCAAATATGTGGGGATCTTAAAATCATAACAATACTTCTGGGGCAACAATCGGGATTCACAAAATATCCTTGCTATTTATGTGAATGGGATAGTAGGGATAGAAAGAATCATTACATAAAGAGTGTCTGGCCCCTTAGACAAAAGTTCGAACCGGGTTCTAAGAATATAAAAGATAAGCCACTTGTTGATCCATCAAAAATTCTTAAGTGATGCTAAAGTAAATGAAGGAATTTTCGATGGCCCTCAGATTCGTAAGATGATAAATGATGAAATTTTTGTTACGAAAATGAATCATACAGAGAGTGAAGCATGGTTATGTTTCAAGGACGTAATTAAAAACTTTCTTGGAAATCATAAGAGCCCAAATTACCAACAAATAGTTTTAAATTTAGTAAATAGTTACAAAAATCAAGGCTGCCTAATGAATCTAAAATTACACTTTTTATATTCGCATGTTGATGAATTTCCAGAAAACCTAGGTGATTACAGCGAAGAGCAGGGAGAGAGATTTCACCAAGATATCAAGGAAATGGAGCGCAGGTACCAAGGAAGATAGGACGTAAATATGTTAGCAGATTACTGTTGGTCGTTAAAAAGAGATCTACCATCAACATCGGAGAAGCGGAAGCTTAATCCACTTCGTAGATCATTTGACAATAAAATAGTTCGTTACCATAAAAAAGAGTAATGGGCTTAATATTTTTACGGGTATTTTATTGAATTGCATATACTTCTAACAAATTTAAAGTAAATGAAGGAGCAGCAAACTATGATATAGTTTTAAAGGATACGATTGTACTTGCATATACATTGTTCTTTGCTTTACGGTTTACATTACCTTTTGCATTGTTTCAGTTTATAACTAATTTTTTCACTCTCTTTACGTCCATGACCTTGAACTAACCTTGAACTGACCATAAATATAACCTTATGGGACTATACTGACCCTGGATTCGGATTCAGCGACCCCAAAAACCCCTAAATGTCATGGTTTGACTCTACTTTTTATGAATCTTTATGATTTGACCTTCAACTGACCTTGACCATGACCTGATAGGGTTGTACTAAGCCCGGATTCAGATACAGCGCCCCAAAAAAACCCAAGATACCATGGTTTTAGTGTATTTTTCATGTATTTCGATAATTTGACCTTCAACTGACCTTGATAAAGATCTGATTGTTTAATCTGACCCCGGATTCGGATTCAGCGACCCCAAAAACCCCAAGATACCATGGTTTTAGTGTATTTTTCATGTATTTCGATAATTTGACCTTCAACTGACCTTGAGAAAGTTCTGATGGGGTTAAACTGACCCCGGATTCGGATTCAGCGACCCCAAAAACCCCAAGATACCATGGTTTTAGTGTATTTTTCATGTATTTCGATAATTTGACCTTCAACTGACCTTGAGAAAGATCTGATGGGGTTAAACTAACCCTGGATTCGGATTCAGCGATCCCAAAAACATATAAGTACCGTGGTCAAGTTTTTGGGACTTACAATTTTTTTTTTGTGGGGCTGTGTAATCGATATTCTTTTTTATGTAAAATTGCGATATTCTAGAGCAAACAAAAACCAAAATCAAGCGAAATGGAGATTATTCGTAACGTTGAAAGATTGCATTACCAATGCGCTCCATACGACATTTGCGAAGTATGTTACCGCCAACATCTTAGTCCATGTATGCGCAATTTATATTCGGTAGTAATAACCAGAACTAGTAATCCCATAATAGGAATCGCTTCAAAATTGTGCTGTAGCATGTGCAAAAACGAAATTGTTTACAAAGTTACAAATATTACGCAAATCGGGACTAGCACAGGTGGCACTAAAATAATGTTGGAAAACTCAGCTATGATGACCCGCGTAGCACTACCCACTTTTATTAACTTAGCAGAAAGTTCAATTGTAGAAAGAATAAATAATCAACTTCTTGCGACGAGACGAAATTCACTATTAAAAAACTTAAGTAACCAAACAGCCCCGAAAAAGAATACGGGCGATTCGGAAAATAATTCTGAAAACGGCGTGGACTTTTCTCTTAGCTCGTCACAAGAAGTTAATGAATTAATACAGACCATCACAAAAGAAATGCACTATAAACAACTGAATTCTATGGACGAAGTAATCCATAATTATTTGAAAACATTAGAAAAAGGAGAGGAATAATTACGAAGATGCTACTAGAATTAACATATAATTACAGCACGTAGTCTAGTTATAAACAATTTCGTATATACCGAATTTTGTCAAAACATAGTAACAGCACTTCTAGTGTAACTAAATTATATAACTTAACATAATATCTCATTGTATCGTTTAATTTTAAGTTATCATGGGCGCGCTACTTATGTCAGTAATACTTGCATTGCTGCAATTAGCGTCTACAACAGGCAAAGAAGCAAAATTTCGAAGCATCCGCGGAAATCCAGGAACTGCATGCGCCACAGTCAAAGACATTAGTATAACAAGAGAAAATTGGCATATCATAACTTCCATCGACGTGGAGGAAATCCACCGAAAAAGAGAAATGGTATATGAAGCATCGGGTAACGTCACGTCCGCTATGCACGACATAAGGAACTTCGATATACACGGTGAGCACATCTTACCTCATCATCGAAAACATGCAGAAAGCTAGCATTTTAGCAGAACTGACAGATTCTCTCGCTGCCACATACGAATGGCATAACTCTCAAAATTCGCAATACGAATTCAACGGCAAACAAAGCCTCATACACGCAGATTATAGTAAAGTTTTTCAAGCCTTGGACAGTTTACGACAACAAAACTTTGACGAATTTAAATGCCAAGAATCAAGCGCTTGTTTTATTCGTAACGATATTTCCACATCTCTTAAACAATTATCCGTAGAACAATTTAATTTAGAGAAAACTTTATTATCAATTTCAAATAAAGATCATTCTCAAAGAGAAGATAAAATCTCAGCTACAAAAATAGCCTTAAGCCTTATTAAGAGAATTTCCATGCAATTAACCAAAATTTACAAACAAATAAATTAAATCTTGAATCACAAATAATACATATTGCGAAGCAGCATGATAAAGCGGGTGCTTAACGATATCGTCGAAAAATCTGGTTTGAGACTACCTTTAGATATACAAAAATTAAATTCAGCTACTTTAGTTGAAGTATCCGACTTTTACATTGTATCAATGAACGGCGTAATTATAATCGTAATTATTCTCCCGCTAATCGACTCCGAAACTTACTCCGCATACAAGCTTATACGTTTTCCAGCATTTCAGAAGTCAGCTATGCACCCACACGTAGCTGCATACATTAATACGCGAAGCGATTATATTGCGACATCCGGTAACAATAACACGCAGTTTTATATGAGCGAATCGAAACTTCAAAATTGCAAAGAATTAAATGATAAATATTTATGCACGAATGATATAGAGTTCATCACACAAGCGACGTGCGAATACACTTTATTGAAAACACCTACATACAAAGCGCTGCAAGGCTGCGATATCGGGTTAACACTAGAAAAACAAAATTATATCATAAAAACAAATAACCCATCCACTTGGCTTTTCTCAACAAACAACAATAACACGATTTTCAGCAAATGTGAAAACTCAATTGTTTATGCACCGTTTAATGGATCAGGAATAATTGAGTTACCACCCACATGTACAATTAACGTTCAAAATGAATATTATCTAGGAACCAAGGGGTTCGTAAAGAAACTCACACCAATAATCCCACCATTACAATTATCTGTACACAAAATTGATACGATATTGCAAGCCGAGAAAAACCATCAGAATAACGGCTCTAGTCAAACATATATAACACATAATGTACCACATTATCCGATTTACTTCCGCGAACATTTAGAAAGCTATGTGCAAATCACATTATACGTAGGTTCCATGATTACAATAATAATCATAATATTAATACTTTCCACTACAACATTACTGTACTGTACCAAGCGACAGGTACAAACAGTTGATACTAACAATACGTACATACCAATGACGCCTTTAGATAAAAATATAAGATTAAGCTTCACCGGTTTTTCTTTATACGCGTCTCCGAAACACTTCCCGCCGAAAAGAGTACACGATTATGTAGATATACCGGAAAATAATACACAAACCTTGTGAAAGAAATGTGCAATGCGAACGAGTAATTGTTATAAATAAACTTTTTTCCTCACTAATAGTATGTACTATTAGCAATTGTTATAAATTACCTTAATCATATGATCGTTATTACTCTTTCGCCTTTTAATAAATATTGTTACAAGCTAAAAGACCAAACATTGTTATAATCGATAAACATTTATTCACATATGAAACAAGAACGCTAAAATAATAACGAATTTTGACCAGCGGAACCACCAAGGCGCCACGAGAGGGGCGGAGAGAAAACAAAAAAAAAACACTTAAGCTACTACCTTCCCTTACCTTCCACTTCCCCTTACCTCAAAGAAAACCGAAAAATTTTCCAGCGACGCAGCAGAGGCACACGGCAGAGCATTCGACCGCAAACCCTCACAGCCTCAACATCGGCAACAACCACTCCTCGACGACATACTATTGGAAGTTAAGCTACAATGCCGCTAAATAAGTTTGTCAGGGAAGCGATGGCCATACTTGCCGCACAACGGGAAGACCGGGAATTGTCCCGGCGAGGACAAATCAGTTTTGTAGCGTATATCGCTTATTACTGCAGCGTTTTTATCAGGGAGGCAGCGTCATCGGCGCTCGAAGCAATCCAACTTAACCGCAGGATACTAAAAAGCGCAAATGACCTTAACCAGTATCCAGACTTCAGCGAGAAGACCTACGACTCAGACGAAGAAGACGACCACATCTACGAGGAACCTTTTGAAGACGACATTCTGGAGGAAATCTTGCGCCAGTACCGCCTGGATCAACTACAAGAGCAAGGTAGAAGAGTACGCAATGCCATATATGCAGCAGAACTCAGAGAAGTCGAGAACGAGAGCAGGGGAGTCACCTACGGTCACCTCTTGGAATCACAGCAATTTGGAGGCGAGGGCTTCGCCAACAAAGCCACATACGGCGTATGCGAAATATGTAGATATGAACTTCCTGTCTGGAGAGGATGTTCAGAGTGCGCGATGAAATTTTTTAGGCACAGGGGTCGTGACATCTTCACTACAGCTATGGAATGCACCAATCAACATCAACAAGAATTGCAAATAAATTTATGTTCATTATGCGATGGCCCAGCAGAAGCTAGGGTGATGTTTCTTTGAATTCTAGCACACAAAGTATGTATCTATGAATAAATAATAAATAAATAAATATCCTCACACCACACGAATACTTAATCTCGAAACAAAAAGAGTCACACACTAATAAACTAACACCAAAAAACAAAAAACAAACAACAAACAAAAAAAAGCAGACAAAAAAAAACAAACAAAAAAAACAAACAAAAAAAACAATCAAATTTCTTTTTTCGAGCATCACATATGCTAAAAGGAGGGAGGCTCTTGCTAGCTGCTGATCGGTACTAAAAGTATCAGGAGAACATCAGAAGCAAAGAGCATATCTACCCTTCTGATCACTCACGGGGCCGTCTCGCCCACGTTCATGCAACCCAAAATAGTAGCAGGGGCACAGGAAGACGAAGTAAGCCATTAAACCACGAGCTTAACGAATGCTTTCCCTAAACGTAAAAAGAGGAGGAGCACAAGCCACGCAAGAAACACCTCGAAGTTTTTCACCCTAAGCAGATTCAAGGACGAAGAAAACAGACAGAACTACGACCAAGAAACTAGCCCTTATGAAGAGGTGACACCAAGTTTCTTAAAATATATATATTAAGACCTGTCTAAAACATCGGAAAATTAGAAATTACTTGTAACTTAGCTAACACCTTTTTACACGTTCCAAAAACGATCTCTAAGAACTTGTGTCCTCAAAAATTACGCACTAAATAATTACACATAACGGCACATAAGGTACACATATAAAAACAAGGGGGACTATCCTAACTTCACAAGCAACATTTCGAGTAATCTAGTAAATAAAAATTATAAAAACACACTAACATAGGATAAAGACAAGATTATTAAAATTGTCATCCAACCTCGAGTATTCTTTATTAACAAACATATTTAAGCTTATAAAAATTTACTTACACTCATCTCTACTTCTACTTCACAGACATCACAATTCAAAATAATTTTTTCTTTCTCACTTTGTCTGACGTACCCAATTAGACTACTGTTCGGGTTATTTAGGCCCTTGGGGGGGATTTGAATTGTGCGCCGTAGCTCGCCGATCGCCGCGTATTACAATCGGCCGAGTATTGCGAGCGCCGACGCTTATCGGCCAAGCGGATGCGAGCGCCGCGAGAGCGGAGGTTCTCGCGCGCCTTATGCACGTGTGGGGAGTTCCGTTTTCTCTCCCGCAGAGACCGGTCGACCTTTTCTAGCGTGATTCAAGGCAGCGCATCAAACCCGATATTGGATATTTTAATATATTGTACGAGAAGCTCGGCACGTACGCCCTTATCAGGACGGTCGACTTCTCCCTTCGTTAATTGTCTGCGTCGGGTGTGTGTGTGCGTAAAGCGAGTCGCGTGTGTGTGTGTTCAGTGTGAAGGACGATCGGGAAGGTCCGGCCACGTGCGAGCTCCCTCGACGTGCCGACTTCCACACGGCGATCACCTACGCGGCAGGGCCAAAGGGTCTGCCCGTGGTCCAGGTACGGTTCTCTCGAGACGTCGAGGCGCCCTGCGACCAAGAAGGTGCATCCCATCCACGTGCAGCCAGGACATTACGTCGCGCTGTCCACGTGTCTACCGTCTAGCCTTTAAGGTAAGAGAGCTCTCTTGCGCGCGTTACTGGTACCTAGCGGCGTTAGGGTATTTGCGTTTGTCACCTTCTCTCTCTCCCTTCTTTTTGTTCCTATCTTAGAATCTCTTTTGGTATGTATAATTTCCTCTTTAGTAAATAAATCATTCGCTTGCCCCGGCTTTTCTCTCTGCCTCGTGGGAGTTTTTACGCCGAGGCAAGTTGTCTTATTTCCCGCGACAAATTGTGTCTTTATTTATCTACCCGGCCTTCCCTCACTCATTCATTCATATATATATATATATATATATATATATATATATATATATATATATATATATATACATTTATTCTTTTTAATTATTAGCATTTTCTTCAGACTACAATTTCGAACTTATAGCCAATCTATGTGTAATGTACTAACGGAGTTGAATCAAACATAAAAGAATGGTTATATCAAGATAAATAATCACTCCCTTAGCGCAAATAAGGCTAACAATTTACCAACAGCTACAAACCCGTCGTGTAAATTAACAAACTGGGTTTACACGCATTACACGCGTTACAACAGTTGTAACTACTATGACCCTGAATTTAACAAGAGCATGTTTAACCTATAACTCCACATGTCCTTCACACCACTCCTTAACCTTCCTCGAAATAAAAAAAAAAATAAACAAAAAAACCCTCCCATCAAAGCAACGACTACATGTCCACTACATACGATCCGTGTTGCATCTTATACACGTCCATAAGGAAACGTATACGAATCTGCATAAAAGCAACTCACTTGTAATGACAAATAAACAAAGAAGGCCATATTACCTCATATATGTAACAATTACAAACTATATTTTCGACCAAATGTTATGAAACCTTGCCCTACACCAGAAAAACGGGTTTCTCAACAGACATTTGCAGCGCAGAAAACAAACACGCCAACCAATCATCAGCAAGACGATCCTAGTAAAAAGCAGAAATTCGAACTCAGGACCACTTGCAGGGGCAAGAAATCTATACCTCAAATTGCATCGCACCAACGACGCGAGTCTGCAGGGGCGGGCCTGTTACGTCTAACATATCGACTCACGTTCACCGTCTCGTCGTCAAGCTATACATATCTTACCATACTGTATCCTACTTATCGACGTACGCTATACAACTAGTATCCTACCTTACCAACCTCGTACCCCAGAATATCACACTCATCCACCCCAATTTTACCTAACTCCCCTCCGCCACCAGTCACCATAGTCGCTCCCCTTCTATGACGCATAATTAATTCCTAATTTAGGCTAAGCATGCGACCCTCGCGTGGGTATATAAGACACAGGCCCTCCAGGGCGCGCAAGCCTTCTGCATACGCACCAGTTTGTTATTTGACTTCTCACTTGTAAAAGGGACACGCCCTTATCTTTAACTTTCTACTTCTAATATAATAAATCTGCTCTTAAACTTATTTGCTCGCGCTTATTTATTCGCTGCGGTCCTATTCATATCTCCCGCCACCATCTTGAGTACGACACCGCCCGCAGCGCAGCACAGCTCAACCGGCCCGACTACGAGGAACCAAGGCCTACTCACGCACACAACGTAAGCCCCAAAATACCTAACTCGCACTCCCTATTATCACTACTATCATATTGAATATCATCTTTGCTATCCTGATTTTGCTAAAGCCTCGACTCCCAGGTAAATTACGAAAGTATTGACCAAAACCAGAGGCGAACGCGATTTAATTTCATATTAACTTCGCGCCATTTATTACTTACGCACGACGTAACAGTACAAACAAACAAGCAAAGGAAAGTTATGAAAAAAGTATGCAAATTAAATTAGATTGTATATGCATTATTATAAATTTCCAAATAATAATCTAACTCTTATAGACTATAAAATTGAATTTATAGTAAGGAAAGATAACTTCTTACCATTACTTTCTTATTCTGTGAAATACATGTGAATTACTGTCAGCTGCATAATTATATGTATTTCATAAGATATAGTAATAAACATAACACGTTGACGATAGATGATGCCTTATCTGTTGTTTCTTTGCATAATTTTCTTTAAGATGAATATGAGCGAGTTATCTTCCTCTGAATAATCTAATTTTATTTGAATAATTACATTAAAAGCTGAACACAATTACTCCATGTATCCATTAAAGAACCTGTTCCATTCCAATATGTAACTTTATATATATATATATATATATATATATATATATATATATATATATATATATATATACATATATATATACATATATATATATATATATATATATATATATATATATATATATATATATATATATATATATATATATATATATATATATATATATATATATGTTTATTTACTTATAATTTCGTAAAATTATGACTATCGCGCACACTGACTGAATGTTATACGAACGAGTGAGGATATGCGCATGCGCGAACAACTAATCTACCCGATCGACTAGAGGCAGCGGCGCTGCGTGCGACTCGTCACCGCCACGAGCGATAGACGCGCGCGGCGGACATCTTTAGATTCTACGACTGAATCTCACAGCGTGCGGAGCTCTCTTGCGTTTTTGGCGGTTAACGACCGTATCGCAATTATTGCGAATATCTTTCTTGTCGACTAACGGGTCGTCAGATTCATTAAGAATCATGTCAAATCATCAATCTGGCTGGATGATTCATTGTGAATCATATCTAATCGAAAGTAACGTGCGTGAAGCAGTGTGTGTGTGTGTGTTTTCATCGACTAGCAAGCACGTGCCCGCATGCGGCGGTCGCCGAGCGTTCTTGCAGTTCTATGCGACGTAGTGTGTGTGCGCGAGACGTCAATGCAAATTATTTATCGCATCCTTGTTCCTGGTTTTTTATGTAGATTTATATTTGTTTCTAACCTAAATAAAAAAAATTCAAAATAAATAAAAAATTCAAAATAGAACATCAATCCTTTATCGAATCAATTCATGGTGCCTCCTGTAAGGTTTGTTCCTCGCGCAAACAAGTGACGTCTCGCGTGCACGAGTGGGCGCGTGCTCGAGTCAGCACGTGCAACAAATGGACGATAGCGCGCGGCATTCCAGAGCGGGCTCGCGCGCATCGACATCACGGTCATTCTCCAAACATCTTTATCGCTGCATTGCAGCATCTCGCCATCGTCGCTCTCACAACAGGACGCCTCACCACCCAGTGGACTGCTGCATCGAGGAGCGAGAGAGTGTGGAAAATAAGATAAGTGGTTTTTCTTGTGCTACAAATTCTTATCAATTTCGCTTTTCAAATTATATCATGATCATACCGTTAAATATTTTGTTTATTGCTTATTTAGTTCACATTAATAGTTAATAAAAGTTTTAGAATAGATCAATAAATTAAATTTATCGTTTTTATAATTGATTTTCGTCTGTGTTTTTCGCTCTGAGCCTTGGCGTAAATTCAACACCAAGGCTCGGGGGGAGGGGAAAGAACAGACGCTGGCAAGCGCGCGCTGTGAATACGCGCGTTCGGGATTCCATAAAATCGAGCGTCGATTCTCGGAATAGGGGAGAGAGATAGGTAACGTAAAAGAGCGCACGTTATTGACACGAACGGCAGCAGCCGTTCTAGCAACACTAGTTTTTTTTGTTTGCCTGTTTAATTTTAGTTATCCAGGATTTTCGAGCACAAAAGGAACGCGAGCTTTAATGTAGGCCGTGTACCTTTTTTATATTTTTAATATTTACATATGGTTTCAACCTCTAGATTTTTTACATTTCTTATATTCGCTTAAAGTAAATTAATTTTAGTTTCAACTTTAAAATTTTATTATGATTTAAAATTTTCTCTTTCAAAGAAATTACAAACTTTTAGTTTAAAAAACAACATAATAGAAATCATTTAATTATTTTTAAAACAATTGCTCATATTCTGATAATTGAATTAGTAGTTAATCAGATTCAATATTTTGAAATAATTCAAACATTTTAGTAGTTTTCAACGGTTAAGAGTATTCGGTTATTTGTGTCATTTTCATTTCTTTCAATAAAAAAATTTTTCTTCACAAAGTCTGTAAGTCAAGAGAAGCTAGCACGCATTGTGTATATTGTGCAAAAGAGCAAAACTTTTGAAAATAAAATAGAAGCTTTGAAATCATATGTAGAAGCGCCCAACGCAGATCCCATCAATGCGAATTTACGTTTGAAGACTCTAGAGACTTTATTTGTAGATTGTAGCAAATACATTGATGAACTGACTTCTTTGCAAGCAGATCACCTTTTACTCGATGCATTTATTGAATTAGAGTCAAACTACTACACAGTTGCTACCGCGGTCACTAAATTGAAAAACGTAGGACCTTCTTTAAGCTCGACTTTAAGCACGACAAACCTCACTATAACTGAGAGACATGACCTGCCTAAGCTGCCAGAGATAAAACTTCCTACTTTTGATGGTAAACGTGAAGATTGTTTATCGTATAAAAACAGATTTGACGCTTCAGTGCATTCTCGCACCGATCTTAGCAACTACGTTAAGCATACTCAATTGTTGAGTTCTCTCACTGGTTCGGCTAAAGATAAAATCGTAGAATTTGATCCTAGTGAGGAGGATTATCTTAAAGCTTGGCAGGCGCTCATAGACTTATATGATCACAAGCGCATTGTGGCGGTCAACATCTCGACGCAATTATAGATTTACCAGTATTTACTAGTGCGACTGCGAACAATCTTTCCACGCTTCTCGATAAGACTCGTCAACATGTTCATATGTTAGAAAGACTTGATGCTAGACCTAGTGACGAGCTTATAGTTAGACACGTGGACCGATGCTTACCTTCAGCGACTAGAAATAGATGGCAGGACAAACTGGAATTAGACAGTTTACCAAAGTTGAGCGACCTTTTCAAATTCCTTCAAGCTAATATTTTTAAATTACAAGCGTTGGAATGTTCGACCACAGCAAGTTGCAATAACAACCAAACTAAGAAAAAGGCTGGTGAAAATCTCGAAAGGGGACAGAATAAGGTAACTAGAGTCAATGCGCGGTCCTTAGTAACTACTACCTCGAATGTCGCTAACAATGTTTGTCTCAAATGCAATGAGAATCATCATCTTTTTAAATGTCCAGCTTTCGAAAGGCTTAAGGTTTCAAAACGTTGGGAGTTCGCAAGAGCAAATAAAATGTGTTTCAATTGTTTGTATGTGCACCCCTTACCGTGTAAGAGTGAAGAACGTTGCAAAAAGTGTCAACAAAATCATCACACTTTACTTCATTCAGACAAAAAGTTTCAGATATCTAAAACAGAAACTCCTAAAAAGGAAGATGCTTCTACATCTACAACTCCTAAAATCTGACTATTACGTCATTCATACGTTTCTAGTGTTCTTCCCTCTGATTCTCAATTAATGACTACTGCAGTTTTGAAATTTCAGAACAATCGAGGAAATTGTGTCATGGCCCGCGGATTATTAGATTCTTGTTCCACAGTAAATTTAATGACTGAAAAATTTGTTAAATTATTAAACTTATCAAAACAGATTTGTTTAATTAACATTGGAACCGTTGCTGGTTCATGCGCAGTTTCAAATCATTATGTTAAAGCCATTTTTAATTCTACTTACAATAATTTCAGACGAGAATTAAATTTTTTAATAGTGCCTACCATTGCTGATTCCGTGCCTAATGACACATTGCCTCGGGAGTTATTTGATATACTCAAAAATCTACAACTTGCTGACCCTCAATTTCATGTACCTAAACCAATTGATGTTTTATTAGCATCACGTACATCTTTATCAGTATTAGCGATAGGTCAAATCAAACTTAAAAACAAAGATACTCAGATTATACTTCAGAAAACTAGTTTAGGATGGATAGTAGCAGGAGAGTCAGATGCCCTCACAACATCAGCAAATTCCTCATGTAATGTAGTTAAGCTAGACAAACTTCTCGAGCGTTTTTGGCTAATAGAAGATTTCGATCATGAGCCTGCAAAATCCCGCGATGACATTGCTTGCGAACAGTATTACGTGGATAACACTCAGCGCGATGAAACGGGTAGATATATTGTTCGTCTCCCTTTTAGAGATAGTAAATTCAAATTAGGCGAATCTAGAAGATTAGCTTTGAAACGTTTTTATGCCCTCGAAAGAAAGTTTGAATCCAATCCACAGTTAAAACAAGAATACTTTAGGGTGATGGAGGAGTACATTTTGTTAGGTCACATGTCACTCTGCGACGACACTAATGATGGATGTTATCTTCCTCATCACGCTATGATTAAGACATCCAGCGAAACTACAAAGGTTAGAACGGTATTTGATGCGTCAGCCAAAACTTGTACTGGAATTTCATTGAATGAAGTTCTTTTGGTAGGTCCCACTATTCAAAACACAATCTTCGAACAGCTTTTTAGATTTCGCACACATCGTTACGTCATTACAGCTGATATTGAGAAAATGTATCGGCAAGTTTTAGTTCACCCCGATGATAGGAAGTTTCAGAAAACGTTGTGGTATCATCAAGGCAAAATCCGAACTTTTCAATTGAACACGGTCACATTTGGAGTAGCATGCGCACCCTTTCTAGCTATCCACACACTTCATCAACTTGCTCGTGACGAAGCGAAAAACTTCCCACGTGCTATTGTAAACTTTTGACGCGTGATTTTTATGTAGATGATTTCATTTCAGGCGCGGACTCAATCGATGAAATTTTAAGCATTCGCGACGAAATGATCGAATTGTTAAGTCATGGCGGCTTCGTCATTAGACAGTGGGCGTCTAAGCATGAATCCGCTCTGAATAACATCGACAAAAAGGTTTTCAATCTCAATTGCGCAATTAAGTTAAATCCCATTCATAAAACTCTCGGAATCATTTGGGATTCACAGTTAGATTGTTTCACATACAAAGTACAACCTTTAGATCCTCGAACGATTTCAACCAAAAGAAAGCTGTTATCCGAAATTGCCAAAATTTTTTACCCTCTTGGTCTGTTAGGGCCATTTATTCTTTACGCCAAGGTGTTAATTCAGGATTGCTGTAAAGCCAAGATCACTTGGGACGAATCTCTTCCTCAAGACATTCATACTAAATGGAAGTCTTTAGCTGATCAGTTACCATGTTTACAAGATTTTTCAATTCCCCGACACATATTTAGTGTTAGTTCTGTGAGCATAGAAATTCATGGTTTCTGTGATGCAAGTCTTTCTGGGTATGTTGCATGTCTTTTCATTAGATCCATAGATTCAAAGGGTATCGTCAAAATAAATCTTGTGTGCAGCAAATCTAGAGTTGCTCCATTGAACGGCGTCACTATCCCTCGTTTTGAACTTTGTGCTGCTTCAATTCTCAAAAAACTCTATGTTGAATCAAAGGCTCAATTCGATTTCCCTTTAGAGAGAGTAATTTTCTGGCCAGATTCCACAATAGTACTTTCTTGGCTAACTAAGGCTCCTCACTTGTTGAGAACATTCGAATCTCATAGAGTAGCAGACATTCAAACGTTAGGCAATCAAATTCAATGGAGACATGTCCGTTCTGAGGACAATCCAGCAGATTCTCTATCTAGAGGACAATTACCATCAGATTTTGTTAAAAATTCGCTATGGACTTCAGGTCCTCATTGGTTGTCTCGTCCTGAAGAAGAATGGGCTAGGATGATAGAAGTCCGATTTGACAAAACTCCCGAATCAGAGAAAGAAACTTGTTTGTTAGTTGATCAGACAAGATTTTTTCAAAAATTTTTATAGTAGATTTTCGTCTTACTCTCATCTCGTTCGAACCACTGCAGTTATATTACGGTGTAAAGGTTTAGAATACTGGAAATCAACTAGATGTCAAGGTCGCAGGTTGTCCCTAGCAGAAGTAGAAGAAGCAGAACGGTTCATTTTAGCTAAGGTTCAACGTGAAAGTTTCGATAAGGAGATTAAACTTCTCAAAACTGCTCGGGACACCACCCCCGGCGAAATTACCGTTCCATTTCGGAAAGGGACCAAATTAGATGAAATGAATCCTTTTCTTGACGAACTAGGGATGGTTCCTGTCGGCGGTCGTTTGAAGAAATCAGAACTGATCTATAATCAAAAACATCCTTTATTGCTACCTAGTAAACATCATGTGTCTGATCTCCTCATTCGTGAAGTCCACGAAACCAATTTACACGCTGGTATCCAATCAATCATGTACGCTGTTCGCGAACGCTTCTGGATCCTCAATGGAAAAAATCAGGTTAGAAGGATTGTACATAATTGTATTGAATGCATTCGTCAACGTCCAAAAATGATGCAAGCAACAATGGCGGATTTGCCGGAGCCTCGGGTAACTGAAGCCCCAGTGTTCAGTCTTTCAGGTCTAGATTTCTTCGGTCCTATCCTCATCAAGGAGAAAAAAGATCGGAATAGAAGTTTCATCAAAACTTACGGTTGTGTGTTCGTGTGCATGGCAACGAAGGCCGTACATATCGAATTAGCAACTGATCTGTCAACTGAAGGGTTCTTAGCAGCTTTTCGTAGGTTTATCAGTCGAAGGGGTATACCAGAACACGTCTATTCAGACAATGGTACCAATTTTGTAGGAGCCAATAAAGAACTTCGACAAATCTTCGAATTGCTAGACACTCCTAAATTCAAAGAAGCTATAGGAAATGTCGCTTTGACAAAACGAATTGAATGGCATTTCAATCCGCCTTTATCACCACATTTTGGGGGTCTCTGGGAAGCAGCCGTAAAGAGTTTTAAACATCATTTAAAACGAGTGATTAAAGACCAAAAGCTCACTTATGAGCAGATGAACACGTTGTTAATCGAGATAGAAGCTATCCTGAATTCAAGACCGTTATGCACTCTTTCGGCTGATCCCAATGATCCTCTAGCCATAACACCGGCTCATTTGCTCATAGGTCGACCCTTCAATTTCTTACCCGAGAAACATTTGTTTTCAGTTCCTGATAACAGACTGTCGACCTACAACTTCATCACCAAAGCCAGACAGGATTTTTGGAAACAATGGCACAAACATTACCTAAACGAACTTCAAAAGCGCCTGAAATGGTATTACTCGAATGCAGAGTTGAAAATCGGATCTGTAGTCATCTTGATGGAAGATAATCTCGGATGCGCAAGGTGGCCACTGGGTGTGGTCGTCGAGGTGTTTCCTGGGAGCGACGACATCGTTCGAGTCGTCTCTGGCAAGACTGCGAGCGGCGTTTATAAACGCAATATTACTCGTCTTTGTTTATTACCCGTTACTTAAGTTATAAATTTAAGGATTGAGTTTCATTAAATAATTTAGAATTAAATTCATGTTCTTATACTTAAAGTTACTTTCATTTAATTTGTAAGATAGTTTAAAGTCAGTTAACTATTTTCAAGTAGATACTATTCTTATCAATTTTATTGTGATAATCAATGCCAATCAATAAATCAGTCCCTCCAACGGAAACTGGTTTAACTTGTATTATTCACCAAAGATTCGGTTAATATAAATTTAATTTCGTTATAGTTCGTATTTTGTATAATGTTGAAAATTAATTTAAGTATAGATTCAAGCGTGTTTCATAATTGCAATATATTATATCTTTTATATAGTTTTATCAAACTCTGTTACATTCGTTGTAATCCAACTCATTCCTCAGCTTCGCCCGGGAGTATGTTCCATTCCAATATGTAACTTTATATATATATGTTTATTTACTTATAATTTCGTAAAATTATGACTATCGCGCACACTGACTGAATGTTATACGAACGAGTGAGGATATGCGCATGCGCGAACAACTAATCTACCCGATCGACTAGAAGCAGCGGCGCTGCGTGCGACTCGTCACCGCCACGAGCGATAGATGCGCGCGGCGGACATCTTTAGATTCTACGACTGAATCTCACAGCGTGTGGAGCTCCCTCGCGTTTTTGGCGGTTAACGACCGTATCGCAATTATTGCGAATATCTTTCTTGTCGACTAACGGGTCGTTAGATTCATTAAGAATCATATCAAATCGCCAATCTGGCTGGACGATTCATTGTGAATCATATCTAATCGAAAGTAACGTGCGTGAAGCAGTGTGTGTGTGTGTGTGTGTGTTTTCATCGACTAGCGAGCATGTGGCCGATTGCGGCGGTCGCCGAGCGTTCTTGCAGTTCTATTCGACGTAGTGTGTGTGCGCGAGATGTCAATGCAAATTATTTATCGTATCCTTGTTCCTGGTTTTTTATGTAGATTTATATTTGTTTTAGTGTAAAATAAATTTAGGGTTTTTTATGCCGTCAAGGCTTTTTCCCATAATAGTGTGTTTTAATTTACCGACCTAACCTAAATAAAAAAAATTCAAAATACATAAAAAATTCAAAATAGAACATCAATCCTTTATCGAATCAATTCAGAACCTATAATTGATACACAATGACTACAACTTAAAAGTTTTAGAGTTGGATTCCTTGAAAACATTGATCCAGCACATCTTAAAACACAGTGATCCAGAAGTCATTGCTCTTAACGTTTTTGCTACATTAACATTAATTGTACAATAAATGAATCAGTATTAAATACAAATTTTAGTATCGGCTTGAGCAATTCAAATAACAACGCAGGACCATTTTTTTTTTGAAAATTGAGTTTTGGTCGAGTTTTGTATCCTTCTTCCTTAGTATATCTTCATATAAAAATGCAAAAAGTCAGGAAAACGTAAAAAAGTGACCATATGAACCGATTGATTTTTTTAAACATTGATTTAAATAGAAAATAAAAACTTTAAGCCTCAATTTGCCTTTCAGCTACAGATATACAGATATATATACAATATTGTGTTAGAAGTAGATTATAACTATGAAGCAGCGGCTATTCTAAATAATTAATCAAAATTTGAAATATTACTGTAGAAAGCAATAGATATGAACTATAAGAACTTGTAGTGTACTGTACACATACAACATAGACAGCTAAAAAGAAAATATAAAGTGTGATAAAGTGTTTTAGACCAAAGGTATCAAAAAAAGACGTATTGACTACAGTGAAATTTTTTAAATGTTGAGATATAAAGGTTCGAATGTTTAGATTGCCATGTAAGCCCATGTATCAGAAAAGCATAGATTATGATAAAGGAAAGTAAATAAATAAATTTTACAACTTTTAACTTCTTGATATGAAAACATACCATGCTCAGATATTAAAATCATTAAGAACTCAATTTAAAAAAAAATGTATTGAAGTTGTTATATTGTAAGGACACATAAATTAACTTGACATTTCTGAAATTAATTTTACAGATTCTATTATCTTTTAATAAAATGATTGTCTATTTTAGCGTTTATGAATTACGACACTCGCCTCTATAGCATTCAAGTGCATAACCTTCTCTTTTCTTCTTAGTTTTGTTAAATAATTATTCACAATATATAATAGCATCCATATTTTTATTTACGTATCAGCCAAATTGTTTGCAACATCCACAGTATTACAGGAAAGAAAAGATAAAGTCCTATGATGTTACCCATTACATTGTATTACACCTGAAAAAGCAAACAAAGCACAAAGTATCTAATATTTCAATAAAAATTATTAAAAAGTACTTATTCCAGAGTGTAATTATCTAATTTAGTTTATTTCCTTCTAAACAATTTAATGAAACCATCTTCAATTACGAGTAAAAAAATAGTTTTCGTTGAAGAAAAATCCGTTGTCCGACTGAAAACATAGTCTAGGCCAATCAGCTGATACACCTAACCTAAGCCTGCATTTATTTACGATGGTTTCATTAAATAATGCAGATCATTCTAGCATTTATTTAAAGCTGTAAACAAATCCGCTAATGAGGAATAAACGATTGGTACATGTTATATGTGTAAAATTCCATAAATTTATATCGTTAGTGTCATTTTTAATTGTTAATATTATTTTTTTTTGCTCCGATTAAAGGGTTATGCAGGCAGAAGCCCGTATGCTACCCATTACCATTACTTGCACTAGGCACGATCTGTCTTCTGTTCGAAGATCTTATTCGCTCTATAGTATCGTCCGATGGTATCTAAAGCGAGGCTCGTGCTTGATTCTCCTGGTGCTAGTCCACGATGAGTCAAGTACGTGCCATTACTACGTATTCTATAGAGGAATCATTCCGGATCGATGATATACATATGTTGACTTTTTGTAGTAGGTATTTCAGATGTTGAGATTTTTGGAATATTCTATTGAGAAAAGCTTCAGATGAGTTAGGATCAGCTCATTACCGAAAAATGGAAATCAATTTTAATAATTAGTTAGCGAATATAGACGCACGTTGAAAAATTGCCTGCCCGTCCGGGACCGAGTATAGACGCGTTAGAACACTTTTAGTATTGAAATCGGCAGACATTGTTAGCGGGATTTTTATCCGAAGGACAGATAGCGACCAGAGTGTGAGGAGAACCGTTAGGCGTCCAGGATTAGCGACGGTGAGTGGACTGTAATTGTCGAGCTTCCCTCGGCACTTATAGGTAAAATTTTACTGAACAATTATCGTACATTGCCGCCATGTGCTCGGGGTTAGTAGAATAAATTCGTGGTGGTGTGACACCGTTATATAGGATCAGTGCGCGTCGGGCCAGGATTAAAATTACAAATATTAGTGTGGGGAAAATTACGCGATTCATGATTATTTTATAGATTTCTTGTTAAATATTCATAAATATTTAATTGAAATATTTCCAGCAGGGGTTGCCTACGGACGATGTAATACTAAAATAAAACTGCAGCCATTTTTGTAGCAAAAAATAATTACCGAGGTTGTAATTACCGTGACAAAAATGATCGTTTTAGTCCGGTAAACACTATAAAAAATACACATAAGAAATTTGATCACCTGCAAATGGTTTGCAAGGAAAATATATCTCATTTTACCATGAGTAAAAATTGTAAACAGAAATTACGCGAAAAAGAAGATTTTTAGGTTGGTCCGAAAATTTGGAAATAAAATACCGTTTTTCTGACAATGACATCCACGTATACTTAAGATTTAGTTACTGTGTATTTCTTATGTCATGTCTTACGTCTTATGTCTATTGTGAGTAGGCCTTTATGCAAATACGTGGTGCCGTCGCTGCCGTCGGACGTAAATGGCGGCTGAAAGTCAATATGGCGTAGTATTCGCCGATCTTTCACTTAAGGATCCTTACATGCACCCAGCCTGTATAGACAGGTTCAAATTAGCAGGATCAGTATAATGTATATTGAAATTTATTACTGAGATATATAGCAGATGAAAGCGAAATGTTTAGATGTCTTTAATTAATTATATGTTTTTACGAAAGTTTTAGAAAAGAAGAGTTACGTATTTAAATAGTGATAAAAGTACTATAAGGGTAATTCATAAGCAATTGACTGCAGTATCAAAACACATAATGATGGCGGAAATGAGCGATGAGCGAGCGGTTATGGATTCATCACAATCGAATTCTTTGCAAAATCAATCAATTGATAGACTAAAATTACTCTATCCTATGGTGAATGAAGAAGAAACTCCTTTGCCAAGATCATGGAGTTCAAAAGATAAATATAATTATATAGGTCTCTCACAAAATAATCTGCGTGTACACTATAAAGGTATCTAATCATTTCTTTGATTTTTACTGTATGTACCAACAGTTCAATCCCGTTGAATCTGCTGCATTAATATTATTTTATTTATTTATTTATTTATTAATAAACTCACAGACTTAATAGTCCTTTACATAGAATGTTACATATTATCTATTTATTTAACTATATATAGGCTTAGGTTGCCCTTTTACAATAAGTATATATAGGGTGTTCAAGCAGTGACATAAAATCTAAATTCATTAAGTGACTAAAACGAAGCATAAAAAATTAACAACAAAATATAATAAGCTTAGAATTAAGCATAAATAAGTGTATAATTATATAAAGCACGTTTGAAGGAGAAGTTTTCAATATTTCTAATGGTTAATGGTAGGGTGTTCCAGAATCTTCTAAGTCTCGCAATGGTTGAGAAGTATGTAAAGTTTTTGTTATAGGTAGTCTCTGTTAATACCCTTGGGTTTCTAAGTTCATAAACAATAGGTCTTGATTGGAAAAGATTCAGAATATCACTACACATCATGTTACTCATTAAGTAAGTTTAATCTTGAAGTCAGGTCAGTATAACAGTGGTCTGTGAAGGAAAAATAACAAATTTTATATGCTGCATCTCATAAATTTGTGTTGAATAGATTCAATTGAATTTCTCAGACTCAGCTGATATGGTGATCAGACTTGGGAACAGTAAAATAGATTAAGTATAACTAAGGCTTTAAAAAGATATACAAGGGAATTTATGTTGTGAAACTCAGCTGTACATCTAATTAGGAAGCCAAGATTTCAATAGGCTTTAGAAACAATGTGATTAATATGTTGTTTGAATTTTAACTGTGGATCAAGAATTATCCCAAGGTCACCCTAGAGGAAAAAAATTTGTGTGCCAAACTATGCCAAAGTTTGCCTTGGTGCGTCATAATATGTCAAAGTTTATCTGAGTTCTCCAGAGTACGCTAAACGTCAATAAACCGCGTCCAATTGGCTATTTTGGCACATATATGACAATTTTTGGCACACTTTTTGCAAAGTCTAGTAAACTTTGGCACAACTGATTTTCACATTGAAAGTGTATTTCTTTTTATAAACTCAGGCATAATTTAACATACTCTGGCAAACTTTTGGCATAATATGGCATATTTTGGCATATTCCAGCAAACTTTGGCATATTCCAGCAAACTTTGGCATGTTCTGGCAAATTTTGACATAATGTTTCAACTATGTCTTACTGTGTCGGAATAAAACTGCATTAGAGTATATTTTAATATAAAAATCGGTTATGTCAAAGTTTGCCGAATTTTTTTAAAGTTTGCCAAAAGTGTGGCTTTGCCAAAAACGGCCAATTGGACATGGTATGTTGAGTTTTGGCATACTCTGGTAAACTATGACAATCTTTGGCAAACTTTGATTGATGGTATCAAAGGCCTTGGAGAAATCTGTGTAGATAGAATGCACCTACCACTAGTTCTCTAGGGCCATTGACACAAAGTCACAATATAACACTAAATTAGATAATGTAGATTTTCCTTTAGTGAACCCATGCTGCTGCTCAATAATTAATCTGCACAGATTTTTGGTCAGTTTGACGGCAATAATTGAATAAAGTAATTTTAGGATACAGCTAACTATGGAGATGGGTCTATAGTTTTCAATGTTATAACTGCCACCAGCTTTGTGAATAGGTCGGATGAAAGCAGATTTCCAGCATGCAGGAAACGTACTGGATGTGAGAGACTTATTGAATAACAGCAGCAGGGGTTCAGCCAATGCTGTCGCACATTTCTTTACAAGGCAGGTAGCCACACCATCAGGACCAGGATTAATATTGTTTATTGTTTGTCGTATAGCACAGTAGATTTCTGAGATTGTCACTGTAGCACTGTCCATAATAGTGTCAGAACTGATCCTAGGGAGGCGGTTAGCTGAGCCTTTCTTGTAAACAGAGCCAAAATAAGTTGCAAAGGCATTAGCAATATCGATTGAGTCTTCCTAGTACAAGTTATTCCAATTCATGGATTGTGGTGCTATTGTTATTTAGAGTTTTTACATATGGCCAAAAAGATTTAATATTCCTTGTGACTGAATTTTCAATATTATTTATATATTCTGCATAACAAGTCTTTGACAGTTTTAAACATTGCAGCAGCAAAAGTTGTAGGTAATGCTGAGCTAGTTTCAATGTTGCAAGACATAATATGAATATTTTAAAATTATTCAATAAAAAACTTGACTCCTAGGTATGAAAAAAAAAATTAAAACAATAAAAATAAAATTAAATTAGACAAAAGGTGCTTTAATTATGTTACACGTTAAAAATTATTAAGTAGATCCAAAGTTATTAAAGGTCAAATGTAGTGACAAAAAATTCATGAAAATTTGTGTGTTTTAACTTTTATTTTCTCATCGTAATTTTCATGTATTTGTAGTAATTATCTTTGATCTTTAATACCTTGGATCTACTTGAGGGTACCCAATGATGGGCAAAAAATTACTTTTGTCTTCTTATTTCAAGTATAAGGAAATGTAAAGTAAAAATGGATCAATCCAAGATGGATGCCGAGGTAAACTTGCCTACACTCGAGGACACAATTTTAGATTGTTGTACAAAGAAAAAAGCTTCAATCACTTATTGTTTGGCATGTAAAAAACTCTACCATGTAAGTTGTGGTATAAGAGATAAAGATTTTAAGAATATACATGATTTTTTTGGAGTATGTGCATGCTCACCGGACCTAACCTCAATTACTAAAGTTGATAAGCTAAGTGAAACTTTAGTAGAGAAAATCATAGCTAAGTATGAATTAGAAATAAGAAATTCAAAAAGTGAAACAATAAAAGCAAATAATGAGATTAGTGATTTGAAACTCCAAAACGAAGAACTAATTGAAAAAAATGATATTTTGAAAGCCTTAAATTCTGAACTCAAGAAAAATAACATGCTTAAGAAAGAAAAAGATATACAACATAAACAAATGCCACATTTTACGTATGCACAAATGACAAGTAATCAACAAAAAACAAGAAACCAACACATAGAGTTGATAACATAGACATTGACAACATAACTGAAATTGAAAAAGACATAATGCAAAGAAACAACTTTAAAGAAAACGAAGAAATAAATATAGTGCACAAGTACAAAAATAAGACACCTAACTTGTGGTCTCTTATAGCTGAAGTGAATGCTGCTGCTTATGAGAGTTTAATGTTTAGAAGAAGAGTTTTTGTAGGTTGTATCAACTGCAGAATTTTTGATGATTTTAATATAAATATGTGCTATAAGTATTGCACATACGGACATTCAAAAAAGAAATGTAAATGGTAGTTATGCTGCCGAATATATGCGGATGAACATGAAGATAAAGATTGTGGAACTAAGAACAACTTGAAATGTAAAAATTGTGTTGAGGCAAACCACAAATTCAAGACAAATAGATCAACAAATCACGCAGCTGACAACAAAGACTTATGTGGTACTTATAAACAACTACTAAGAAGATCCATTAATAAATGTGAATATCCTTATGATCCTATAGACAGAAAAGCAAAGGTTAAGTAAATGAGAGTAATAACTTGAGATAATATAAATGGCATAAGATTTTGATATACTAGAAACAATAGAAAATGATACATTCAACGTCGAGAAAACTTTTGCTAATATAAAAACGCTAAATAAAAATATTAATCATAAAAGTGATCTGATACTAGTAGTTAATAAGTAAACTTTCTTTTTTTCTTTTCAGCTTGTATACCCTTTCGGGTTTTTACAGGATACCTCCACCACCTATGTGTGGAGGTATTTGATCCTAACACCCCATCTTTCCCACACCGATCCCGCATTCGCCCAAGTTACCAACATGACAGATTTCTACCTATGCCGACTACCTGTGACGGAAGAAAAACCCGTAGAAAAAAAACCTCCGCCAGGACCAGTGCGCAGTCTGCATTCTATTCCAGCAGGAAACAGAGAGAAAAAATCCTCGATCTGATCCCACCGCGAATCGAATCCAGGCCGCTCAGACGAGCGTATCTCCGCTAGCTAAGGCGTGCGCCTTAACCAACTGAGCTGCACAAGCCCCCCACTAGTAGTTAATATTAGAAGCATGAATAAAAATTTCAATGAACTGAAAATTATAATTCAGAGACTAACAATCAAACCTTCTATAGTAGTCTGTACAGAAACTTCTACACAAGAGAATTATAAAATATTCGACCTAGAAGGCTATGACAGTCACTATAATGAGAGCAAAATAAATAGAAATGATGGTGTAATTGTTTTTTATAGAAATGATATGATTCACCAACCAAAACTGTTGAATACGGTATGATAAAAATAATAAATACGCAAATTACCCTAAATGATGGGAATTATTTAGATATATCCTCTATATACAGATCGCACAATATACCTAAAACTGAATTCATTCTAGACTTAAAAAATTTCTTAATTGCAAAAAGAAACACCAAAAACCATCTGGTATTAGGAGATTTTAACATAGACTTAATTGATTTAGACAATCTGAGCCAAGAATACTTATGTAATTTTCTTGACAAAAGCTATATTTCAGGATTTTCAGGTGTGACAAGGCCACTAATTGGACAATGTAAAGGATCATGTATTGACAATATCTTTATAAAAACAATAAATCTAAAAACGGAAATGTATAAATTAATGAATTCATTAACTGATCACTATCCATTATTTATTACTTTTAAGAAGATAAAAATCACAAGTAAAGAACATAATACAATTATAAACTACAACAAATTAAGAACTCAGGCTTATAATCAAAATTGGATAGAAATTATGTCAATACAGGACCCTAATATAACCACTGATAAATTGATAAGTAAAATAAAACAATGTATAGAAGCGACTGAAACGAAATGAAAAAACAAAAATACTCCTAGGAAAATTTGGATCACAGAGGCTATTATTAAATCATGTGATGTGAAACAATTTTATTATAATCTATGGCAAATGGATCGCAATAATAAACGTCTAGAAATAGAATACAGAAATTACGCCAAAATTTTAGAAAAAATTATTGATTCAAAAATAAAATATGATAAAAAACAAGTCCAAAACAATATAAATAATCCAAAAAAGCTATGGGATTTCATTAATACTAAAATAGGAAAAAAAACAAACTCGAATAATACGATAGATTATATCAAAGTTGATAATATTAAGATCTCAAGCGATGTCGAAGTAGCTAACAGCATGAATAAACATTTCTGTGAAATAGGACAAAAACTTATTGAAAAAATAAATCCAACTGAAGAAGTAAATAATATATTACCAAATATGAATAATAATTCTATGTTTATTAAACCGACAAGTGTTCAAGAAGTTGCAAATACAATAGATTCATTGAAATTAAAAAGTCGTGGAGTTGATAGAATAAATGCAAAATCTTTAAAAATAATATGTAAATATATTGCAGAACCACTTGAGCATATAATTAACGCATGTTTCATGCAATCTACGTGGCCGGATGCATTGAAAAAAGCTGAGGTTGTACTTATTTTCAATTCAGGAGACAAGCATAATGCCACAAATTACAGACCGATCTCTTTAATATCCAACATTGCAAAAGTTTTCGAAAAAATACTACACAGTAGAATATATGATTTTGTAATAAAAAATGAGATAATATCAAAACAACAATTTGGATTTATGAAAAAAATTGGTACCAAGAATGCCTTAAACTATGTTACAAATATACTGTATCAAAATCTGGATCGTAGCAAACTCACTCTTGTAGTTTTCTTGGATTTGGCAAAAGCTTTTGACACCATCGATCATAGATTATTGTTAGATAAATTATATTGTATTGGAATAAGAGGATAGGCATTAGATTTGATTGCAGGCTATCTTAATGATAGGTATCAAAAAGTTAAAATTAATGACAGTGAAAGTAATTACAGGAAAGTAAATATTGGTGTTCCACAAGGAACTATATTAGGACCACTTATTTTTATTATCTACATTAATGATCTCTTGAAATTAATTCCGCTTTATGCAATTATGGCATATGCAGATGATACTGCAATTGATGCGACTGGTGATACTTGGAGCAAAGCTCAGGAGGATATGAATGGATATTTATACCTCGTCGATAAATTTCTTGCTGCTAACAAGTTGGTGTTAAATGTTGATAAGAGTGTGTATATAACTGTAAACAACAAATAGAAATAAGGATTAGAGATAAAACACTAAAGCGAGTTGAGTACTGTAAATATTTAGGAATAATAATTGATTATAACCTGAAGTGGGAGAAGCATATAGAATATATCATAAGGAAAAATAATTATTTAGTATATATTTTTTATAAAATTTCTAAATATATGTAAACTGAAACTATAAGAATGGTATATTATGCTTTTTTCAACAGTATAATCAGCTATGGAATAATAGCATGGGGAGGTGCTTATGACAACAACTTGAATCTATTGCGCAATTTACAGAAAAGAATTTTAAAAATTGTCAACAAAAATAATTTTATAAACCAGGATAATCAACCTATGAGCATTGATCAATTATTTACCTATGAATCACTAAAGTATCATTACAACAAACTCAAAAATCTATATATCACATCAAACAGTATAACTAGGAATAAAAATCTAATAACACCATTAAACAAGAAAAAAATTAGTAATAAAAATAGTTATACTAAAGCCTTAGTGACTTTCAATAATCTACCAAATGCTTTAAGAACTCTAGACATTGAAAAAGCAGGTAGTAAATATAAATTGAAAGAACAAATAAAATCAGTTGTATTAAAATAATGTATATATAAATTCAATGAACTCAAACATACATTTTTTTTTATATTTTTGTTTTTTTAGTTATAAACTTAGTTAATAAGTATTTTTTATACTCTGAGATTGTAAGGGCCGGACCTACAAACAGGTAACTGAGTTTACCTCTGTAGGGTTTTATGTATATTATTAATAATGTATGTAAATCTTATCTGGTTAATAAATATAAATAAAAATGGATTTTTTAATGATCTATTTGATAAAATTTAAAGATTTTTTATCCTAGCCTGTAAGCGTGTTGTCTGGTGTACCCGGTGCAGGGGAGTCATCTAGGACCAGTATTCTTTAATATTTTTATAAACGACGTTGTAAATGTGATAAATCATTCTAAGTGTCTGCTCTATGTGGATGTCATAAAATTATTCAATACTGTGTTGAATTCAATAGATTGTAGCAATATTCAGAGAGATTTAATTTCTATAACCGAATGGGCAAGTAATAATGGCCTACAATTAAACACCTCGAAATGTATAATTATGTCTATAAATCGGGGCCAAACATTAGGCTACGAATACCGTACAAATGATTCTGTGTTAGAAAGAGTTTTAGTTTTCAATGTCCTTGGTGTAATCTTTGATACGAATTTAACATTTGAAAGCCACTTGAATTCAGTTATATCAAAAGGTGTTCGGGTCGTTTGCACTTGCAGCAGTCCTATTACATTTCATATTTTCGCGCGCACTGTGTTTCTCTCTCTCGCAAGATTTGAAGTATTCGCTCGCATGATTTCTTGTGAGAAAGGATACAGGTGCACGCTTTCTCCCACTTTCTTTCTTCCTGATTTCGGCGAAGCGAGATCAAAACTCATGGTTCTCGCTGAGCTCACTCTCTTCCAGCTTGACCGCTGCTATGGCAAGCTCGGTGAGGGTCGCGCTACGCCTATTCTCGCGACCGCGTGTTAAGGTTTATATACACTAATATTTACACTTTAAGACAACCTGTATATAGTTACTTTTAAGAGCAATAAATGCTCACTTTATTTTGTGATATTTTACATTAAAATTAAGGAAAATCCTAAAGTTATTTTCCCTCAGACTCCGCATCCTTTCACCCACTACACGTGTTTCGGGCTATCGTTGAATGCCCTTAGCTGCAGTTTCGCACGACGCTATTACCGCGATCAATTCTAGGCAGGTTTCAAACCGAAAATTAGCTCCTTGTGTTTTGGCCAGTTAGCGCGCGAGCAAAATGTTATAAAACCCTTGGTTTTATTGGTAGAACTGCTAAAAGATTTAAATCTCCAACTTCTCTAGTTTTTTTATATACCACTCTAGTATTACCAATTTTGATGTGAAACTCTCGTTGCTGCATTTGTACGATTTTTTACAAGAGTAGGAAAGAAGGGATCAAATTTCTTTTTTGCGAGTTTACTATACATATATTGAGGTATAAAAATATATTTTTTTTTACATTTAAATACAAAATGGCGGCTATACAGCGAATCTCGTGAGAAGCCTTTTTTTTCAAACCTCCAAACGGGAGTACACTTTTCTCGGAAAGTATGAGACCAGGAACAAAAAATCAAAGAATTTCTTAATCTATATAACGTTAACTTTGGAAGTACGTAGGGTTTTTTTTTTATTTCAATTTTTGTAGAAATGACGCACTTCTGAAAAAAGTCGATTTTTAAAAAAAAAAAACGATGTAAATTGTTTATAAAAAAAAAATTTACATTCAATCGAAAAACGGCTATATACTTCTTTAGAGAATCTATTTGTGAAGCTACAGTAAAAATTTAAATCCAATCCATGCAATAGTTTACGAGTAATCGTTTCTTCCAGTTTGAACAAACGGGTTTCGAGAAAAACGCGTTTAAAGTTTTACATGCACTTAAATCATCGATATTTTTGGTTTACCTCTAATCTGCAATGCCTGCACCATACATTTGGCCATCCAAATTAATATTTGCCTTCTCCTCTTCCTTTCTCATTGATTTTGAATCTAATCGGGCCTTCTTGGCTGTATCTGTGAGCGACTGCTCGGAAAACTTGATCCGCCGCTCATCAGTTTCAAAGCCGAAATTGAAACAATTTGGTCCTATTTTAAGGCCTAATTTCTGCATAAGCTTCATGATGCTTGACAGGCCATCGTTGTAAATGCCTGCGGCAATATATACTGCAGTGTCAAGAACGTGCTTGCCACTGGAGACTGATTTCGGAGCCATACACCACACGATTGAGTTGAAACTCTCGTTGCTGTTTTGCATATATCCGCCGAGGCAACGAGTCAGCAGATCGTCGCTGCTCAATTCAGCATAAATAGGAGAAATTGCTTCAAATACCTCTTGCGACATTGCTGGCTTGTGTTTATAATTCAAATCTCCAGTGGCCTGGGTGCTCTGCCACGAACACCATGAATCTTCGCCGCGCGGGCATCTCTCGTGCTTCGATTTGTTGTCTGTCGATAATTTATGGTCTAGCGTTGCGTAGATTTCATTGCGCATATTTCTTATAGAATCATAATTTCTACGTATTGCTAGACCATAATAAATTGACAATTCGTCGATTAATTTACCAGTGAGCTTGCCCTTTCCTCCGAGACCTTTAGTTTTCGTTTTTAAATTTAGAAGACGAGTACCCATCCGATTCTGCACGTGGTCGATGCACTCTTTCTTCCTTACTGACAAATTTTCATAAGGCTGCGAGTCTACGATACCTTTAAAAGTTTTTGAATCACCGTCCCCGACGTAATTGGCATAATTAAGTTGGTGTAAAGATTCTGAGCGCTGGAACATCTCAATAACGACATCCACTTCCATTTTTCCCGCCGAGCCGTCATGGTTGGATTGGCATTCGTTTTCATGAGTTTCGAGCCATTCCTTGTACTCATCCGTGTCACTTTTCTTTTCCCAAAATTCGCATTCCTTACAATATTTAGATTTCACTAAAATGTCGACCACTTTGCCAGTACACCATCCAATAAGTGATACAAATCCGAAAAGGGAAATGAAGGCACATTTGAACCATTGCCAGATACAGTAATACCACTTGTGTTTCCTTTTTCATCACTTTTTTTCTTCTTTTCCTTATCTGCATTTTTCATACTCTGCTCGCAAACCTCCTTTGCATCGATAGCAATCTTCTGCACAACTTTATCGTAAAATGATTGAAAAATTGGCCGCGGGAGCTCCATGAACGCGTAAAATTTTATTATTCCATTCAATCCTATTCCCAGTAGTCGCACCATTTTATAGCAAGAATCATTCTACGATTAATGTCGTATGCTTTTTCAATGAATGGTGAAGAAAGGATATAAATGTTGTCGCAGTTTTGGCATGAAATAACAATATTGAAACCCAAGCCACGCTTTCCGCACTCGGTGAATGTCACATCTGACTTGCACTTTTTGCACACAACAGCTTGCGATATAGCGGTAAATACGGTTAAAAAATTCAGAATTCGATAAGCAAAGCCTTCATCTACTTCAAAGTCATCAGGATCGATGGTAGATAATTTTCGAGTCCATGTGCCAACCGCCTCGACGCTTGGCTTCTCCAGTTCACAACGGTTACTTGGCCGCCGCTTTGAAATTTTTGGTCTCTTCAAATTGCTCTTTTTCCCCTTCGTCGATTTCTTGCCATCATACAATGGCCTTTCACTACTCATATAGTTTATAATTTTC
Organism: Gastracanthus pulcherrimus; assembly: GCA_949152435.1. Lineage (NCBI taxonomy): Eukaryota > Metazoa > Arthropoda > Insecta > Hymenoptera > Pteromalidae > Gastracanthus > Gastracanthus pulcherrimus. The sequence continues at coordinate 112,260,603 of OX424575.1, read as the reverse complement.
ACACTGTTCACTTAAAATCAACGAAATTTGTAATATATAAAAATATAAAAACAAAAAATCGTTTTTTTTTTTAAATGTCATTTCGAACTCGAAAGTTCATCGCCTCATCTACGCAAGCCTTCCACGTTTCCCTATTTTGTGCCAACCCCATCCATTTCGCGCCTTCCCGCCCAATTTCAGTTACGTCTGATTTTACGTTATCCTCCCATCTGCGTCTAGGTCTACCAAGAGGTCGCGTTGCTTTCGGTTTTCCTTTCATTATGCGCGCTGCTGTACGATCATCGCCCATTCTTGCCACGTGCCCTGCCCATCTTAGTCTCCGTGATTTTATTATTCTGTTAATATTTGGTGACGCGTACAAATTATGTAGCTCGTCATTGTGCAGTTTCCTCCACTCCCCAGTTTCCTCATCTTTCTTTGGCCCGTATATTTTCCGCAGAACCTTATTTTCAAATACCCTAAAACGATTTTCTTCCGATTTAGTGAGCGCCCAGGTTTCGCACCCTTACAAGATTACCGGCATTATTATATAATCAGCAGAAATACAAATCGAAGCGTGTTCGCAGTGTCGCTTTGCAAATGTACTAACTAACACATATACACACCGATACAAGCTAATTTCAGTATTAGCGCACCCTGCAGGATGCCTGAGGAACCTCAAGGACCCTTGGCTCTGTAAGTAACAAGGTATCCTATTATTCTGATAGATGAAATCAATACAAAAGCGATGAATCAGAACGCGCCGCGCGCTCGCTTTTATTTGACACTATAGGACTAATTGCATATTATTTTTATGACCCTAAAGTATTGTTTAAGCCGAAAAAAAAATCGATTTTTTGAAAATTCTGGAGTGGTGTTACCCCTTAAGGAGACGTCGGATACCGACAGTAGATTCCTACTATCCTACACACGTATTTCGTTATTTATTTACAAAGTTAATTGTTTAATGACAAAATAATAGCTGTCCCCAATTTGTTTTACAGTAACCTAATTATATGTCCAAGCTGGTTTCATATGATTGTTTTGTTTTCGAGAAAACTTTGACAAACTTAGTATGTAAAGGTTAATCTCCACGTAGTTGGCCCTTTTAGTGTGTCAAAGTTTTCTAGAAAACAAAACAATCATATGAACCCAGCTTGGACATATATGTAGATTACTATAAAACGAAGCGGGGACAACTATTATTTAAAGAAAAATATGATTTCTCTTAAAATTATGAATGAAAACTCAATTAGACAAGGACAGAGATATCCGGCGTCCCCTTAAGGGGAGAGATACACCTTAAAATTTTAAACTTATTGATAATACATTCTACGGTAAAACTAAGGCACGTATCATATATTAGCCGATTTTTTTCAGTAAATTTGAACATTTTATATAACTATACAAATTTTTAAAAAATATTTTGAAGGTCGTTAGGTGCATTTGATTGGCTATAATGAAAACATCTATATTTCTTCGGCTACCGCAAGGTTTAGAGAGCCAATGTGATCAAATTGACACTTTCAAGGGTTTATTATGTTCGAAATACGTGTAGCTAGGGTATGGGTGTGGGAATTTGTATATAAAAAGTATTGACCAAAGTTATAGTCAAGAATTTTCGATTTTTTAAAATTTTATTATGAAATATGGCTTAAATTGACTATAACTGTGGTCAATAATTTTTATATACAAATTCCCACACCCATACCCTAGCTACACGTATTTCGAACATAATAAACCCTTGAAAGCGTCAATTGGATCACATTGACTCTTTAAACCTTGCGGTAGTCGAAGAAATATAGAGGTTTTCTTAAGGTGTATCTGTCCCCTTAATCGTCGCAAATTTAAATCATAACCTCTATTTATAACTAATAAAATTTCATAATAATAATACTAGACGTGATATGTCAATATTTTATAGTCATGTAATCTATTTCGAGCGACTTGAAAGTGAAGATAAAGAGAGAATATATGCAGCACAAGCGAAATAAAGATTTACACGAACAAAAAGAAAGGATTAAGCAGAAAAATAAATACAATAAAACTAAAATTTTATTGTCTTCTCTGAGGTACAATTAATAATATTTTAATCATTTAAATTATTAATAAATACGTTTATAATCATTTTAAATATTTAAAGAAGTACAATTTATAGTTTTTAGATCATTATAAATTTCTGACGTATTTGAGAAATTAGACACTCGTGATTTTATTTTAGTAGTTTATAGTCTTAAGAAATTGTGTAAAAAAATTAGAACTGTGATCCTAAATTAATTTTACCTGATTTTTAATGTGAAAAAGTCAAAGGTTCTAGAGATTTACCCATATGCACGCGAGAGAATTATGCGAACGTGCGCTTTGAAATATTTATATTTGAGTTTCAATATACTACGTTAAGTTACCTGTTCCTTGACGATTGTCTTGATGAGTAAAGGTGAAATAAATTAAATGTTTTTTACATTTGACATTTCAGTGGCTAGTATGCCACCATCTTCAAAACTATTTATTCAGACCAATATGTTTATTATATTCATATTCATATTTATTAGAGCAGAAAAATTTTTACAAGTACATCCCAATATAGGTAACAACGGGTTACCGTTAGATTGGTATCATAGAAGTAAAACCTATACAGGTAAATTAAAATTACCTGTACATAGGCTGTCTCATATAACCTAAATAAATGAGAAACTTAAAAACTAAATTAAAACTAACTTAAAAAATAAAAAAATAGAATAAAATTTTGTTAACATCAGATATAATTCCACACAAAAATAATCTAAGCTGATAGTTATGTCTAATCTTATAGATTCATTACAATTCGTTTTAGTTTTCTCTTCGTATTAACTTCATGGGTAGTTAATGATTTGAGATCATTTGTTAAGAAGTTGAACACTTTTATAGCTACTATGTAGCTGTTTTTTTTACCTACTGTTTTAATAATTTTTTATAAGTACATTTTTAATGTAATACTAAGTTAATTTATATCATATTTTTTAATCTTCTTATATATGCATCGTCATTATATTTTACAATATTTGTTTATATTGCATTGTCAATTCGAGAAGTACAATTTAAAATATATTTCTAAAAGTCTATGTAAGCAATTATTAAGATAGTGTGCAGTCATAATTTTTATTTACCTTTCTTTTCTGTTTTCCTTCATGATAATTATTTAATTTATTTATTTATTAAATATAAACGGACTTAGGTTGCCCTTTTACAATAAGTATTTACAGAATATACGAGCAGTAACATAAAATATATAATTAATTAAATGACTAAAACCAAGTATAAAATGTCAAAAAATATAATAATATTAGAATTCTGTATAAATGAGAGTACAACTATATACAGCACGTTTAAAGGAGAAACAGTTTTCAATATTTCTAATGGTTAATGGTAAGGTGTTCTAGAATCTTCTAAGTCTAGCAAGCGTTGAGAAGTATGCGGAGTTTATGTTATAGATTGTCTCTTTTATTACCCTAGGATTTCTAAATTCATAAATAATAGGTCTTGCTTGGAAAAGATTAAGAATATCTCTACACATCATGTTACCTTACAGAATATTAAAAACCAAAATTCCATCTCTTAGTCTATGTAGTGAGTTTAAAGAATGTAAGTTTCATCTTGAAACCAGGTCAGTATAAAAGTGGTCTGTGAAAGAAAAAGAATAATAAATTTTATATGCAGCATCTCATAAATTTGTGTTGAATAGATTCAATTGCATTTCTCAGCCTCAGCTGATATGGTGATCAGACTTGCGAACCGTAAAATAGATTAGGTAGAACTAGAGCTTTAAAAAGATACACAACGGAATTTATTTTGTGAAACTCAGCTGTACATTTAATTAGGAAGCCAAGATTTCAATAGGCATCAGAAACAATGTGATTAATATGTTGTTCGAACTTTAATGAAGGCTATTCCGTCATCAGGTGGCGATAGTGTTTACATGGGGGTAAAATACTACTGCGCAAGCGCAAGTATGCGGTTTGTATATCTATATATACGCAGCATCTGTGCAGTAATATGTTATCTGTGCAGTAATAGTAATGTTTTATCCCTATGTGAGCACTATCGCCACCTGCTGACGGGATAGCCCCCATTGCAGATTAATAATTATCCCAAGGTCAGATACCGTTTCAGACACTAACAAGGAAACTACCCGAGGTGCACCTCACCGATTTTCTTGATATTGTGATATATTGTAGTACATCAAAGATTATTAGACACGTATTTTTTTTACGTGCTAATTCGGCGATTTCAGGGGTGAAAACCACCCTTAAAACAGTTCTTTTTTAATATCTCAAAAACAAATTGAAATTTTCCGATGAAACCAACGCCAATTTGTTTCTGATCAAAATGCGCTTCTGTGGTAATCGCTTTCACTCTGAAGGGTTGCATCCCTCATTTTTTATAAGGGTATATATGTCTCTTTTTCGTTTATTTCTCCAGAAATTTCTTAATTAACCGAATCTTATAAAAAATCGTTCTATTATAAACAATATTAAAATTAAAAGTTGACCGGTCCCGGGAGTTTTCAAAAAAAAATTATTTAAAGGGGTAATTGCCCCCTAACACGAGTTTCCTGACATAGGCCTTAATAATTTACTTAATTTTGTGATATATTGTAAAACATGAAAAAAACATAACAAATATATACATACTTATAAGACCATTTGAGGGATGAAAAACGCCCTTATTATAATGCACCCCCAAATTCATATTTTTTTAATATCTTAAAAACGAATTGTAATTTTCCAATGAAACCAACGTTAATTTATTTCTCATAAAAATGCGCTTCTTTGGTAATCGCTTTTACTCTGAAGGGTGGCATCCCTTTTTTTTATAAGGGTAGAGATGACTATTTTTTTCTCCAGAATTTTTTTAATTTGTTTAATCTTATTAAAAGTCGGTATACTGTAAACGATATTGATGTTTAGTATTGAAAAGGAGAGAATGGTAGAAGAAAAAAAGCCAAAGGCTTAACTACCGCTAAACGTGGCATCTGACATACACTATTTTCTTAATTTTGTGATATATTGCAGAGTATAAAAAAATAATTAGAGATATTTTTACTTGCTCCTATGTTGATTTAAGAAAAGAAAAGCACCCTTACAGTTCACCCCCAGAAAACACTTTTTATTTAATTTCGTAAAAACAAAGCGCAATTTCTTATTAAATATCAATTTATTTTTTAACAAAACTTATGTTGACATTGTTCATATTCTGATTGGTCGCTTTCATTTTTAGGAGTTTAAATAACCTCGTGAAGATGTAATTTAAATTTTGTATTATTTCAACAGCACCTTTTTTTTTGTTTTTGACCCACGGTCACTCTGTAATTTAAATTTTGTATTATTTCAACAGCACCTTTTTTTTTGTTTTTGACCCACGGTCACTCTGTATATGGCATTTTGCCCGTTAATTGAAATAAAAATAAAATAAAATAGTATTGTTAAGGGTCTTTCTACTATAAATAAATATATTGAATTTCAATAAATCAAATTTAAAATTTAACGCGTATGGCAGTCAAAAAAAGGAGAGTAAAATATATTTCACAAATGCATGTAATAAAATTTTTTTTTAAATGTTATACCTTTTAAGTTTATTTAATATATAAGTAATGTATGAAAGCTAAAAATATTTTGGTGCGCAGTTTGTTCTTTTATTAGGTCATCGAATATCAAACATTTATTTTTATCCAGCATTCGATTCAGCAGCGATAGCAATACGCACTCGTTGTTTTTAAACAGTTACATTTCGCATCTTTTTCAGTTCGCATGTGCCAGTGATCAGTGAAATAAAATTTTATTATAGTTTTACGAATTAAAAACGAAATAGTTGTTTTTTGTTAATTATAAGAACCTTAAGTTATGCATATCATTTATTAAACATTACATAAATGCAAAATACCCTAGTGGAAATCAAACATGTATATTTTTTTTTTTTTTTTAAATGTCATTTCGAACTCGAAAGTTCATCGCCTCATCTACGCAAGCCTTCCACGTTTCCCTATTTTGTGCCAACCCCATCCATTTCGCGCCTTCCCGCCCAATTTCAGTTACGTCTGATTTTACGTTATCCTCCCATCTGCGTCTAGGTCTACCAAGAGGTCGCGTTGCTTTCGGTTTTCCTTTCATTATGCGCGCTGCTGTACGATCATCGCCCATTCTTGCCACGTGCCCTGCCCATCTTAGTCTCCGTGATTTTATTATTCTGTTAATATTTGGTGACGCGTACAAATTATGTAGCTCGTCATTGTGCAGTTTCCTCCACTCCCCAGTTTCCTCATCTTTCTTTGGCCCGTATATTTTCCGCAGAACCTTATTTTCAAATACCCTAAAACGATTTTCTTCCGATTTAGTGAGCGCCCAGGTTTCGCACCCTTACAAGATTACCGGCATTATTATATAATCAGCAGAAATACAAATCGAAGCGTGTTCGCAGTGTCGCTTTGCAAATGTACTAACTAACACATATACACACCGATACAAGCTAATTTCAGTATTAGCGCACCCTGCAGGATGCCTGAGGAACCTCAAGGACCCTTGGCTCTGTAAGTAACAAGGTATCCTATTATTCTGATAGATGAAATCAATACAAAAGCGATGAATCAGAACGCGCCGCGCGCTCGCTTTTATTTGACACTATAGGACTAATTGCATATTATTTTTATGACCCTAAAGTATTGTTTAAGCCGAAAAAAAAATCGATTTTTTGAAAATTCTGGAGTGGTGTTACCCCTTAAGGAGACGTCGGATACCGACAGTAGATTCCTACTATCCTACACACGTATTTCGTTATTTATTTACAAAGTTAATTGTTTAATGACAAAATAATAGCTGTCCCCAATTTGTTTTACAGTAACCTAATTATATGTCCAAGCTGGTTTCATATGATTGTTTTGTTTTCGAGAAAACTTTGACAAACTTAGTATGTAAAGGTTAATCTCCACGTAGTTGGCCCTTTTAGTGTGTCAAAGTTTTCTAGAAAACAAAACAATCATATGAACCCAGCTTGGACATATATGTAGATTACTATAAAACGAAGCGGGGACAACTATTATTTAAAGAAAAATATGATTTCTCTTAAAATTATGAATGAAAACTCAATTAGACAAGGACAGAGATATCCGGCGTCCCCTTAAGGGGAGAGATACACCTTAAAATTTTAAACTTATTGATAATACATTCTACGGTAAAACTAAGGCACGTATCATATATTAGCCGATTTTTTTCAGTAAATTTGAACATTTTATATAACTATACAAATTTTTAAAAAATATTTTGAAGGTCGTTAGGTGCATTTGATTGGCTATAATGAAAACATCTATATTTCTTCGGCTACCGCAAGGTTTAGAGAGCCAATGTGATCAAATTGACACTTTCAAGGGTTTATTATGTTCGAAATACGTGTAGCTAGGGTTTCGCCCAGGTTTCGCACCCATACAAGATTACCGGCATTATTATAGTTCTATATATCCTTATTTTGACATTTTTCAACAGTAGCTTTGACTTAAGTAATCTCTTCACAGCGTAGAAGCAGGCATTACCCGAATGAAGTCTCTTATTAATCTCGGCTTTAATTTCGTTTCGATCATTTATAGTTGTACCTAAATATCTGAATTCGCTAACCTTTTCAAAAGTGAAATTTCCGACTCTGAGATCCCCCTCTGCTTCGCGAATGCCCAGTTTCTCCATGATCATATATTTCGTTTTCGATTCGCTCACTTCTAACCCCGTGTTTTTAGCCGCATTTATAAGGATTTCCGCATTTCTCGCCACCGTTTCACCATTATCTCCCACTATATCCAAGTCATCCGCATAGCCTAAAATTTGCGTTGTTCCGTTGAGTGTTGCGCCTAGCTCGCTAGCCTGCATTTTTCTAACAACATGCTCTAGCGTCAGGTTAAAGAGTACCGTTGAAAGCCCGTCACCTTGCTTCAAACCGTCGCGTATCATGAACGATTCGGATACATTACCGCCTACTCGGACCTTTCCAGTGCTTCCGTTCAGACATATTTGAATTAATTTTACGAGTTTTTTTGGTACGCCAAGGAGCACTAGGATTTCATACATTTTGCTTCGTTTGACAGAGTCGTACGCTTTCTTAAAGTCCACAAATAGCTGGTGTATAGTTTCGCAATATTCCCACTTTTTCTCTAATAATTGTCTTATGGTAAACATTTGATCGCTCGTTGACCTGTTGCGCCGGAATCCACACTGATATCTCCTATTATATCTTCCGCGAATGGTGTGAGTCTGGCCTGTATTACGTTTGACAGAACTTTGTAGCAGGTAGCTAAAAGTGAGATTCCCCGGTAGTTATTGCACTCTGTTTTATCTCCCGTTTTAAAGATCGGTATGATGATAGATTCTTTCCAATTTTCTGGTATTGTTTCATTTCTCCAAATAGCACATACTAAATAAAAAATTTTAGATGTAAGCGCGGTGCCTCCATATTTAAGTAGTTCAGCTGATATAGAATCGTTTCCTGCGGCCTTATTGTTTTTTAGCTTTTTGATCGCGGCCTCTACTTCTTTGTAGGTCGTTTCGTCCATATGGAGTTCAGCAGTGTGGATTTCGTCTCTCATTTCCTCGGAGTTTTCATGCACGTTTAATAACTTATCGAAATAATCTTTCCATAATTTCAATAGTTCATTTTCGCTTGTCACGAGGTTCCCGTCCTTATCTTTCATTAACTGCGATCTACTCTAAAAACCCTTCCTAATAGCGTTTATTCCTTTGTACATCTCGCGCGGGTTATTTTCCCTACTATTAGTTTCTATTTTTCTAATTTCATTTTTCTGATACTCGCGCTTCTTGTTTCTGTAAATCACACGTACTTGCTTTCTTATTTCATGGTATTCTTCTACGGCCCTACCGCTTTCATTGTGTACACTATCTAATTTAGCCTTCTTGCGCCTTTCAAACCAAAGTTCGCACTCTTCGTCAAACCATGGTTTGCTCTTCGGCCTTTTTTTCTTACGCAGTACTTTGTTCGCGGCCCCTTTTATAGTTTATTCGATAGCCCCCTACAACCTGTTCGGATCGTCATCTACTCCCGTCTGTTCATCCGTTTCCTCGAGCGCCTGAAATCGGTTGCTAACTTCTACTTGGTACTTGATTCGCTCTATCCCGCTTCGTAGTTTTCCAATATCAAAGGTTTCTACTTTGTTCGCTCGCTTACTATTTTGACCGGCTACTAATCTGGCTCTTAATTTGGCCACTACTAGATAATGATCTGAGTCGCAATCCGCCCCCCTATAGGTCCTTACGTCGAGTACATTCGTGTGGCGCCTCTTATCAATAAGAAAATGATCGATTTGATTGTGCGTGGCCCCATCCGGCGATGTCCACGTTGCCTTGTATATATCCTTGTGCTTGAAGCACGTGGTCTTGACTATAAGATCTTTTGCGGCTGCGAAATTTATGACCATAATACCGTTATCATTGCTGGTTTCGTGCAGACTTTCTTTGCCTATGGTGGGCCTAAACATTTCCTCTCTCCCTATTTTAGCATTGAAATCCCCCACTACTATTTTGGTGTCGTAAGACGCGAATTGGTCGATTAATTGCTCTAAAGTTTCATAATAAAGATTTTTTACTTCTTCCTCTTTGTCCTCTGTGGGACAATGGACGCTAATAACCACGTAATTATACCACGCTCCTTCGATGATGATATACGAGAGTCGGTCATTCACGAAATTGCAACTTTTAACGGAATGTATGATGCTTTGGTTAACAAGAAATCCGGTGCCTAGAGAATGCCGGCTCGCGCCCCCATATAAAAAGGTGAAGTTACCGGATCCTAGCATCGCGTTATCTTTCCATTGGGTTTCTTGTATTGCTACCAAATCTAAATTGTACCTCTCAGTTTCATTTATGATTTCCCGGAACGCGCCTGCTCTGTGTAGACTGCGTACATTCCAGGTTCCCACCCTTAAGTTTCTTTTCGTTTTGGTTTGGTTTTGTTTTCTTTGAGCAATGATAGTAAGTTAAACCCGCGCGTTTTGGATCCTGTTCCGATCGCAGGTGAGTCCATCCGTCTAGGGGTGATAACCCTCATACCTCCCTAGAACTAAGTATGAGAGCTTTCTGACTTTGGCGAGGACATAGTCAACTAGTCGTCAGACACACTCGGTTTCATTCTCATATCCTAACGCCCCCCTGCAAGGCAGCGCGCCTTCGCTGGCTTCGTTGCCATGTAAGACCAGGTGGCGAATCATTCTACACATCCCCTCTCAGGGCAGTTGTCATCGCATCCTCTACGACAGCAGGATTTTTGGCCCATTTTTTGTTTGAAATGTGTGGTAAAAGAGATAGATTACAGAGTAAGGTAGAAGAAGAAAGTAAGGTAGGAGATTTTGTATAGTGTTTGTAGTTGTTGCGGTGCTTGCGTAGTGTTTCTAGATGAATGCGTTCGCCAGTGCGGGCTCATCACACCCACGCCTGGGCCTATCGGCTGTCCGCGACTGCTTATTCGCTTTATTCGCAGCTAACCTCTTTCTCAGGGGTCGTTCCTCTATCCGCAACCTGAGGACGCGCTGTGTAGTGGTGATAGGCATCCACCCGTCCGCTCTGGACGACTACGCCCAGGACCCGCTTAGGGTAACGGCGTTGCAACAGATCAAACATGTATATATAAATGTAAATATAATCATTATCAATGTTAGCTCATATACTTAATTTTATTGTCGAATTAAAACAGAAATAGACAATTTTATACACTTTTGTACATTTTTATACATTTGTATACACTTATATACAGTTATATATACACTATAAACCTAAAAGAATAAAAATTGACGCAAAAAAGATTAAACTGAGAAGTTTACTTATTTGCAAAGAATAAACTGCTGATTCTCTACTTTATAAAAGTAGAAAATGTTATTGTAACTTTTAAAAGAGTAAAGTAGCGATTTTCGTCTTTACGGAATGAGTAAATACCAAGATTTCTACTTTTGTACATATATCTACGCATGCAACCTCCTTAAATCGATTTAATGATTTCTTTGCTTAAGATACTACTTAAATTCATCTTTATTATGGATCAAAGCATTGATAGTTGATTTAATTTTATTTATGTACATTGTGATCCGTAATAAAGATGAATGTAAGTCGTATCTCAAGCGAAGATTTTATTAAATTGTCTAAGGAGGTTATATGCGTAGATATATGTACAAAAGTAGAAATCTTGGTATTTACTCATTCCGTAAAGATGAAATTCGCTACTTTACTCTTTTAAAAGTTACAATAACATTTTCTACTTTTATAAAGTAGAGAATCAGCAGTTTATTCTTTGCAAATGAGTAAACTTATCAGTTTTATCTTTTTTGCGTCAATTTTTAATCATTTAGGTTTAGAGTGTACTTTTTTATTTTCACGAGGGTACTAAGGTCGATATATTAAATTTCTAAAAATAGTTGAATGCTTAAACTGCTGTTGATGCTGGATATCCGGTTCATGACAAGGATTTACAAAAATAGGCGTTATAGGCTCAAAAAGATATTGGAAACGAAGATTTTCGTTTTAAAGCATCTAATCATTGGTTATCTAATTTTAAAAAAGTTCACAGAATTGTTAGTAGAAAAATTAACAAATTTGTAACCTTAAAAACACTTGAAGGAGTAGATTATTTAGAAAGAACAGCTGATCCGTTTGTTATTGAAACAAAAAAACTGATTCGTGAAAAAGGTATAGAAAATGTATTTAATTCAGATCAATCAAGCTTTCAATTAGAAATGCACTCAGGTCGTACATTAGCAGTTGCAGGACATAATCAAGTTCAATGTCTGGTGCAATCGGTTTAGCCAACAATATCAGTCGATGGTAGACTTCTTTCACCTCTTCTTATACGTCTTAAAGAAAAAAGTGGTGAATTTGGACCCATTATAGAACGAGACTTATTTAGACCCCATAATGTATATGTTATGGCTTCTAAATCTATTTGATGTTGTAAATGTGTAAATCATATTGTAAATGAGTAAAACAAATTTGTAAAATTGTAAATTAAATTTTCGTATTTCAAATTTTATTTAATTTCAGATCATTTTAAAACGTGGGTAAAAGAAGTATACTTTCCCAACGTTGGTTCATCAAGTGTTTTGTTAATAGACTCTTGGAGTGGGCATTGTCCTGCTGTTATGCAAGAAGCGACCCCCCAGAATAAAGAAGTGATCTTAAAAATAATTCCGAAAAGAACTACGGGTAGAATACAACCTCTTGATGTTTATGGCTTCAGAGTATGGAAGAGATATGTGAGACATTTCTCTGACTTTGTGATATTAATGAATGAGGATTTAAGTCTACATTTAAGGAATCATATTCCAAAATTATAATCACTGGTACATAATCAGCTATGATCACCGAGGTATATCGATTTATTCAAATTCGCGTGGTATAAAAGTGGATACACTGGTGTAGCACCTATGAAATTTGAAGATCCAGTTAATTTTGCTTTTGGTACAAAATCTAATACACACTGCGAAGTAGAAGGTTGCTCTAACATTACAATAGTTAGATGTTCTTAATGTAAAATGTCTCTATGTTTGAAACATGTTTTTTATGACTACCATTATTGTTAAATTTTAAAAATTATATTAATATGTAGAAAAATTGTAGAATAAAAAATCAACATCAATATACAATATACAATATACAATATATCGTTTGTATGATAAATTATATATATTAAAAAGAAAATCAAATTTATTTTTAGATTAAATAAGGTGTCTAACCTTTAGTATAAAAGTAGAAAAGCGTCCTTTACAAAGAAAAAAGTTGACTTTGGGTTAATTGGAAAATTTCAATTTGTTTTTCAGATAAAAAAAATGATTTTTCAAGGGTGAAGTATAAGGGCAATTTTCATCCCTAAAATGGTCGTATAAGTATGTACGTATATATTTGTTATGTTTTATACGTGTTTTACAATAAATTACAAAATTATGTAAATTATTAAGGCCTATGCTAGAAAACTCGTATTAAGGGACAATTACCCATTTAAATAATTTTTTTTATAAACCCCGGGATTGCTCAACTTTTAATTTTAATATTGTTTATAATAGAACGATTTTTTATAAGATTCGGTTAATTAAGAAAATTCTGGAGAAAAAAACGAAAAAAGTCACATTTACCCTTATGAAAAAAAGGGATGCAAACCTAGAGAGCAAAAGCAATTACCACAGAAGCGCATTTTTATGAGAAATAAATTGGCGTTGGTTTCATTGGAAAATTTCAATTCGTTTTTAAGATATTAAAAAAAAAATGATTTTTGGGGTGAAGTGTAAGGGTATTTTTCATCCCTCAAATGGTCGTATAATTATGTATGTATATATTTTTTGTCTTTTTCATGTTTTACAATATATTACAAAATTAAGTAAATTATTAAGGCCTATGTCAGGAAACTCGTGTTAGGGAGTAGTTACCACTTTAAATAATTTTTTTTTAAACTCCGGGATTGATCAACATTAAATTTTAATATTGTTTATAATAGAATGATTTTTTATAAGATTCAGTTAATTAAGAAAATTCTGGAGAAAAAAACGAAAAAAAGTCACATTTACCCTTATAAAAAAAAGGGATGCAACCCTTCAGAGTAAAAGCGATTACCAAAGAAGCGCATTTTTATGAGAAATAAATTAGCGTTGGTTTCATTGGAAAATTACAATTCGTTTTTAAGATATTAAAAAAATATGAATTTGGGGGTGCATTATAATAAGGGTGTTTTTCATCCCTCAAATGGTCTTATAAGTATGTATATATTTGTTATGTTTTTTTCATGTTTTACAATATATCACAAAATTAAGTAAATTATTAAGGCCTATGTCAGGAAACTCGTGTTAGGGAGTAGTTACCACTTTAAATAATTTTTTTTTAAACTCCGGGATTGATCAACATTAAATTTTAATATTGTTTATAATAGAATGATTTTTTATAAGATTCAGTTAATTAAGAAAATTCTGGAGAAAAAAACGAAAAAAAGTCACATTTACCCTTATAAAGAAAAGGGATGCAACCCTTCAGAGTAAAAGCGATTACCAAAGAAGCGCATTTTTATGAGAAATAAATTAGCGTTGGTTTCATTGGAAAATTACAATTCGTTTTTAAGATATTAAAAAATATGAATTTGGGGGTGCATTATAATAAGGGTGTTTTTCATTCCTCAAATGGTCTTATAAGTATGTATATATTTGTTATGTTTTTTTCATGTTTTACAATATATCACAAAATTAAGTAAATTATTAAGGCCTATGTCAGGAAACTCGTGTTAGGGGGCAATTACCCCTTTAAATAATTTTTTTTTGAAACTCCCGGGACCGGTCAACTTTTAATTTTAATATTGTTTATAATAGAACGATTTTTTATAAGATTCGGTTAATTAAGAAAATTCTGGAGAAAAAAACGAAAAAAGTCACATTTACCCTTATGAAAAAAAGGGATGCAAGCCTAGAGAGTAACAGCAATTACCACAGAAGCGCATTTTTATGAGAAATAAATTGGCGTTGGTTTCATTGGAAAATTTCAATTCGTTTTTAAGATATTAAAAAAAAATGATTTTTGGGGTGAAGTGTAAGGGTATTTTTCATCCCTCAAATGGTCGTATAATTATGTATGTACATATTTTTTGTCTTTTTCATGTTTTACAATATATTACAAAATTAAGTAAATTATTAAGGCCTATGTTAGGAAACTCGTGTTAGGGAGTAGTTACCACTTTAAATAATTTTTTTTTAAACTCCGGGATTGATCAACATTAAATTTTAATATTGTTTATAATAGAATGATTTTTTATAAGATTCAGTTAATTAAGAAAATTCTGGAGAAAAAAACGAAAAAAAAGTCACATTTACCCTTATAAAGAAAAGGGATGCAACCCTTCAGAGTAAAAGCGATTACCAAAGAAGCGCATTTTTATGAGAAATAAATTAGCGTTGGTTTCATTGGAAAATTACAATTCGTTTTTAAGATATTAAAAAAATATGAATTTGGGGGTGCATTATAATAAGGGTGTTTTTCATCCCTCAAATGGTCTTATAAGTATGTATATATTTGTTATGTTTTTTTCATGTTTTACAATATATCACAAAATTAAGTAAATTATTAAGGCCTATGTCAGGAAACTCGTCTTAGGGGGCAATTACCCCTTTAAATAATTTTTTTTTGAAAACTCCCGGGACCGGTCAACTTTTAATTTTAATATTGTTTATAATAGAACGATTTTTTATAAGATTCGGTTAATTAAGAAAATTCTGGAGAAAAAAACGAAAAAAGTCACATTTACCCTTATGAAAAAAAGGGATGCAAGCCTAGAGAGTAACAGCAATTACCACAGAAGCGCATTTTTATTAGAAATAAATTGGCGTTGGTTTCATTGGAAAATTTCAATTCGTTTTTAAGATATTAAAAATAAATGATTTTTGGGGTGAAGTGTAAGGGTATTTTTCATCCCTCAAATGGTCGTATAATTATGTATGTATATATTTTTTGTCTTTTTCATGTTTTACAATATATTACAAAATTAAGTAAATTATTAAGGCCTATGTCAGGAAACTCGTGTTAGGGAGTAGTTACCACTTTAAATAATTTTTTTTTAAACTCCGGGATTGATCAACATTAAATTTTAATATTGTTTATAATACAATGATTTTTTATAAGATTCAGTTAATTAAGAAAATTCTGGAGAAAAAAACGAAAAAAAGTCACATTTACCCTTATAAAAAAAAGGGATGCAACCCCTCAGAGTAAAAGCGATTACCAAAGAAGCGCATTTTTATGAGAAATAAATTAGCGTTGGTTTCATTGGAAAATTACAATTCGTTTTTAAGATATTAAAAAAATATGAATTTGGGGGTGCATTATAATAAGGGTGTTTTTCATCCCTCAAATGGTCTTATAAGTATGTATATATTTGTTATGTTTTTTTCATGTTTTACAATATATCACAAAATTAAGTAAATTATTAAGGCCTATGTCAGGAAACTCGTGTTAGGGGGCAATTACCCCTTTAAATAATTTTTTTTTGAAAACTCCCGGGACCGGTCAACTTTTAATTTTAATATTGTTTATAATAGAACGATTTTTTATAAGATTCGGTTAATTAAGAAAATTCTGGAGAAAAAAACGAAAAAAGTCACATTTACCCTTATGAAAAAAAAGGGATGCAAGCCTGGAGAGTAAAAGCAATTACCACAGAAGCGCATTTTTATGAGAAATAAATTAGCGTTGGTTTCATTGGAAAATTACAATTCGTTTTTAAGATATTAAAAAAATATGAATTTGGGGGTGCATTATAATAAGGGTGTTTTTTATCCCTCAAATGGTCTTATAAGTATGTATATATTTGTTATGTTTTTTTCATGTTTTACAATATATCACAAAATTAAGTAAATTATTAAGGCCTATGTCAGGAAACTCGTGTTAGGGGGCAATTACCCCTTTAAATAATTTTTTTTTGAAAACTCCCGGGACCGGTCAACTTTTAATTTTAATATTGTTTATAATAGAACGATTTTTTATAAGATTCGGTTAATTAAGAAATTTCTGGAGAAATAAACGAAAAAGAGACATATATACCCTTATAAAAAATGAGGGATGCAACCCTTCAGAGTGAAAGCGATTACCACAGAAGCGCATTTTGATCAGAAACAAATTGGCGTTGGTTTCATCGGAAAATTTCAATTTGTCTTTGAGATATTAAAAAAGAACTGTTTTAAGGGTGGTTTTCACCCCTGAAATCGCCGAATTAGCACGTAAAAAAAATACGTGTCTAATAATCTTTGATGTACTACAACATATCACAATATCAAGAAAATCGGTGAGGTGCACCTCGGGTAGTTTCCTTGTAAGAGAGTTGTCATTAATTCTCTAGTCATAATGTATAATGTTATTATTGTTGAGAGGAAAGATCAACATTTATTAAGGGGTAACACCAATCTCGGTACACCTATTTTTGACGATGTTTTGTGGGTAAATCATAAGCGAAATGAAAAATTCGTTGAGGAACTTTATTGTACACTGAATGAAGTGTAAAAAAATTTTTTTTTTCAAAAAAGCGGCCACGGGAGAGCCCGTAGTTGGCCGTTACTTTTCTGTTGACGCTCAAACGGGAGGACAGTTTTCTCGTACATGATGAACCCTAGAACAAAAAAAAAGTTTTTCTTAAGGTACATATTACTAGGCGTGGTAGTACGTAGGGATTTTTAAAATCAAATTATAAAAAAATGGTAACGTTTAAAAAAAAAAATTTTTGTCAAAATCGAAATTTTTTTAAAAATGTGCATCATTTTTTAAAATTTTGATGTAAATAAAATCCGTACCTACTACTACGCCTACTAATATGTACTTTAAGAAAAACTTTGTTTTTTGTAGCTTTCTATTTATAGAATCTGATTATTTATCGAAAATACCCGATTGCCAGCCAAATATAAAAAATAATTAATGTAAAGCTAAAATTATTGTATTTTTGAATGCATATATTTGCGTATTGTTGTTATTTTTTATGTATCATAACATATAGTTATTTATATGAATAACTATGAAAATTAATGCTGAATCATTTTTATGAAACTTGCGTGGGTTATTAGAAAAATAATATATGCCCCCCACCCCTTGGTGCCCCGCGTAGATACTAGGTTACGCGACGGAGCCACCTTAAGTTGGAGGTTTGTCGCTCCCCTCCTTATGCATCCAAAATTTCTCCACACCATTACGAACTTTTTTTCATTTTCTCTTGGGATCTTTAATCTAAGCTCTGAGAGTTTGCATTTTTCGCGCATATAGTTTACAAGTCACGCAGAAACCCTCTAGAAAGCAATATCGTAGTACATTCCCAAACCATATTCCTTAAAATTCGATACTGATTAATTATTTATAACACCAATTTCCTGCTTTTACTCAAATTAACAGTAGTGACGTAATCTAATATAGAATTGAAACTAATACCATTACATGCTCTTAAATAATAGTGAAAAAGTGTAATACAAAAGTATGGTTAATTTGTAAGTGTTAGTGATAAAGTGTAAGAAAAAATTTCAACCTGATCGTGCTCCAACGGGATCTTTAACCGATTTGTGTGGGATGCAGCGAACATCCTAGATAAGTTACCTAGATCTAAGTTTACTATTAAGGTAGTTATCCGGCTGCAGTGGTGCTGAGCCCGGGGATACATTAGAAAATTTATTTTCTAAGATATTATACGGGATTATTTAATGTGAAAACCTCACAATTAATAATTTCAAACATCAGAATTTCGATAGACAGTGTCTAGAGTATCAAATATTCCCAATAGTCGAAAGAGAGTGAAACACTGCGCACATACGTAGATATACTGTAGCATCGGATTAAAACTGTAGACTGTTGTATCATATGCTAGTTTTTCTAAAAAATTGAAAGAAGTTTTTTTGACAATTAAATGAACCCTCTGTCGCTGTGGGACTCAGTACAGGCTCCTTATGTTAAAATATGTTATTTGAAGGCTCAATATCTCTAAATTTCATGTGGCTTGGTGGTTCAAGTTGTTAACCACATATAAAGGATACCTTATTAAACATATATACCAATTTTCAGGGATTTTTAAAGAAATTGAAAAATGCGGAGAACTACATTAAATCATTTCTACTTTGACCTGAAGAAGGGTGTAAGAGGCACCCGAAACATATTTATATAAATTTTAACAATTTCGTCTACAATATACTGTTAGAAGCAATCATTTAAGGGGGTATCCCTATATAGATGGGCAAAAATAAACTGAAACTTTGCGAATTTTTTTAATATTACATTATTTTGTTTATGCTAGTAATAAAACAATGATAAACCATGAACTTTTTTTTTCTTCCTACAATTTTGTGTGCAGACTTGTCGTCATCGTATCTCTCTGAAACATAAAAAAAAAAGTTTTTTGTTATTATTAGGTCTAAATCTCGTCGACTAACCTAAATTAAAAGTATAAAAAGATTCCATAGCAAAATGGTGGACTTTTGAAAAAAAACTGTAATTTTTTTTTATTATTGCAAAATTGTGGTTAAATAAATTTTTATTTAAAAAACAAGTAGGTTCATCGACTAGATTATGAAATTACCTTCAAAATGGCGTTTTTTTTGTGATAAGTTGAAAACTCGTCGAGAAACTGTGCACACAAAATTGTAGGAAGAAAAAAAAAGTTCATGGTTCATCATTTTTTTCTCACTAGCATAAACAATATAATGTAATAAAAAAAATAAGAAATGCATATTTAATGTTTGAATAATAAACCAAAAAATTTTCAAATAAAAATCTTGTATAGTTTTTTCCAAAAAAAATTCGCAAAGTTTCAGTTTATTTTTGCCCATCTATATAGGGATACCCCCTTAAATTTATCAAAAGGTAGACGTTAGAGACATTTTTAATTAACGAATGTTCATATAAACATCTTACAAACATTCCAACAATTATCTTTAACACTTCCACCGTTTCTTGGGCTAAAAGCTTCTTCATCTATTAATCCTAGTCTATCACACATACTTGCAAACTTATCTCTGATTAGAGGTTTCTTCAGGATGTTAGTCAATTGCCACTGATGGAACATACTTGGGTGCAATTTCCCCACTCATACTTCTCTCTCTGATAATGATACCGGATGTCAATATGCTTCGTTCGTTTATGATACTCTGGATTTTTAGTAAGCTTAATAACACTCTGCTTGTCTATACCACGATCATACAAAGAGATCTGGGCACTTCTATACATACCCTACTGAACATTTTCCCTAAGATCTTCCATAAGATCGTATATATGATCTTATGCAAGATCTTATATAAGTACTTGTATAAGATCTTATGTCAGATCCAACCAGCAAAATTCAACCCAGAACTGGTGTAAGTTCTTACATAAGATTTTATGTATTTATGAAGCCTAGTCCATTGTCAGTAATTCCTGGATGCAGATATGTATAACAGTAACAAGAAGACAACAATGACAATGTCCAGGTTCCGGATCGAGTAACTTAAAATTGTTTCTTACTGTATGAAGTTTAGATCTTAAACCATTAACATTCTGATAATAAATAATAAATTTGTTCCCCGTTGATCCAGTTATGCGTTTTTTTTGCACAAGTCTTAAGGGATCTACTACATCTGGTTGAGGTGGTTTTGGTACTTTCTTTTCAATTATAAGTTCAGGATTTCCTTTAATGTACTTTACTATTTTCTTAACGGCTGTGTTTTATTCATTGAACAGTTTTGCTTCTTTCTTCAATTTATTATAGAGGGTAAGCTGCATAATAGTGTAATCTAGTGATACACTATAATCATTTGTGAGAGTACGTCAGCTGTTTAAAATAGTGAACGGAAAGCAGCTTGGGAGCTTTATAACCTCAATAGGTACTACTACCGTATAAATTGCGATAGCGTTATAGGACTAGCATATGAGAGCGCTGTGTTCTTTTTTCGGGAACGCTACGCGCCCAGACCGAGCTCGTCGCGTTCTCAAAGCAATGATTCCGTAGCGCCCCCTTGCCGTCGAGCCACAATGTACCCCGCCATAGGTTGTGTGATCTGCTGAGCCCCGAGCCGCAGAAAAACGTGCGCGCCGCAATCCGCTGATGCAGCTCAAGCTAATGCATTAACATATTAGCGCTACTAGTGTTACCAATACATCTGACAGTGAAAAAAAATTAAAAAATAAAGATTCAACAGAATTAACTAAGGCAGAAATATCACAATCTTATATATTGATAGTCAAGGTAAAACAAATATTTTACTTCATCATCTACGAGTACATCGAAGTTTTAATAATTGACATTTATAATATTAACCCCCCTGCGCAGAGAGCCGAGTATATTCGTCCAAACGGAGTTGTTCCTGTATGCAGGAGGACGAGTATACTCGTCCAAACATTTTTTATCATAACTTTTGAACAAAATAACTATAAAACATCACCGGCCCCGTAAATTAAAGTCTAGAATATATGTAATAAGATAACTGGAGTTTGAAATACGATTTTGAATATTATTATAAAATTATTATAATCTGAAAAATAAGAAAATTACGTTTTTTATACTTATTGTATGTAATTGTAAAATCTTTCGTAAATTGCTTAAAATAGCTCAAAATAGCTTGAAAACCCTTACTCGGGGGTTTTCAAGGTCGCTTATTACGATTCTGCAGTTATAATTTCAAAATTCAAAATGGCGGATCCAATATGGCGGCTGTTAAAATTATTCCCGAGAATTATAAGAATATTTTCTAAAAATATGAACGTAAATAAGTTTTTAACATTATCAATATTATATCTATTATTAAAATTTCAAAATTCAAAATGGCAGATCCAATATGGCCGCTACATACAAAATCCCTGTATATTATTTAATAATATA
The DNA here is from genome assembly GCA_949152435.1 of Gastracanthus pulcherrimus. Lineage (NCBI taxonomy): Eukaryota > Metazoa > Arthropoda > Insecta > Hymenoptera > Pteromalidae > Gastracanthus > Gastracanthus pulcherrimus. The sequence goes on along the minus strand of OX424575.1, from coordinate 112,239,267 downwards.
TAAAACAATCGTATAATCTATACGATTGTTTTCAAAGAATATAACCATACATGGGTTTGCGGGGTCGCCGATTACGAATCTGCTATCAGAATTTCGATATTCGAAATGACGGATCCAATATGGCCGCCACATAGACAATATCCGGACATTACAAGTTTATTTGAAGAAAATAACCATACATGAGTTTTCGGGATAGCTGATTACAAATCTGCTGTCAGAATTTCGATATTTCGAAATGGCGGATCCAATATGGCCGCCACATACACAATATCCGGACATTACAAGTGTAGTTGAAGAAAATAACCATACATGGGTTTTCGAGGTTGCTGATTACGAATGTGCTGTCAGAATTTCGATATTCAAAATGGCGGATCCAATGTGGCCGCCACATACGCAATATCTGGACATTACAAGTGTCTTTGAAGAAAATAACCTTACATGGGTTTTCGTGGTCGCTGACTACTTATTTGCAGTCAGAATTTCAGAATTCAATATGGCGCAATTATTATCTCTGTTATAGAGTAAAATATTAAAATTACCATCTAAACTACAAAATTTCTGGATATTACGTGTTATTTAAATGAAAATCCCCATAATTAAGTTTTTTTTTTTTTTAAACGCTCGTATTATACAAAAATTGTTTATGTGGCGGTCATATTGGATTCACCATTCTGAATTTCGAAATTCTGACTGCAGATTTGTAATTAGCGACCTCCAAAACCCATGTATGGTTATTTTCTTTAAAAAAATCGTAATATACAAGAATTTAGTATGTAGCAGCCATATTGGATCCGCCATTTTGAATTTCGTAATTCTGACTGCAGATTCGTAATCAGCGACCCCAAAATCCTTAAAAGCATTCCCCTCTACGTTTTAGACTTGCTTTGAAAAATTACTGCATTTAGAAGGTATTTCTGGCATGATAACTCCTGCGCAGGGGGGTTAATAGAAGGGCTGGATGCAATAAGGGGACTAGCACTTTTTTCTATGACTTTTATCTCAAAAAATGATGCTCAGATAAATAAACGAAAAATATAGTGTTGTTAAACTAATTCTATACTTCAATATTATATTTTTTGCTTATTTATCTGAGCACTATTATTTAAAATAAAAATCATAAAAAAGTGCTAGTCTCCTTATTGCATCCGGCTATTCAATTATTAATATTATTACGCGCAATAATATCTGCATATACTTACGACTCTGAACTATAAGAATTTTTTGAAAAGTACCATTTTCTGCGAATACAATTATTTTTATTTATTTCATTTTTTACAGCCCCTTTGATAGAATTAGTTCTGCGGTTTAATGAATGTCCTAAGTTTTTCGTTTTACTAATTGAATTTAAAAGTTTTCGTTATGACGAATGTGCGTACATTCCTAGAATTTCGTTAAAGGAAATCTATCAAATTTTGATGTTATTCATAGATGATAGTATAACACTTCAAAAGGAAATAGACCTGAGTTATTAAATAATTTTCCATTGAAATTTGAGGTTAAATTATACAAAAAAGTAAAAAAAATATATTTAAAAATAACTTTTTTACGTCGCTATTTTATGAGTAGCAATTTGTTAAAAATCGTTTATGCCAAATGAGAATCTAAACGTTGCATGTGCTCACGTGACTAAGAATAAAAGTGTATAATATACCCCTGCGCGACGGTCTTTATAGGATATCCCGCGTAAAAAAACTTAAGATCGTAAAGTGATCACAAAATGACATGTCTCAAAAATGGCACTTTTTGAGACAATTTAAGACACGAAATATTTGGAAAAGCTTAAGCGATTTTAAAATCATTTTGAGAGCATGTAATTTGACGTTTTTGAGCAGATTTAAGATTTAATTTTTATTAATTTTAAGACAAATTTGAGATTTTTTAAGATGTTTGTAAATTTCAATGAGCGTTTTTAAGATTATTTTAAGATAGAATTTAAGACGACTTAGAAACGTAGTTTGCGACAGAATACTTGCGACTTTTGTAAGACGCTTTACGAAAGAATTATAATTTTACTTTTTTATTAATAAAGAATATTGTAGAAACCAGAATTCCTGATTAACATTTTTTATTTTTTATGGACATTAGCTACTTAAAAAAGTAGATTCATTTTTTTATACTTTACTTAAAAATAAGGTATAAGAAATGAGTTACATTAAAAATGTTTTTTGTCATTACTAGATTACAATAATGTTACATACATGCAAGCAGATTACGTTATATACACATTTTCAATAAATAACGAAGATTTTATTTCAGTGTGTTGAAAGTTTACGCTGCTTGAAGTCGTCGCATCGTCTAAGATTACCGGCAGGATGAAACCGTGGTGCTTTGGACATGGGTTAGCATCATGATTTTCCATTACCGCACCAGTGATGACCGGTTAACCAGTCGCGCACTGCAACACCATATAATAAATATGAGATATTAGTTTAATTATCGAATTTGTAAATTAACTAATTTTGGAAATTTGATAGCTCTATTTATTTATTACTGTTTTTATTATAAACATATACTATTATCTCTAAAAAATTGATTTAAAAAATGCTATGAATAATTACAAAGGTATTTTTATAACATACCTATAAAATAAAGTATAAAATGAACTGGCAGTGGATATGCAAGGCTGTAGGCAAAATTTAATTTTCAGTAAAGAATGCTGTTTTTATAAAAAAGCAGATTTTTTCATTTTAACATTCCTTAACAATATACAATTTTCACATTAGTTAACCTTGTCTTTATAAATAAATAATCTCAATAGCTGGTTTATTAATATATAAACATTATTTTCAGACTATAAAAAAACTGTCAAATGAGCTAAATATCGTTATATACTCTATCATTCAATTTGTTAATATATTGCATTTATTTAAGGTAAAATGTTATCAATTATATTAGAGTTACTGTATATTATATATTATACAAGTACTGGTTTCTAGGTGTTTTTATTGTATATTTTCGTTATGACTAAAAGTTGATAAATCCTTATTTTAATATCCTAAGAAATAGGACAAAAACGCTCTCGTAAATGAGAGAGTTTCCTTACGCAAAAGAAGCTCAATTGTGTTCCCATTTTCGCGGTAGTTATAACCCTGCATATTTAGACAGTACTTTTCCGCGAATTCGGGACTGTAACGCTCCCGAATATGAGAGAGCTATCTCACAAAGTTATGGTGGCGCTGCGCGACCGCACTCAATTCAGTAACGCTCCCAAGCTGCTTTCCGTGTGGAAGTAGGTGAGTTAGGAGAGTTCTGACCAACTTGGGTTCGTATTCGAACTGCTCGGTCGGTAACTCAGGAATATGCGTTATCCAGGTATCTGCTTTACCGACAGTCGGTACGTCAACACCTGGCAACACAACGTTACCTTCAACCGATAACCCAGGAATCTACATTACCGATGATTGACAACCGTCTGTATTATAGGTAACTCTGGGAGGGAAATTTAAACTTAAGATGTTTTAAGATGAATTTGTATTTATCACAGAGAGAAGGATATTGGAAACTTTAAATTACCTTATTAATATATGGCAAAAAACGGAACCTAACCTAAAAAAAATTTTCTTATACCTATATGTAGAGAAATTAAAGTGCAATCCCCATACAAGGGGATCGAAATGTCATCCATTTCACCTGAAACCCTTTCTTTTGACGAGTTACAAGCAAATATGAATTCCTAACCTAAAAATAGAAAAGAATTTATAATTCAACTTTGTCAGTCGATAGAGGATTTCGATACGAATCGATAACAGCTGTTTCATCCCTCAAATGTTCTATAGTGCTTGAAATATATGGAAAAACGAAACATAACCTCAAAAAATAATTTTTTCTTATTTCTATATGTACAGGAGCCAAAGTGCAACCCTCAGCAAAGGGAGTCGAAATTTCATCCATTTCACCTGAAATCCTTTTTTTTTTATAAGTTATGAGCAAAAAATGAATTCCTAACCTCAAAACCGAAAATTTGTTAAATATCAGGTTTGTCAGTTGATAGAGGATTTCCAGACGAATCGATAATATATGTTTCCTCCTTCAAATGTGCTATACTGCTCGAAGTATATGGGAAAAAAGAAAACTAACCCCAAATTTTTTTTACGTTTACCTATATGTATAGGAGTTAAAGTGAGATCCCCCTACAAAGGGGTCGAAATTTTATCCATTTCATTTAAACACTTTTTGTTGACGAGTTAATAGAAAAAAAACGAATTCCTAACCTTAAAATCATAATTTTGGGAATTCAACAGTTTGAACTTCGCGCCTATCAAATGTCACACAGCTGGATACTTCCACATGCCACCACTAGGAGGCTACGAGCGTATATACCCACAATAGAAACAGGTAAGGCAATATTCAAAGTCCGCGGTAGCAATGTTTTGCAAACCCACAAGAGAAACAGGTGAGTTATTGAGATATGGTTGGTTTGAAGAGGATGACTGATAGCATCGCGTCATCCTCGAGAGCGATGACACTCAGCTGCTTGAAGGCGAACTCATTCACCGAAGTCTTGAAGCCCTGAACGTCTACCACGTACTCCATGTCAGCGACTAATGAGTAAATGAGCTCACAAACCTTTCCTTTATACCAGTTCCCCTACCACAGCGACCCTTGAGCCGCCGCTGCTCGACCAATCAGAGCTCTCCGTGAATGGAGCATGCGCTCTATCAGCGCTCTCTCTCTCTCTCGAACCACCGCCGCCGCTATCGCCGCGTATGTGAAGTCTACTGCGCATCTTTGGGAATCAGGGGTGAGGAAATGTTACCTCCCCTCCTCTCCTCGATAGACGATCAGTGGAAGTCTATTACATATCTATCGAGGGATAGGTGGTGGAGGGGAGTTGCAGGTTTGAACCTACACGACTACCTTTCTTCCTCTGAGAGGGGTGTATAAGGAGCCGTTCCAGTCCCAAAAAATCATTCTCTCCAGTCGACTGACGAGTGAACATCTCCGAAGAGAACCTATTTGGCATAAGAAAACGATCTCCTGGACGTCTAGTATCAGAGGAAGCTCTCCAAGTGTCTACTACCAGAAGACGACTCCAGAGGACGATCTCCAGGATCTCCATATACCAAAAGGTAATTTTATATTTTTACCTTACTTCACGCACTAATCCTCTGTTTTTGAATTCCAGTATCATGGCGCACATCCAGGATTGTAGAGAAGCCATTGTCATGCTTCGGGATTAGCAACAACTCGAAGGCAGGCCTCCTTCAGAATAAATGCACGCTGAAGTGGATCGAGAGGATTGTTCCAGATCATATCCGGACCTACGATGGATTAGTGCAAGCGGACCTAAGTGTATACGAAAAACAGTATTTCCAATCTACGATATCGCTCATGTACACGATTCTGCATCGAATAAAACGATGTCTGAAGCAAGGCAGTAACCTGCAAAGATCGGAGAAGGTGGTATGGTATGACCTCGAGTCAGCGTTTAACACGCGTATCCGTACTGGGGACATCTCCAATCTAGCTCAATTCGACATCGTTTCATTTGTGTACGATGATTTTCCAGTGTTCGAGGAAAGGGTCAAGCGAGTTCTCAGAGAGCACAAAGCTGTCAAGGTCAACATTGACCTAGCAGCTGAGTACGTCATTCAGAAGAATGACGTGGAGACCGTTGAAGTCAAGCACACAACTACGAAGAACAGTCCTATATATCAGATGACGGATTTGGAGGACTGGTTCCATGAATTCGTCCGAAGACCTGTACAAACTGAAGTGGAGCAATTCCAAGAGACGGATTCTGGCTGAACCTCGAGACAGGTGCTCAGTCTGACTGTAAACATAATCAAACTGCACCCGATGAGGGGCAGTTCATACATTGAACTACCGGACGCGATAAAGAACAAGAAAGCTTGCGTAAACGTTCAGAACGAGGACAACAAGATCTTCAAGTAGGCGATACTATCTGCTCGGCATCCTCCTGCAAAGCTTGCTGATCGTGCAAAAATACCGAAAATTCGAGAACGAACTCGATTTCGGAAGAATAGATTTTCCATAGCAACCGATGCACATTCCGAAGTTTGAGAAGCAGAACAAAGTCTCTGTGTGCCTCTACATCCTGACAAGGAGAGGGAAAAGTATAGGGTGTCATCGTGATACCTGACCTCTCTGAAGAAGGAAGAGCACGTGAACTTGCTTTTGGTCAAGGACTACTACTTAGACGAGGATCAGGAAGAGGAGGAGGAAGCGGAAGAGAGCGATCAGCTTCGTAAGTACCACTGCGTGTGGATTAAGAGCTTGTCTCGACTCGTGAGCTCTCAATTGTCAAAGCAAAATGGCAAGAAATATATCTGCGATCGTTGCCTTCATTTCATCCGCACAAGTGATAATCTGGAGGCGCACGAAATTGACTACATCAATGTCAACAAGTGCAACATTCAGATACCCTCCGAGCGGGAGAAAATTCTCAAATTCTCAAATTAAAAGCCTGTGCTAGAGGAGCGAGCCTTCCAAGAGCACCAGGCGTACAGAATAGGCTACTACGTCAAATGTAGCTTCGACGATACCCATTTCAGGTACAGAAGCTACATACAAGAGGAAGAGGACACTCTGACCCCTGTTCGGTGGTTCGTGGCGGAGCTGCAAGCGCAAAGCAGTACACTGTAGAGACTCTACCACGACCCTGAGGATATAGACCTCTCGGAAGCGGAGGAGCGATCGTTCACGCAAGTTGCCTTCTACCACGTGTGTGGCAAGCCCTTCACTGGCAAAGTGAAGAAGGTGCGCGATCACTGCCACCTCATTGGAAAGTTCAGAGGAGTGGCTCACAAGGAATGTAACCTTAATTACAAGGTCGCGAGGTGCATCTCGGTCGTCTTCCATAACCTCACCGAATACGACTCGCACTTTATCGTGAAGGACATAGCTCGGGCTGATGGTTTCAAGGGACGCGTCACCCTCATCCCCGGAAACAAGGAGCGTTACATCTCCTTCATGAACTTTGTGGACGATAGTCATATCAGCTTTCGATTCATAGACTCCTTCCACTCCATTGCTTCCTCGCTTGAGAAGCTACCGTCGTACCTAGGGGAGTTCGACATCGCGAAAAGAGTATTCCAGGAAGATGGGTCCTCTAGCTAACAGATCAAGCATCACCAGAGTATGGATGGGTTCCCGTACGACCACGTCTCCAGCTTCAAGAAGCTGAAGGAGACCGAGCTCCCCGCAAAAGTCAATTTGTACAGTCAGCAGACTGAGAACAACATCGCGAATAGGGGCGCTCGGTGAAGACGTATTCGAGAACTTTCGTACGGCATGCCTCGAGGTGTACGGTCTGTCAACACCGCTCACTACTACACCACCCCTTGTCTTACCTGGGATGCTATGCTCAAGCATACCCAGGTTCAGCTGAAACTTCTCACGGACATCGACATGTTCATGTTCGTCGAGAGAGGTATCAGGGGTGGGGCGAGTCAGTGTTGTAATCGGTACGCTAAAGTGAACAACGAGTACACGAGCGAGAGTTACGTCAAGGACAAGGGTCCTGAAAAGTACTTGATGTATTTTGACAGTAGTAACCTCTATGGTTGGGCGATGACTCAGTCTCTACCATATGCACGTTTTGAGTGGGTGAAAGATGTCGCGTCAATTGACATCATGAATATAGCAGACGACAGTCTCGTTGGTTATATCTTTGAGGTCGACTTGGTATATCCCAAGCATCTCCATGACTCCCACAAGGACCTGCCGATGTGCCCCGAGCACTGACCGGCTCTCGGCTCGAAATAGTTTTTCGAAAGCTAATGAAGCCTGCACCAGAAGACAACTCCCAGGTCAACAACGATTTGTAGAGAAGATCATCATTAGACGAAGAAGATCTTGAGGTAACAAGATCTCCATCTCGACGACGATCTTCAGCAGAAGATCCTCGGGTGACTACCAGAGGATATTCAGGTATGTATCGTAGTTTTATAGATTCATATATCTATAGTAATAGCGATAATAATCAAGCATCATTATTCCAGATGGAGGCACTTAACGAGATTGCACGAGGAGGAGGCTTCCTTCCGACGAGGAAGATATCTGAGCTGGATAAGAACTATACATTCATGGTTACAGCGCTCAAACCTGTCACTACAAAGTATGGATCGAGAATCATCGTCGTCTTAGACAGAAAGTTCCAAATGTTTCTCTCAGATCGCGTGTCTATGGCTCTCAACAAGGATGAGGCCCTAATCTACGATATGGCAGCAGCAGTGAATAAACTACAGCTGTTTCTTACCTACAAGGGTAACATTATAGTAGAGTTCAGTAATGCATAAAAATAAAATAAAAAAAATAAAAAATTGTATGCTCAAGAAGGGATAGTGAGTCACTTCTACATCTCCTACTCTGAACTTTCACGTTCTAAGTAAGGGATTCTCAAGAGATGTTATTTTTTTTCGGTTGTATCCCATGGGCGAGGGCAAAGGTGTGGGCCCCAGTCAATTCCACAAAAACAAAAAAAAATGTTTTTTTATTACATATCTGATTTATTAATACAACTGTTGTGAGAACTATCAAACCCTAACCACTTTACGTAAACTTTATTTCCACGTTTTCTCAGAACTTTTTCCACTAAGTAAACATCTGGATACTTAGCCTTTGAGAGTTCTTGTTCGTAGAATCCATCAGTGATGGGTTGATCTTGATAGTCTGTCAGATAATACGTCACTGGATTTGTGGCTGATACTCTACTCACATTGAATATCTCCGTGGACCAGTTGGGTGTGTAACCCTTCTCGAACACCTGTTTAGCATGACTCATTCATAGTTTGTAACCTATCTTATATTTAGGCTTCTTCTTCTTCACTGGTCGACTGTCTTTGGAGAATCGTTTCAGAAGTTGAGTCTGATTGGTAGCTCAGACTTCGTTAGGCTTCACTTCAATAGTTCGATGTTTAGTGTCGTTATACTTGTTCAGTAAATCAGACAAGATATCGAGCCACTTGTAGTTTCCTTGTAGACTGAACTTTATCCACATCTTGTTTTTCAGAGTATGATTGAAGCGTTCGCAAATGGATGCTTTGAGGTTACTGTATGTCGAATTCACTTCATGAGATTCTGGAAGTTTGTATTGTAGAACTCCTTATTTATGTCTGTATGCAAATTTTTTAGTACTCGACCTTGACGCAATACGGACTTCATCGCTGTTGCAACTTCCTCTCCAGTTTTTCGCTTAGCCCATGCATACTTAAAAAACGCATCTATAATGGTGAGCATGTATCTGAAGCCTTTATTTTCTTGAGCATAAGGCTACATCTCCATCAAATCCGCCTGTCAAGTTTCATCCATTCCTCGTACATCGCACTTTCGGCGTGGATAATTGCGTCGAGCAGGTTTATGAAGCTCCTCCACCAACACTGCTTTCTGGTGCATCATCATTATGTTGAGTCTTTGTCTTATGTAATATTTGACTGTGAGATTTGAAATAACATATCGTACAACGTTTGAACAGCTTCATCAATTTTTTTCGTTTTATTTTCATATTCCTCCTTGAAACCCTTAAGCTCCGATTATACATCATCAAGTTCAGTCCTGAAACCAGCAGTAACTTGGTATAAGCTCTGAACTTTTGATTTAGTCACTCATTGTTTCGAGAATACTGCGATAGATCGTCAGAATTCGCAAGTTTTCGATCAGGTTGTTTTGCGATAAAAAGATCCAACAATCTTATGGTTTTTGGACATCTTACATCTTTGACCTTGATACTATCAGCTTCAAAGTATATGGGTGAATTTCCAGTTGTGAAACTATCGCCATCTTTACGTACCCCATAAATTTTGTCCAAATTCTCTCTACGATTGAACATATGAATGTACTTCTTGATAGAGGAAACTTTTTCTTCTTCTGCTTTACTACATCCTCCAAAGTTTCATCGAAACTCTCATCGAGACTCTCATTAGGCATAAAGGTTGTATCTAAACTTTTATTAAGATCATCCTCTGTTTATACTTTTTTGGAGTAGGATAATCCATTTATTGCGGAGGGTTGTTGTTGATTTCTTGATGTAGTAGTAACAAGTTTTTTTTTATGGCGGTCGACTATTGGTTTGAAAGCCTCACGTATTGCTCTCTCAAAGTTATCCTTTCCATACTTTAACAAGCAGTATTTGCGTTTAACACTATTTCGTGCTTCTACGAGCTGATGAAGTATATTCTTTTTTTGTTGAATGTCAGCCATGTTGTCGCTTCAACATTCAGTGATAGACTGTTGAATGATGTTGTGTGCGCGGTATATTTATAGCAAAACAGTAAAAGCCCTTGCGATATCTACCAGCATTCATGGCGCTATCGTTATCGATCATAAGAAATACGTACTTATCATCTCTCCAGCACTTTGAGCACAATTCCTTGAAGTGTCTAAAGGACATTTCAGAATTGATGTGATCATCCTACAAGTGTCTAAGATTTACATCATCCTGTCGGAAAATTACCAATAGATTGACGTCATCTCGCACAAGATGTTTCCGTATATGAGCATACAATTGACAGCGATAGAAGCAATCGACGTTCCTGTGTCGTTCCATACAGAACTCTGCTCTGATGTTGTTTTGTTTTTAACTGGCTATATCGTCGAATGTCATGATCGAGTTGGACTGTAGTACTGTATACCATCCAAGGGTTTTAAGAGTTCTTTTAAGAATCTATACTTGGGCAAATTCAGCGATTTAGAGTAGACTCCTTTTTCGTTGTCGGTTAAAAATGTCTTCGTCTACTCTAAATTGCTGAATCTGTCAAAGTATAAATTCTTAGAAAAACTATATATATAATATACTATATATATATATATATATATATATATGTGTGTATATATATATGGGACGTTTCACGTCAACCGGATTTGGGTTAAAATGTTCGTCTGGTCAAGAGCTTCCGAAAAAATTCTGGCCTTTCGAAAAATCCAATATGGCGCATAAAATATGGCGCCTGAGAACCACGTTTTCATGGCACATTCAACAAAAACGATAGTAAAAATGTTCTAATTTGTGAACTATACCTCCAAAAAGCATGTAAAACTCATTCTCTCATCACTTTTTATTCAGAATGCTGAAGGAATTCCAAATTAAAAAATGGCGGATCCAAAATGGTGGACATTATACCACCACGAAACCCGCTGTACCGCAACAAATGATTTTAGATAAGTTGAAAGTATCGATATGGGGGTTTTCGGGGCCACTGAAGCTTATTTTAACCTCGAAATTTCAAAATTCAAAATGGCCGATACAAAATAGCGGACATTACCCCCACTTAACTCATTTGACCGCAACAAACGATTTAAGATTAGTTTACTGTACCGATATGGGGTTTTTCGAGGTTTTTGAATCTTATTTCAAGATCGAGAATCTAAAATTCAAAATGGCGGATCCAATATGGCGGACATTACCCCCACCTAACCCGTTTTCGATATTTTGAACCTCAGACAGGCAATTCAGAACTCAATAAACGGGGGAAAGTGATATGTGTAGGCTTAACCCATTTCTTCCTAAGCGGCCATTTTATAATCGATTGGTTTTTGCCTAAAAAATTGTAGAAAAAAAAATAATAACCAATAGCACTTTTCTGAAGTAAAATTGTCCGCTCTTTCCGATTCTAAAGTCAGAATTTTCATATTTCCGTTGGAAAATTTCAAAATGACGGTTTGAATTTAATGAAAAATCAGAAATACATTTTTTAACATTTTGACATGCTTGTTTAGAATAAAACGGGTTCAAAGAAGATCTTGATATGCCATGATGTTTCCAAATTTTTCCGAAAAATTTTACAAGATGGCGCCTGTGACATCATGAAATAATGGTATAAATTAGAAAATTTTTGAAAAAAATATGAAGTTGCCGATTATTTCATGATGTCACATGCGCCATCTTGAAAAATTTTTCGGGAAAATTTGGAAACATCAAATGTTTGAACAATAATATCATTTGCAACATGAATCCATATCAAGATCTTCGTTGAACCCGTTTTATTCTAAACAAGCATGTCAAAATGTTAAATAATGTATTTCTGATTTTTCATCAAATTCAAACCGCCATTTTGAAATTTTCCAACGGAAATTTCTAAATTCTGACTTCAGAATCGGAAAGAGCGGACAATTCTACTTCAGAAAAGTGCTATTGGTTATTATTATTTTTTTTTCGACAATTTTTTAGGCAAAAAACCAATCGACTATAAAACGGCCGCTTGGAAGAAATGGGTTAATACCCGTGTACACAGTTAGTGAGCAAGTCCATCAAGGGCTTTTTTCATCGTTGACTTTTTCTTTAACAGTCCTTTTCAGAATAGTTGGTGTGCAAGTCCATCAGCGACTTTTTCTCCAACAGTCCTTTTCAGGATAGTTGGTGAGCAAGTCAATCAGCGGCTTTCTTCATCCGCGACTTTTTCTCCGACAGTCCTTTTCAGGATGGTTGGTGAACAACGAAAATCTTTTAACAAACTACATGATTTGTCAACACCAAACGTCAGTATGAGTGTTGATTTTGAATCAGATACTTACTCACCTTCTGCTTCAAGCACGGATGCACTTGCGCAAGATGATCTTACAGATATTTTAACTGGACTCAAAAACAAATTGCAATTTCTGTCGGAGAACGATCCATTACTTGTTAGTATTCTTACTATTTTGCCCGAACACTGAGCTATACGTAAAGTTATGGACCAATTTGGCGTGTCTTACAGAATGGCTCGTAAAGCCAACAAGTTAAGAGAATTAGATGGAGTTTTGGCTTCTCCTATTGCAAAAAGTGGAAAAACTTTACCTGCAGAAACTACTCAGAAAGTTGAAGATTTTTACGAAAATGATCTTAACTACAGAATTATGCCAAATAAAAAAGATACCGTCAATATTTATGTAGATGTTGAAAAAATAAAAGTGCAGAAAAGATTATTACTTACTGATATTAAGAACCTTCATAATCAATTTAAAGAACAGTTTCCTGAACATCCGATTGGGTTTACCAAGTTTGCGGAACTGAGACCAAAATGTTGTGTTTTTGCAGGATCCTCTGGTACACACAACGTATGTGTATGTACGATACACCAAAATTTCAAGGCGATGATTGATCCAGTAAATAAAGAAAAAATCTCAAACAATGTTCTGAAGAATTATAAAGATTGTTTGAACTTCGTTCTATGTAAGGATCCCAAACCAAATTGTTATTTAAATGAATGCAAATTTTGTCCAGACATTCAAACATTTTCTAATTACGTTGATAAAACTTTGATAAAACAATGCCTAACATCGCAAGAATTTATTGAAACTTTATGTTCTAGCCTACAAAAGTTGATACCTCATCACTACATCGCTAAGGAACAATCAAAGTTTATTTCTGAGAAGAAAAATAACCTTTCAGATGAAGAGGTTCTTGCTCAATTGGATTTTGCTGAAAACTATGCTTTTACAGCCCAAGATGCTGCACAGGCATTTCATTTTAATAATGATCAGAGTACGTTTTTCCTGCTAAACAGCATTTTAAAAATCGTTATCAAATGAGTAGTTAATTGAGCCATAAGAGAGATTTTGGTGTTGATGCTGAATGGCTCTGTTTTGCAACAGCACACGGAAAACGTAGTTGCGATGGAGTTGGAGCGATAGTAAAGAGAGAAGCTACAAAATCGAGCTTACAAGCTGCAAAATATAAAGCCATTCTAGATGTTAAAGCTCTTTATTCATGGGCTAATGGGCAATCATTCAATACAAAATTCTTCTTGTACACCAAAAAAGATCACGAACAAACTCGTCAATTCCTAACAAAGAGATTTAAAAACTGTCCACCTGTCACAAACATACAAATGGGGCAAGAATTTATCCCAGAAAATAATGGAACATTAAATGTCATGCATTACTCAAATGCCAACGAACTTAGGAATAGAGTAATATATATAATTTATGATATTGGCGAATTCCATTTATCACAAGTAAAAGCTCCACGAACAAGGAGCCAGAATTAGTAAGAGTGCACAAAATGTCATTAAATATTGATTCGTTTGGCTAAACTCTATCTTTTTTCATCCACGCAAGCATATATATGACCGATTTCATCTCAAATCATGCAGGCCGACAGCACCTATCTCTCCGAATCAGCTCAAATTATAGTATATTATTCTACTCGGAAAATAAGCGTATACGTATTTTTTGATTTTTCGATAGCATCAAAATTGCATGTGTTATGCTTTTTTCAAAAATGACTCCTCAAATTTCGTTTCTCAAAAATCGAAAACTTTTTTCTTTTTAAATCGTTCTAATTCGTCTTTTTATGGATATTTGAAAATAATTCTGTACATATTCGATGCTGTTGGTGATACTCTTTCGATCTGCCAAGTTCAAAAATTTTTTTACAAAAAATCAAGGATGATATGGCATTTTTTATAAACAATGAAAAATGCTTTTTTCTCAAAAAAGCCATCTTTTTTTTTATAGATAGCTAGTCTCAATACATATATGGTCATATATATGACATTTGGAATATTTTTGTTTTTTAAGAGATATAAACGAAATAAGAAAAAAAATTTATGTACCTCTAAGTATAATGATTATACGTATATAGCAGAGCAAGAATCTGTGCATTAGGCGAATACGTGTACGATTATTTATATATGTGTGTGTGTACACCATAGAGGAGTATAACGCATGGTACTAGAATTCTCCGCAAGGTGGCTAAAACTTATCTTTTGCTATCACGTAGATAATGTTAGTTATTTTAGCTTATTTAAGGAACCCGGTCTAGTTACCTTAATATATATAGTATTACTTATACATACTCAGATTTCTCTTGAATTATGGCTGAAATTTATTTAACAAAGAGGCGCAAGTGTCCAAACTTTTTTGGATCACACAAAAAAAACGTATATGATGCCACTGTTAAATTTAGAAAATTGGAGAATTTAGCAGAACTTCTTCGACAAAGTTTTCCTAACAAAGCAGTGCAGAGTTCGGATTATGTATGCTTCAATTGTTATGAACGCGTTAAAAATATTGAACCAAAGGAAATAATTGATGCGATTCATTCAGATAATTATACTGACTTGGACAGTGATACTGAAGACCATGATTTTCGAGCTAGCACCCCAGAGCGGATTGAGCATTTAAACGAAACCTTAATTTCAAGTTCTTTTGGTAATGTTTCGCCACTTAAAAGGAAGAGAGGTATGGATGATTCATCTGTACAAAGATATATTATTATAAAAAAATCAGAACTAGTATCTTCATTCTCATCTGCAACTAGCTCAAAATTGTCAAAAGCATACAATGTTTGCATTGATGAATCACATGATGATTTGACTCAATGCTTCTGCAATGAATGGCTCAATAACTTGCGAGTAGCGCTTGAAAATTGTGACAGTATCAATGAGAAAATTAGAATTTTAACGTTGCTTCCTTCGTCATTAACAAAATCTAGTATTTTATCAGCATTTCCCGAAGTAACTGTTTATATGATTGACAAAGCAAGAATTCTTGTAACAACTAAGGGAATATATTCTGAACCTGACGCGTATACTGGTCATCCATTGGACGAAAAGTCTACAAAAATTGCCATGGAATATTTTCTAAACGATGACTTTAACTGTACACGTCAAAGCCCTAATAAATGTGATGTTGTGACTGTTCAACAAAATGGAAAAAAAGAAAAAAAATAAAACGTTATTTTACACGCAGTTTAAAAGAGGCGTATAAACTATTCAAACAAGAAAACCCAGACATAAAAATCGGTATAACAAAGTTTTATACATTAAAACCAAAGTTTGTTATGTTGAGCCCGTCGAAGGAAGTGTGTCTGTGCATTTACTGTGCAAATTTTGATTTATACGTTAATAGTCTAAATAATTTCCTAGGAGGCAAACATTCAGACCTCGATAGAGTTCGTTCTACACTTTTATCGGCAATTGTTTGCTCCAATTTGTCCGATAAGTGTCTTTTTTAAGAATGTACTTTATGCCCAGGTTCTGAAAATATCAACCTAAGTTTGTTTGGATTAGAGACAACTAATGAACATGAGGAGATTGTTTTTGTTATGTGGGAAAATGGCCATCTTGTGAAGAAAAGATTAACAATCTCCAATTTTTTTAGCGATCTTTCTTCTTGGACAGTCAAAACAAGCGTTCATTTAAATATTAAAAATATACAAAGAAAAGCTATAAAAGAAGAGAAAGAAATAGCTGCAGCTAACTCAGGTCATCTAGTACTGCATGGCGATTTTGCTGAAAATTGGGCAGTGATTCACAGTAACCCTATTCAAGGTACTCACTGGGTTAATAAACAGGTCTCTATTTTCACAGCAGTTTGTTATCAAGGAAAACTAACAAAAACTTTTGCTGTCATCAGTGATGATAGAAAACACGATTCTGCCATGCCTTGTTAGCAATGGAAAAAATAATTGATTCGATGAAAAATGATTCAACCGATTTAATAGATCAAATATCGATTATAACAGATGGAGCAGCAAGCCACTTTAAAAATCGATTTCAATTGTATGAAATGAAAAATGCTTCCATCAATAAAAAATGGTTGTTTTCAGCTACAGGTCACGGGAAAGGTGCATGTGATGGTGTTAGCGGACTAGTCAAACACTATGCAACTAGACATAATCTTCAGAACAGTCATATTGAATCAATACAAGATGCCAATGCTTTTGTAACAAAAGTTCAATCTTATACTAATAATATTAAACTAATCTTACTACCAAAAGAAGATATTGAAGTTTTTAGACAAAATAAAATAAAAGAGTGGCTTAAGGCTCCTAAATATAACGGCATTCAGAAAACCCATGTATGGAAAGTAAATGTAGTTAAAAAGAAAAAATCTTATACAGGTCGAACTGCTCTCATTCTTTAACAAAATTGTTAAATAAAGAGAAACAGAAGAAGAAGAAAATCAACTCAAAGAATCGTGTTAGCAGGAAAGTTAGAAAAAGCAATAAAATGTCTAAAAATCATAAAAAAGGGAAAAATACATAGGATTTTTTCTTGCTCGACAGTGCTATGGGGGAACATAAAATTTTTTTCTTATTTCGTTTATATCTCTTAAAAAACAAAAATATTCCAAATGTCATGTATATGACCATATAGGAATTGAGACTAGCTATCTATAAAAAAAATTGAGTAAAAAAAAGATGGCTTTTTTGAGAAAAAAGCATTTTTCATTGTTTATAAAAAAAGCCATATCATTCTTGATTTTTTTTTTAAAAATTTTTGAACTTGGCAGATCGAAAGAGTATCACCAACAGCATCGAATATGTACAGAATTATTTTCAAATATCCATAAAAATACGAATTAGAACGATTTAAAAAGAAGTTTTCGATTTTTGAGAAACGAAATTTGAGGAGTCATTTTTGAAAAAAGCATAACACATGCAATTTTGATGCTATCGAAAAATTAAAAAATACGTATACGCTTATTTTCCGAGTAGAATAATATACTATAATTTGAACTGATTCGGAGAGATAGGTGCTGTCGGCCTGCATGATTTGAGATGAAATCGGTCATATACAAAACAGTAGAAAAATGTAGGTACAAAAACTGCAGACAGATAATTCTGAATCTAATAGACCGGAAAAATATAAGAAACATGCACAAATACTAATTCCGATGATACATACACAAGAACCATTTACCTCACAAACCCCCATATCGATACTTTAAACAGATATAAAATCTACTGTTGTGGTAAAATGGGTTAGGTGGGGGTAATGTCCGCCATATTAGATCCGTCATTTTGAATTTCGAAATTTCGATGTTAAGCGGTAACACCACTGTAGAAATTTAAAAAATTCGATTTTTTTTTATGGATTTAAAACATGCATTGAACCTTCTAGAGTATGGTACAAAAGGTCCCATCCCGAAAAAGATGATTCTTTAAATGGTTTCCTCATTTTTTTACGTCCGAAACTGATTTTGAAACTTTAAGTTGATTTT
Organism: Gastracanthus pulcherrimus; assembly: GCA_949152435.1. Classification (NCBI taxonomy): domain Eukaryota; kingdom Metazoa; phylum Arthropoda; class Insecta; order Hymenoptera; family Pteromalidae; genus Gastracanthus; species Gastracanthus pulcherrimus. The sequence continues at coordinate 112,221,381 of OX424575.1, read as the reverse complement.
TCTCGAAACAAGTTTTTCTCAACCGGCACGCAGCATAACTGGAACAGTTTTCATCCGATCCATTTGAAATTTTAACCATATCTTAATTATTATATTTCGAAGTGAATCGAGTTGGGGATTTTTAATAGATTGATTTAAACAATTTTTATAAACAAGAACGTGTTCTTTTTTTCATGAAAATTTTTAATTTATCTTCAAATAACTGCAAAATTTGCAAAAATCAATATTTTCAAAATCCCCTATGTGATTCACTAGCTATTAACATCAAGAATAAGTGGATTTTTTTTTGTTCCAGGTTGAAATGTGCGATTGGTACACTGCGTACCGCGGAGCGTTCCAATGTAAAAGGCCTCAAGAGATCGGCTATAAATCAGCCAATTTGTTTTTTGTTTCTCAATTTTTTTTTAAATATACTATAATATTGAACTAATAATATATCCAAATATCATTTCTTTATAACCTTTCTTTCCATTAAAAAAAATACCCAAGAAAACGCTTTTTTTCGCTATTACAGTGGTGTTACCCCTTTAAATAAGATTCAGAGGCCCCGAAAACCCCCATATCGATACTTTCAACTGATCTTAAATCATGTGTTGCGGTAAAATGGGTTTGGTGGGGGGGTAATGTCCGCCACATTGGATCGGCCATTTTGAATTTTAAAATTTCGAGGTTAAAATAAGATTCAGCGGCCCCGAAAACCCCTATATCGATACTTTAAACTGATATTAAATCATTTGTTGCGGTAAAATGGGTTTGGTGGGGGGTAATGTCCGCCATATTGGATCGGCCATTTTGAATTTTAAAATTGCGATGTTAAAATAGGATTCAGCGGCCCCGAAAACCCCCATATCGATACTTTAAACTGATCTTAAATCATTTGTTGCGGTAAAATCAGTTAAGTGGGGTTAATGTCCGCCATATTGGATCCGCCACTTTGAATTTAGAAATTTCGAGGTTAAAATAAGATTCAGTAGCCCCGAAAACCCCCATATCGATACTTTAAACTGATCTATAATCATTTGTTGCGGTACAACGGGTTTGGTGGTGGTATAATGTCCGCCATTTTGGATCCGCTATTTTTGAATTTGTAATTCCTTCAGCATTCTCAATAAAAAGTCCCAGAATGAGTTTGACATGCTTTTTGGAGGTATATTTCACAAATTAGTACATTTTTACTATCTTTTTTGTTGAATTTGCCATGAAAATATGGCTCTCAGGCGCCATATTTTATGTACCATATTGGATTTTTCAAAAGGCAAGAGCCTTTTCGAAAGCTCTTGACTAGACGAACATTTTGAGACCTCAAACCTCTTGATAGATTAACCCAAATTTTGGGTGCACTGATGGTCCGGTTGACGTGAAACGTCCCATATATATATTACTGATAACGGATTATTAGCTGATAAAGTTTAGCAGAGAGTCTTAGCTAAAGACTTCGGAATTGCTCAGAAAGCAGCTGCTTACACTATATGAATGCTAAAGTCTAAGCTTGAAATGGGAATGAAAAAGAAGAATTCTGGTATTGCAGCGCATGCAATACGGTCTCGAAGTTGTAGTTCTTTCGCAATGTCACAAAGAACTACTACAGTGCGTAAAGTAGGCCTTTTTTTCCATCGTTTCCTGTGCGTAAAGTGGTACTTTTTTAACACTGCGTGAAGTAAAAACTGTGCGCTAAGCAAAAGCCGTACGTCAAATAGTGTATGAAGCAGTGCGTGGAATAAAAGTATTTTATTTTCCTTTGCAATAGTGATTATAAAAATCGATTTTGAAAAATTTAGACTTTAATAAATTTAAATTTTTTTATAAATTGAAGAAACTTAATGATTTTCTGTTTATTTTGAAATTTATATATGACTTTTTTAATTTCTTTTTAATGATTTATAAGTATTTTGTTTGCTGTGGGGCGGAGCCCTTCCCGACCCACGTTCAAATCACACCCCTTCCTTTCTTCATAACCCGTCCTTCTCTTTCACAGCTACATTCTACTTATATCCGACTGCATTTTTCTCTTATCAACTTATTTTATCAGAGTCGTATATGTTGTTAGTCGGTCCTAATATATACTACACTATTACAGATAATACAAGCTTACGCACTAATTGCTTAACGTACTATTATTGCTCAACCGTTAGATCAACATGTGGTCAGAATTTGAGGTTCGTTTATTAATAAATATATAATTTTCTTCTATGCATTGCCAATCTTAATAACTCTGGACTATATACGCATACCTGGATAAAGTGTCAAATTGCTGAAACATGTAGGTATTATTATTAAGATTATTTTTTATAATAAAGAGAAAAAATCTGCATAGTTGAAAAATGTAGTTTTCTAGTTTATAAGTATTTGTACAAACATTACAAAGTAATTACATATAACTACTTTGTCATTGTTACTTTGTTCGATGAAGTAATACAGACTTTGATAGCATGCCTTCGATAATTGTTATTATGGAAATCGAATTAAATTTCATTTGCGCAGTTAATTTCTCTCCATGTAATTTAACTTGAGATTATATTTATACATAAATAATTTAGAAACTTACAAAAAGTTATAAGATTAATATAAATTTATCAAAATCATCTTGTAGACGTTTAATTACTGTCCTGAAATAGAAAAAACAAATATCTAAAGAAATAATTCTTCTCCTATACTGGTTAAAAATTAAAAACGGGTACTTATCTGACTTTGTAATCCTTGAACAATTTTAACAGATTTCATAATTTTAACATGTTGACAATTTAATCTGGAGTATAGATGTACATGAGTGAGGGAAATTTGTGTCAAGCCTTTGAAATAAAAAAAAAGTTTTAATACGATTATAAATAAAAATCTACAAACATATTATAATCAAATAATTAAAACAATTATTATTCCACAAAAGTAAACAATTTCTTAACAGACATATCAAATCATTGAATAAGATGTTAAATGCATTCATTTCATGTTTAAAGTCTGGAGTTCTATAAAACCATTAGCCGGAGAGCATCAAATATTGTCTAACTCAATTTAAATTGAATAACCATAATTCTGCATCTACCAAATATTTTTATTTGACAACATAATATCTTTTTATGTAGAACTTAAACGACAAATAGCAATACCCATTGCGGTTTCGCTCGCGAAAAATACTGACAAAATAATTATAAAAAAATATGATCATTATCAAAATAATTTGAAATACAGAATTTACCACAACAGAAACGCCATAATAGCTACACCATTTTTTTTATAATTTAGACTTTAGATTCAAAATCTATGACCTTAAAAACCCCTGTATACTTATATCTGGTTTATTTGTTTTTGTTTTGAAAGATAAACAGTATGAAATACATCATTTTGACGCAACAGAATCGCCACACAGTGGGAACAAATCGTTTTTTCGTAAAAATCGTAAAACTCGAGATAGAAATAAGATAAAATAAAAATTTTTGTGTAAATTGCTATACTCGCTATACTCAGTGCATCACGTCACATTAAATACGCTTTACTTTGCTCCAATATTTTTGTTGTACGCCTTGATCGCTTTGCTGTGATATGCTGTAAAATTATTGCTAAAAACGCTATAAAACTATAATTTCTCCTTCGCTAAAATGCATACATGTTTGAACACTTTTACACTAAAATCTGTGCTTACTGCGCTATGTGAGTGTGCATAAACATCATGAATCTAATTTCTCTCATATTTTTCTTCCCGTGCTCAGGTTATGGCGGTCGGCTACCCACCGAGGAAGCACCACTGCTTTTGGAAGCACGACGCTCAGTGATCGCAAAAGATTCGAGCGTTTTTCTTCCGCGATCGCCAGTTGCCAGCGGTGCTCTCGCACTCTGTGCGTTTATCACGGCGGGCGGCACACACACGCTCTATCACTTCGCTCCTTTTTGCAGTCCGGTTTACGCACGTCTCTCCGTCGCCAACTGTAACAAAGGCATGGCGAAGTAAAAGTCTGCAACTTGTCGTAATTTTACAAACTACGTCAAGATTTGGGTTTGGCGGCCTTACAACCCGTCAAGGCATTTTCATCCGGGCAGAGCATTTTGGGTGTCGGTCACTTTACAAGCGACTGAAGCATTGCTAGTTCCTGCTGCCTTGCATCCAGCAGGAATACTTCTTGCTCAACCTGGACCTTTCTTGGCAGGCAAACGTCACTGGGGGAAGTTAAATCCCACTCGCAGAAATATGTTGTACCAGCTATCTCCTGCATTGCACTACGACCTCGCCAAACTTATAGACTTGCAGTCTCTCGCTCCACACGCACCAATAAAGGCTACGGCAAAATGCTACACAATTTCGCAACGCTTCGCTATGAGGACAAGTGCGGACGCTCTAAATGTACTTGCCGCTTATACTTTCGCAACTCTGCATATGCTGCTACGCAGCTATGCAAACGCTATGCTAACTACGCATATCTATCGCACCTCGCACTTTGCATAAGCTGTTAGGTATGCTATTCATAAGTCTCAGAAACTCTACATAAACTTATGATCTTTTGTTACGCTTGTGCTGCATGACGAGACCCTTGGGCATAGTCTACACCACGCAGACGCGCTCGCTACCACATATGCAGTTGCACTGCTGTGATCACATACGCACCCACGCATCTATTCATCGCTACATCTGCTGCATTTTAACAACTCTACAGTACAATAAACACATCTGCTAACTTCACTACGCATCATTCACTCAACTTTGTTTGCTACTTCGCTTAACTTCAATCTCGCTACAATAGACTTCAACTTTTCCAACAACTATAACCACATTTATTTCATATTTACTACATCGCTTCAACATCTCTACGCTGCTACATCTTCAATTAAATGAAGAACTCACAAAGATGCGCACGAAAAAATGCAATTAATTGGATTCGCTATACACTATATACACTATATATCTCACTACTCTTAAGCTCTTACACTCGCTGCATGCACTCACTTACAAACACATTTCGAACATATTCTATTTTATTTTTATTATTATTATTATTCTGTAAATAGAATAATTCGCGCAATACTCTTCACTTATACCACTAATCACAAGCGCTAATACTTACACGTACACTACACATTTACATTAGACTGATTTCCGCGCTTCGGGAATCGTCGCGTCTCTCGCTCGCTGCTTACGGCAGAGACGTTGCGACCATTGTACAAATCGCAATGATCACGCTTCGATTGTTACTGCTTATTTGTTACTGCTTTTATTGTTATAAATATATTGTTGATGCACCATGCAATCAAGTGCCTTATTTTGTGCAACCCGTCACCAGCCCACTTCTGCAAACTACCACAATACGCAACACACTTAAATTATAAAAGTAAGTATTTCTAGAGCCTAACCCATTTCTTCCCAAGCGGCCATTTTATAGTCGATTGGTTTTTTGCCTAAAACCGCCATTTTGAAATTTTCAAACGGAAATTTAAAAATTCTGACTTCAGAATCGGAAAGAACGGGCAATTTTACTTCAGAAAAGTGCTATTGGTTATTATTATTTTTTTTTCGACAATTTTTTAGGCAAATAACCAATCGACTATAAAATGGCCGCTTGGGAAGAAATGGGTTAAATCGCTTTTTTTGTAATAATTTATGGGTTCTGAGCCAATTTAAGAAAGGAATTCATGTTTAGCACAAAGAATACGTAAGAAATTATGTGTCGCACTAATAGGATTTGATTTTTGTAAATACTGTTGTAGATTTACATTTTTTTAAAAGTGCGCATGTTCATGCAATTTTTTTAGGTTATATCATTTTAATAGAACCTTAGGAATAGTTTTTCATTAATCTAGGAACATTCGGCTTTATGCACAAACAAATTTTTATTTTATCTTATTTCTATCTCAAGTTCTAGGATTTGTACACAAAAATCGATCTGTTCTTACCGTGCGCCATATGGACTACGTCATTTTTTTCTTTTTGTTTCGTTTGACTTCAGATTGGGAATCTATGACCTCGAAAACCAATGTATATACATTTATGGTTTATATGCTTTTGATTTTTAAGAGAAATAATTAGAAATACACAATATTGCTGCAAGAAAACCGCTATATTACCTGCGCCGTTTTTGTTTTTTAATTCTGACTTCATATTCGGAATCTACGACCCCGAAAACCCCTGTATATAGATTTTTGGTTTAATTGGTTTTGACTTGCAAGAGAAATAATTAGAAATACACCATTTTGCGCCAATAAAACCACTATATTAACTTGGCAATTTTTTTTTAAATTCTGACTTCGAATTTAAAATTCGCGACCTCGAAAACACCTACATACATATTTCTGGTTTGTTTACATTTAATTCGCAAGAGAAACCTAAAGTCATAAGTGATCTCATTTCCGAGCTTCAACGGTTAAAGAATTTATTGTATCCTTCTAGAACCTTCGACCAAAATAAAAAGTAGCCTATATTGTACCCTGGACTCTAAGCTTTCGTGCAGTGAAAGTTTCATTGAAATCCGTTGAGCGGTTCTCGAGTGATGCGCGAACAAACAGACAGACAGACTGACACAACCGTTTTATATATGAGGCATTTCACGTCAACTCTCCCAGCGCGGCGCCTGAGCGCCAAATCATGCTATTTCTAACTCGTGTTTGCGATACTAAAATGTACCTAAAGAAATGTTTAATAAGCGTTTCCGATGTATTTTTTTCTCAGTTTTCCAGCGGTGTAGTCAGATTTTCCGAAATGTTCCATTTTTGCTTCTAAAAACTATAAAACGTCTTATATCTCAAAAAGTATATTTTTAATTTTTTTTTATGATCTAGATTGAAAGCTGAGCATTATTTTTTTACATAGAAGAAGATATTTCCCAGAGAGTGCTCAAGTTATTTTCTTTGAGAAATAGAACGCGAAAGAGTAGACGCAACGCCACTTTAGCGTTTATTAGTTTTTATTGCTTTTACGTGGAATTACTTTTTTTCTTTAAATCTTTGTACTTGATCTATTCTTTGTTTTAATTGAAACTTTCGATGCAGATTTTCTTTTCTTTGCTCCGTCTAACAGTGTTTTTCGGGAAGATTTACTATTCAGAACTTGTAGATGGTTTCTTGAGCTTCAATGTACTTTCATCCATTGGAACAAAGCAATGAAAAAAAAGTCTGCATCGAAACTTTCAACTAAAACAGAGAATAGATCAAGTACAAAGACTTACAGAAAAAAAGTAATTCCACGTTAAAAGCAATAAAAACTAATAAAAAGCAAGGAAAACATAAAAATTAATTTAATAATTTTTTTATTAAAGCATTTTTACTGCATCAGAGTGACAGATTTTGTAAAAATCACGAATGGTTAACTGGTAGCCAGGCGGACCAAAAAAAAATTAAACATATACTTTTTGAGATATAAGACGTTTTATAGTTTCTAGAGGTGAAAATGGCAAATTTCGTGAAAAATACGAGTTGACGTGAAATGCCTCATGTATGTAGATTTTGATATTACTGATAATTTAAAAATGTCATATAATAATATTTTGTTTTATCACTTGGGAAATAGAAAAATATCAAAACAATCAATTCGTCTCTCGTAATGATTAAATACAAAACTAGGATACTAATCTGGCTTCAAAATCCTTGAACAATTTAAATAGACTTCATAGTCCTTTAACAATTTAGTCTTGTGTACAGATGTATATGAGTAAGGAGAAACCAAAATTGGTTTCAGCGTAAGCTTCTGAAACAGAAAAAGAAACAAATATTGTAAAATCCAACAATTTTTTTGAACAGATTAAAATTGTATCATAGCTACTGTCTTTTTTATCTAATACGTCTTTTTACTAATAAATTAGACAAAATCCATAGTTAAGGGAAGAGGCTACCGATTTTTGGTAAAACAATCGATTTTTTAAGTGGTAAAACACTTATGTAACCCTTTTTCTTTCGAAAGTAAAACGTTTTACGCGAAAATTAACTTTTTTTCGACTTATTAAAGCTATAGATGAATGGTTGATCATGCTATTTTTATTGATATTTATGTCTAAACTCATTTTTATCCAAACATAATTTTTATAACTTACTTTGTAAGCCTGCGCAACAGTTCTTCCTGAATCACGCTAAAAAATTTTGTACTTTCGTTTTAATATATTTTGAACAAATTTAAAGAGTTTTTTTTTTATTATTACATAAAATGTCATTTTTTAAAATATAAGTTAATATTAAAATACTACTTATATCACAAACAATAAATTGTTCATATAGGATATAACCTCAGAATAGTTAAAAAATATTATTTGAAAATTTCGCTCTTTAAATGTCTTAATTTTAGCATGAAATGTTAATAAAAGAAAATGTATTCCAATCCATCGTACCTCTTGCGCGTAGTGATAATCAAACATATGTCCGTTTTTACAGGTTTTTTCAAAATGGCTACTTCAAAGGGTGGTGAATTTGAACATAACCAGTCTAAAATGTCATTTTTTTCTATATTATAACATGTTTTGTAGAAAATATATTTTTCTTCTTAAATTAATGGATTATAGTGTTTGCTGTATCTTATTCCCTTAATATATTTTTAAAAAGCTGTGAATTATCAAATGCAAATAAAGTACTTTTAAACCTTATTCTAAATCTTCTTAAATAACTAAAAATTGAAACAAATTTATTAATCTAAATCTATTACATTTTTATAAACAAATAGTTAAAAGAATTAGTTTTCCACAAAAATGTACATTGTTTCAAATTGCCATAGCAAGTTTCTGCTCAAAATCTTAGGTGAATCCACTTATTCACACGATTAATAAAGATATTACCTACCTATGTAACAATTATTTATCCAACTCGTCAAGACAAGAACTTTGATCAGTTTTAAGTAATATGAGATCGGAGTAAAAACACCGGTTCACATGAAGCATGAAGCAGATAGTAAACGATTCATGCAGTAAAGAGGATATATTTCCTACATAAATAAAGTCGAAACATTCATATATAGATTCTAAGAAATGTATAAATAGAGAATTGCATAGTTACGAATTAAATAATACAGAAAAGTTACTTTACATTAGACTATTCACTCAATTTCGTCAAGGACAACTGCCCAGTTAGTAGCTACAACATTAGCTCGTACAGGCGACAACTGCCCAGTTAGTAGTTTCAAAGCGTGAAGCTCAAAACTTTGAGTATGAAGGCACATAGCACACCAACTGACGTAGATGTCGTACGACAGTAAGTTAGTACTTATGCTTTACACCCATCAACGGCATACGGCAACTACGACACTGTCGCAGGGGACCGTGTCGCAGAACACTTTCTTACGACAGTGTCGTAAGTGTCGTATGCCATTGACGGGGTTAACGCACAAGAACTTACGTTCTGTCGTACGACATCTACATCAGTTGCTGTGCTTTGGAGTAAAGCTCCTTATTGATATGTGCGAGGGAACATTTTCTAATGCAAAATAAGATTTCTATAACAGTTTATTTCTATAATAATTTAATTCTTAACTATATAATGCAGTTCTCTATATATGTATTACGATGAGAAGTAAATTTAGACACCTATTTTGCTTTTACATAGATTATGCCTGGTTTTACATCCAACCTGACGATAAACAAGCTACTAATTGAATGAAATATTTATTTGTAAGATTTGCAACGAACATTGTTTTGACAACCGGGCATAACCCTACTGAAAATTTTTCATGAGATCTTTCATAAGATCGTTTATGTGATCTTATATAAGATCGTATCAGCGAAATTCAACACAGAACTGGCACAAGATCTTACGTAAGATCTTATCTACGACACATTGAGTAAATTTCTGATAATTATTTAACTTTTGCAAATATTCATTATTCGTAAAAGTAACGCCAGTATACATTCTAAACCCCAAAGTATAAAAAGTGACGTTAAAATGTATAAATCGCACGATTTATACTTTTATAAAAAGTATAAAGTAACGATTTTATACTTTATAAAACATAAATCGTGCAATTTATACTTTTAAAAAGTATAAAGTTCGGCTTTTATACTTTATGAAGTATAAATGACGCTTTTTACACTTTTGCAAAAGTATGAAACGCGCTAATTATACTTTAGAAAAGAATAAATTTTTTTCTTCTAAATCTAAAAGTATAAATCACGCGTTTTACACTTTATGAAAAGTATAAAACGCACAATTCATACTTTAGAAAATTGTGCTACTCTAATATGGCGCTTATAAAGTGTAAAACGCGTGATTCATTATATTATACTTTTCGATTTTCGAAAATAAACTTTATACATTTATAAAGTATAATTTGCGTATTTTACACTCTAAACCTAAAAGAATAAAATTTGCCTTTAGGAAGAATAAAAGGAGCATTTTATTCTTTTAGAAAGGTATAAAAGTGTGATTTATTCTTTAGAGAATTTGACAATACTTTAAAAGATTAAATTGTACAATTTATTCTTTTGTAAAGAATAAAGTTCAGTTTTTATTCTTTTAAAAGAGTAAAGTCAAGAAATTATTCTTTATAAAAGAATAAAATACCACCCCACTATTTTAAAAGAATAAATAACGGATTTTATTCTTTACGAAAAGAATAAACAGAATATATTATTTTTTATTTAAGATATATAAATATGTGTATAAGAACACCTATTTTGTAGTTTTACTGCTTTACTAACCATCAAATCCTTTAGATTACTTTTAACCTAAAAAAAATTATGACACTCGCTGATCACCTCAGTCGGAGTATTTCCACCAAAAAGTCGTATCTAAAAAACTAAAAGACCTTGACACTAAACATTTAGTCTCATAGTTTATTAGGCCTAAAAAAGAAGAAAAAAATACTTTCAAAGTCTTAAAAATCTTATTCACAAAATAACACATAGGTATCTAAAATCACATAGGTGTTAAATCTGTTGTAAAACTTTCACAAGAGTGATTATTTGATTAAATCATGTAATATTGTACTTCAAACATATAAAATAATCCTTATTTACTTAACAGTTCTAATGAAAACTGTAGAAACTTGTTCAACCAAAAAAAATGATGACAGTCGTTGATCACCTCAGTCGCAGTAATTCCATCAAAAAATCATATCTGAAAAATTAAATGACTTTGGCACTCCAAATTTTGTGTCATAGTTTATTAGGCTCAGAGAAGAAGGAGAAAAATATTTCCAAGGCCTTAGATAATCTTATTTCAATTTTATCAAAAAAAGTCTTATACACAAAATAGCATATATGCGACCTATATATGTATACCTATATATATATATATATATATATATATATATATATATATATATATATATATATATATATATATATATATATATATGTCAAATGGTTCAATCACCTCTAAACTTAAAACGGAGTGATTAATCAATAGAAACATTTAATTTTTCACTTAAATCAACTAAAATAAGCCATATTAACTCAATAGTTTTAATGAAGACTGTAGAAATTTGTTTAACCCACAAAATAATTGTTGAAATTGAGGTAACGGAAACTTAAAATTTTCTTTAAAGTAGCGTTTTTGTTGAACCAACAGAGTTTGACACTTTAACTTTTATATGTAAATTAGTTCCACTTCAACATATAATAAAAACGTGCTTGGAACTACACAAGACCCTTGGTTACTCTGGCAAGTAAGAAAGTATACACGTAATTTAAAAATCCAAGTGTCGTGAAACTAGAATTACCATAAAATGACTTTTTCATAAAGTATAAGATTTAAAGAGTTCAACTTTTGTATGTAAGTTAGTTTCACCTCAACATACAATAAAAACAAAGTGAAAAATTAAATGATTCTATTGATTAATCACTCCGTTTTAAGTTTAGAGGTGATTGAACCATTTGACATATATATAGGTATACATATATAGGTATACATATATGCTATTTTGTGTATAAGATTTTTTTTGATAAAATTGAAATAAGATTATCTAAGGCCCTGGAAATATTATTCTCCTTCTCTGAGCCTAATAAACTATGACAGAAAATTTGGAGTTCCAAGGTCATTTAGTTTTTCAGATATGATTTTTTGGTGGAATTACTGCGACTGAGGTGATTAACGACTGTTATCATTTTCTTTTGGTTGAACAAGTTTCTACAGTTTTTATTAGAACTGTTAAGTAAATAAGGGTTATTTTGTATGTTTGAAGTATAATATTACATGATTTAATCAAATAATCACTCTTATGAAAGTTTTACAACAGATTTAACACCTATGTGATTTTAGATACCTGTGTGTTATTTTGTGAATAAGATTTTTTTTGACAAAATGGAAAAAAGATTATCTAAGACTTTGGAAGTATTTTTTTCTTCTTCTTTAGGCTAAATTTTAAGTGTCAAGGTCTTTTAGTTTTTTAGATACGACTTTTTGGTGGAATTACTCCGACTGAGGTGATCAGCGAGTGTCATAATTTTTTTTAGGTTAAAAGTAATCTAAAGGATTTGATGGTTAGTAAAGCAGTAAAACTACAAAATAGGTGTTCTTATACACATATTTATATATCTTAAATAAAAAATAATATATTCTGTTTATTCTTTTCGTAAAGAATAAAATCCGTTATTTATTCTTTTAAAATAGTGGGGTGGTATTTTATTCTTTTATAAAGAATAATTTCTTGACTTTATTCTTTTGTAAAGAATAATTTCTTGACTTTACTCTTTTAAAAGAATAAAAACTGAACTTTATTCTTTACAAAAGAATAAATTGTACAATTTAATTTTTTAAAGTATTGTCAAATTCTCTAAAGAATAAAATCACACTTTTATACCTTTCTAAAAGAATAAAATGCTCCTTTTATTCTTCCTAACGTCAAATTTTATTCTTTTAGGTTTAGAGTGTATACTTTTCGATTTACGGAAATAAATTTTATACATTTCTAAAGTATAATTAGCTTGTTTTATACTTTTCCTACAGTGTAAAACTCATCATTTATACTTTATAAAGTATAAAAGAAGAACTGTATACTTTTCAAAAGTATAAATCGACCGATTTATACTTTATAAAGTCTAAATCGCACAGTTTAAACTTTACAAAGTATAAAATCGTTACTTTATACTTTTATAAAAGTATAAATCGTACGATTTATACATTTTAGCGTCACTTTTTATACTTTGGGGTTTAGAGTGCAGGATATATCATCTGGATGATACCCCAAGTTTAGGGTATCTAGACATGTTTTAAACCAGTTTTAACATTAAAATAATTTCACTTACGGAAAGTAAGACCTTATTCAAGAATTTACATAAGGATTTGAATAAGAACTTTCGTAAGAACTGGTGTAAATTCTTAAATAAGTTCTTACATTAAGTTACTGCACAAATGTAAAATATGGTAAAAACGGCTCCAAGAATATCTAGGTACCTCCAAACTTGGGGTATCATCCAGATGGTACGTCTAAAATTGGGATTATTTACACGAATAATGAATATTTACAAAATTTTAACAATTATCAGAAATTTACTCAATTTGTTTTATATTAGACTTATATTAGACCTTGCACAAGATCATATAAGCGACTTATGGAAGATAATATGAAAAATTGTCTGTAGGGTGTTACACTGTTTCTAATGTAAATAAATGTTTCTTTATAATTTCTACATCCGTTTTACAAATTAATAACATAAATAAAACCCATTATTTACTTTTCCCTATGTGTGAATCATACGGAAGCCCGGTGGGGATATACTCATGCATACTGTGATATGCGTTTATCAACGCATCAAAACTGCGTACATACACTGTATGTATCGATATAATGCTCTACACTCTGACGTCACGAGCAGTTATGGAGCTTTTTGTGGGTTAACAAGTTAAAATAGCGGTAGTTCAAATTGATAAATAAAATAAATACAGAGTGTTAAAAATACTGAACTTTAATATAAAAATTTCTTGATATCCTAAACTATCATATTAATGTATTTTTGAATCAATACGCTACACGATAAAGGCTATTATCGCACTTGTAGTTATATGAAAAATACGAGTTCTTTGGCCACATTTTTGTACAATACTATAGTATTGGTCGGAATCTGGGACAATTCACGCAAATCATTGATTCTGGTGAGTTCGGCTCATCGAAAGAAAAAGGACGACGAATCACAGCGAGCGTTGCCAACGACTACGGCGACCGCGTGTCCAGATAGTCCCGTCCGCTTCTACTGGGATTACGCGCAGGTGTGTTTTTTATTGATCATCGATTAATTAATAAATTGCGATCATTATAAACGAGAATATTTTTATATTAATGTTTAGTGCGCACCGGGGGAATTGTAGTTATTTATAAATATGCGAGTATTTCTTCAAGTTCGACGCATTCTTGTAGATCAGTAACGACGCCAGTCTATTATACTTTTAAATAATTAAATCCTTTCAGTATTTTAAATACTCTGTATTTATTTTATTTATCAAGTTGAACTACCGCTATTTTAACTTTATAAATCCAAAAATCTCCATCTTTGCTCGTAACGTCAAAGTGAAGATCCTAATATCGATATATACAGTGTATGTACGCAGTTTTGATACATTGAAAAACACATACCACAGTATGCATGCGTATGTCCCCATCGGGTTTCCGTAGAATCAACTCTGTACAAGGCGAATGCAATTCGCAGTCTGCACAAACATTTCTTGTACAAAGTCCGACGCACCGGGCTTTGTACAAAATAGGTCGTACATATCGGGCTTTGTACAAAAATCTCTGTGCACTTTGCGAAATGCAGGATTTCGGACTTGGCACATAACATATAGATTTTTTAGAATCTATATATGAATGCTTTGTCTTTATTTATATAGGAAATATAACCTCTTTACTGCACGATTTGTTTACTAACCTAGTGGAAAAAATGTTGTGTGCCAAACTATGCCAAAGTATACCTTAATGCGTCATAATATGTTAAAGTTTGCTAGAGTACGCCAAATGTCGACAAACCGTGTCCAATTGCCCGTTTTTGGCACACATGGCAATTTTTTGCACTCTTGGCAAAGTTTGTCAAAGTCTGGCAAACTTTGACACGACCGATTTTTACACTCAAAGTGCAGTTTTTCGATAAACTAAGGCATAATTTAGCATACTTTGGCAAACTTTGGCATATTCTGGCAAACTTTGGCAATCTTTGGCAGAATGTTTCAACTATTCCTTACTGTGCCGGAATAAAACTGCGCCAAAATTTTCCATATGTGTGCGAAGACGGCCAATTGGACATGGTTTGTCGAGATTTAGCGTACTCTGGCACCTACTGGCAATCTTTGGCAAACTGTGACATAAAAACCATTTTCACTAGGATATATGCTTCACGCTTCATATGAACCGGTGGTTTTACTGTGATCTCGTATTACATAAAATTGATCAAAGTTCTTGTCTTCACAAATTTGATAAATAATTGTTACATAGGTAGGTAATATCTTTATTAATCGTGCTAATAAGAGGAATTCACCTAAGATTTTGTTCAAAGACTTGTTAAGGCAATTTGAAAAAAATGTGAATTTTGTGGAAAAAGAATTAGTTTTATAAAATGTAATAGATTTTGATTAATAAATTTGTTACAATTTTTAGTTATTTATTTAACAAAACATTTAGAATTAGGTTTGAAATAATTTATTTTGTATTTGATAATTCACAACCTTTTTAAAAATATATTAAGTATGGATTTTGTCTAATTTTTGAGTGAAAAGGTGTACTAGATAAAAAAGATAATGGCTAAAATACAATTTTAATCTCTTCAAAAAGACTGTTGGATTTTACAATATTTGTTTCTTTTTCTGTTTCAGAAGCTTACGCTGAAACAAATTTTTGTTTCTCCTTACTCATATACATCTATACTCAAGACTAAATTGTTGAAGGATTATGAAGTCTATTTAAATTGTTCAAGGATTTTGAAGCTACATGAGTATCCTAGTTTTGTATTTAATCAGTACGAGAGAAGAATTATTTGCTTTGATATTTTTCTATTTACCTAGTGATAAAACAAAATATTATTGTATGACTTTTTTAAATTATCAGTAATATAAAAATATTCTTTTAAGGTCTTCATAAAAAGATATTATGTTGTCAACTATAGTTATTTGGTAGGTGTAGAATTATGGTTATTCAATTTAAAATTAGTTTGACAATATTTGATGCTCTCTGGTTAACGGTGTTATCGAAGCTCAAACTTTAAACATGAAATTAATGCATTTAACGTCTTACTCAATGACTTGATATGTCTCTTAAAAGAACTTGTTTATTTTTGTGGAATAATAATTCTCTTAATTATTTGCTTATTCAATTTTTATGGATTTCGATTTATAATTGTATTTAAACTTTTTTTTTCATTTCAGAGGTTTACGCTGACACAAATTGTACTTTTTACTCACTATTGTACATCTATACTTCAGATTAAACTGTCAATGTGTTGAAAGTATGAAATCTATTAAAATTGTTCAAGGATTACAAAGTCAGATAAGTACCCACTTTTAATGTGTAACGAGTACGAAAGAAGAATTATTTCTTTAGATATTTTTTTTTCTATTTCAGGACATTAATAAAAATATCTACATGACGATTTTGATAAGTTTATATTAATGTTATAACTTTTTGTAAGTTTCTAAATTATTTATGTATAAATATAATCTCAAGTTAAATTACATGGAGAGAAATTAACTGCGCATAGTGAAATTTGAATTTGATTGTTATAATAGCAGTTATCGAAGGCATGCAAATCAAAGTCTGTATTACTTCATCGAACAAAGTGACAATGACAAAGTAGTTATATGTAATGTTTGTACAAATATTTATAAACTAGAAAAGTACATTTTTCAACTATTCAGATTTTTTCTCTTTATTATAAAAAATAATCTTAATAATACCTACGATTCAGCATTTGGTCACTTTATCCAGGTGTGTGTATACAGTCTAGAGTTATTTAGGTTGGCAGTGTATAGAAGAAAATTATATATTTATTAGTAAGTATGGTTTGTAAATAGACTACAAGATTGAAAGTGAGTATGCAGGAGTTCTTCTTTTCAAAAATAATTTATGAAACTTATTTTAGTTAGATACCACAGGATTCTATATGTAACTTTAGTAATATATAAAAATGAAAATCTGGATTTTTGCGACTTTCAATGCTGTGTATAGGTATAGATTTTGTGCGAATTTTGTGAGGATTCAGTCTGTACCTGTATACAACATATTTCGTAAGAATTTCAAAATAGAATACTACACAGTTTCCATGTAGTAAAAAAATTGAGGCCTCAGGACAGAAAAGGACGCATAGCGCGATTTGGCCGGATAAGTATTGTCCGACAAGCCAATTTTAAACATCGCTTCAAATTATATTTTTATAATTAATATAAAGAAGCATACTATTGCGCAATTTTTGCACTAAAACTACATTTTTACCTGTTTTAGTTTTTTAGTAATATATAAAAAACGTAATATTTAAGATAATAAAAATATTTCATATTTTTCACGTCACCTCGACATAACTTTTTAAAATTTAAATTTCTATCGATGAAACTTTTACATAATAATCTTTAGTGTGTTCTACAAGATATAACACGTAAAAAAAGTACAGAAAGATATTTCGGAAGAAAATGGCGAATTTTTAAATACATTTTGTCAATATCGTGAATTGTTTCTTTCAGATGTAAAAGTTGTCTTATAAATTACCTAATCATTAACTGTTATTTTTGGAAAGTTTTAAATTCCAACTAGTTATCGTTAAAAAGCACTCGGCGGGATCGTGGTATCGACGGCTGTGAGTGCAGAGACGCGCAGACAGAAAAATTTCCACTACTTTCTAACGATAATGAGTTGGAATGAGTTTCAAAAAACTTTCCAAAAAACTTCTATGACTCATAGTGAAGGTTTTAGATGGATGTGTGAGTTCGCGCATGTATATGATTGCGTGTGTGTACGTGTGGTTAAGGGTATGGGTATTTGTGTATGTGTTTGCGTGTATATAAGTATGTATGTACATGGTCTGTATGTATGTGACTTTGTATGTGCTGTATATGCATGTTATATGTCTATATATGTCTGTAATAATTGTCAACAAATATGTATACGTGTACTGTGTATATATAATAACATGATTTCCAGAACATTGTTTTTAACCCGCGAGTAGGCGCGCCTTTCTGTCCTACGCGGACACGCGCTTAGGCGTCTTTGAGGCACCAAATTCAGGTAAACAGTTTTGGCAAGGATTTCTAACAGATCTAAAATACTAAAAACGTTTGGTGTAACTTGTTTATCAATAATAAACAATTACTTAACGTTTGTTGACGGTTTAAATAATTTTACATTTAATTTGTTAATAAATAAAAAAAATTCAATTTTTTTCAAATTTTTTTTTGTATTATTTGAAGCTAAATAACATTTCTGAAAAATACATAAAAGTTCCAATATGAAAAAAAGAAAGTTTTTCTTAAATTTTCATGTGATAAACTTGAAATTATGAAAAAAAATGTATATGATTTAATCGAATTTGTAACCGGGGGTTTGCGGGGGAAAGATATTAATCTTCCTCGATAATATTTTTTCCGCTCATGCACTATAGCACGAAATGTGAAATGCTCCGAGCCACTGTTTCGAGAGCTCGGGTTGTGCCGCGCGCGCTTCACCGAGAGCGCGTATAGCGCGAGTCCCACGCTGATTACTGCAGGGAAAAAAAAATAAAAACATATATTGTTTCCCAAAAATTACACGAAAGACGGGGGTACGAATCCCCAGATATGCACGCTTGCTTGCGTACCGCGCCAATACGCGCGCTAGAGAACGATGTTCCGGCTCGCGAGGCCAGCGTTTTCCGTAAGTGCTGCCGCTAGTAAAAGTACTGGGACCTCGCCCTGGACTTACAGTTCGGCGCTGTACAAAAGAGCCAAGCGCCCTTCTGCGTCTGGCGTCGCCGGTGTATTTCTCTCTCACTCTTACACTCTCTTGGAAAGCCAGGAGTCCCTGGCTGCAGGCTGGCGTACCTCCCTCCTCTCGATAAGGCGAGCACAGCATCGCATTTCTCCCTCACTCTCACAGCACACACTCCACTCAAAGAAAACGTTGTAAAACAGTCACTTCGCCTAAAGGTCTTGGTATGCTCTTAATCGTAGCGCGACGCAAAGCGGACGCCCATGGAAAAAGTTCGAACGCAGTGTACGCTCGTTTTATGCGTGCGACCTCTTTACATTGGCACCTGCGTTGCGTTGCGCTGCGCAAACGAGTATACCATGACCTTAACCTCGAAAACGCACGCGGGACAGCCCTGTGGAATCTTCCGATTTCCGCCTGGCCTCACGTGCTCATTCGCGTGCCCTGTCCAACTTCCCCCACCTCCTAAGCTCGGGTTTTCTTGCGTAATCGTAATTACGAATACTCCCGGTGTCGTGTTCATTATAAATTTTATATGTGATTTATTCGCATTCTATCGAACGGGACCATTTCGATCTCTTAATGGGGGTCTAAGCTATTTTGATCACTAAAGTACCAAGAAAATTAGATTTTTTTAATGTATTTCAAATATCCAAATTCCAAGGCTCAACAATAATCCCTGATTTTTTTCAGAATTTTTTGTAACCATTTCTATCCTTAGGACTCAGTAATGGGTCCATAAAAATAGAGCATATTAAATTTTATAACGAATTTTACATATACATATAAAAATCTTTTAAAAATGTAAACTCTTTGTAGTTGTAACTTTCATTATTCCAAATAATACTGCAACTACTAAATTCAAATTTGGCTTTTATGAATTTGTTACGATCACAAGAATGTGATATCTAAGTATGGAGTCTCTTGCACGATTCCCCCATAGAAAAAATCTAAAAGAACGATTGTTTTTAATTTGAGAAATGAAGCGTACAAGGTAGAGACGAACTTATGATATCTACATTTAGACCAGTGGAATGAGCATTTTACTCAACATTAAATGGTACCCAGAAATTTTTTGCAGGAACTTATAGAAAACATGACTAAAAAGATATTCCGTATACGTGCCACTCCTTATTTTTTTACTTGAGTTCGTAAGAAATCGGCAAAATGGGCCAAAACAAGTTTTTGGCTCAGAGCAGCGAACACGAAGCTCGAATCGAAAAAAGTTCCGTATGGAACATGTAGGTATTGCAAATACCTACAAAATGAGGCGTGGTGCGTTAATTGTCATGAAATTTTTGATTAACAAAAGCTAGAAAACCGTTAAAAACCGGATTTTCTTTGAAATGTTGGTATAAAGTCTTTATGGTGCTTAATGTGAATACATTTTTTAGCCCAAAATATTCTATTGTTATTGCAAAATCATCTTAGTTTGCAACTAAAAAAGAGGTCTCCGCAGAATCTAATTTCTAGAATGTCCCGATCAGTGTTTGAAGTCTCATTTTCTTCCTAAATATTTACACTATTATACGCAACTTGAATTTAAGCGATTTTTCAACTTGAAACTTTTACAAAATGGCGTCCAAAAAGAGTCGTATACTATTGCCATAACTTTTGCTATTAACTTCGCGGCGTATTGGCTTATAGATAATCAAAAAGATGGTATTTTTCTACTATTTTAAAATAAAAATTTTTTGGTGACCTTTTTGGAGCGAAATAGGTTCTTTCTTTGTTTAAATTATTATATCCACAATTTGTAGCAACAAGTGCTGAGAAAAATACGCGATATAGAAGGAGAGTTGAATTATCGATGTAAAAAAATTCAGATATAATTACCGATGAAATGTTCTATACATAAATCAGTGAAGTAGAGGCATGTGCGCGCAACGGCCACGGCGTAGTTGTGACGGTAGCCGCTACCGTGCGCACGCTGCTCGTGCGAAAAATTGGATTCGTTACTTCAAATTACCTTGATTTCATTATCTCGACTTCAGAATGGCTTTAAAGCTTCATTTATTTTTAACTTGGGGTAGCTTGTCGAGATATTTACGAATATGACATCAGTTTTTCTAATTGAAGTTTCCGAAGTGTCCAAATCGTTAACAATTTACTTGTTTATGCATTTCGTTTTAATTTAGTCCATATTAATGTCAATCTGAGCCAAAGTTATTAACATTTGAAGATGATGATTAGAAATGTATAAATATTCACGAAATTAAAACAGTTTATTTTCTACAAATATTCATGCATTTTTAGTCTTCATCTTCAATTGTTAATAACTTTGGCTCCAAATCATAATTTTTAATATTACAGGTCTCAAATTAAAGCTCTTTCTGCCTACTTTTATTATCTTTCAAGCCATTTTTTCTAGTGTCAGTACATGCATATTTATAATCACTAGAAGAGATACCTTTCTTCATTAAAGTAACGTATATTTGGAGTAAAATAGCTTATATCTCGAATACAAGGGCCCATTAGAACAAACTAAGGGTGCTAGGCCTAATTTTTAGTTACTAGAAAGCACCTCCTAAAGCCTCATCAAAATCCGAGTTTTGCAGGATTGGTGATCTCCTTGTTAGTAAATATTGCATTTTTAATATAAGTTTATTATTTTAAATAAAGTATTCAAAAATATTTTTACTGGTTCATTGAGAAAAGACTACACAAACGTAGCAGTGTGAAAGGGGCTGAAGGCTTTCAGGTAAAAGGGGATCTTGGGCTCGATCTTGGGTCAGTTTTTGTTTCCTTTAAAGTGTATCTAGGCAATCTCCTGTATGCTACACGTTACCATTACTTGCTGTTTAGCACGATACAGCAAGTAATGGTAGAAGATCAGGTATATTATTTGCTCGTCCAGTAGTAGATAAAGCGAGGCTTGTGCTTGACTCTCCCGGTGCTTGTCCACGATGAGTCAAGTACGTGCCAATTAGTTTTTAAAGCCGTAAGCATACTAAAAGAGTCAAAGAAAATTACTAATTTCCAAGGTCTTTATCTAAAAAGAAAGCAAGTGCTTGAAGGATAGCTAAAGCTTTACAACTATACATGCTAGCAAAAGGATTAACCTTGTACGAGGAGGATGTTTGAGTCTCTTCAAAGTAGATTCCAGCTCCACATCCAACGTTTACAATGTTAGGACCATCTGTAAATACCAATATTTTATCCATACAGTTACTATAAACATAGTGGTTGAAGTCGATGGGGATATTTTGGGAAGATTTTTTTAGGGATTGACGAAAATAGATGTTAATGTTATCTCCGATGAAGAGGGGCTGGTACGGAATTAAATAGGTTGGTAAGTTTTTGTAGTAGGATATTTGTGTGAATAAGTATTGGTATTTATTCCACAGGTTGTTGACTAGCGTATATCTGTAATTATATATAGTTTTGTCGGTTCCATGGTCGTAGTGATCTCTGATAAAAATTAACATAGGGATTATCTCGTTCTCTGAATAGTAGAAACTTCTACAGAGCATTTTGGCAGATAATATTTCTCTTCTTAGTTTTAGGGTAGTTACTCCTGACAAGTGGTGCAGTACATTGATAGGTGTGGTTATGAGACATCCGAGCGATTTTGTCAAGGCTGAATTTTGTAATTTATCAAGTTTTTTAATTAAGTGAGTTTTGGCATTGTGAAACAGAAAACTGCCCCATTCTAGTTTAGGTGTAACAATCATTTTGAAAAATTGAATCATAGTGTGGGGGTGTACACCCCAATTGAAGTTTCCAATTGAAGGGAGCATGTTGATTGTAATTATTTAAAGTGATTTGAAGTTGACCCTCTTTAATATTAGAGTTTCCAAAGAATACTAAGGTACATTTATTAATGGATATTTTTAGATCTATGGATGTGAACCATTCATTCAACATTTCAAGTGTTTCTTCCAAATTTTCAGTGATGAATTGAGTATTTACGTTAGCCAAGTATACAGTGCGTCTCATAACTATAGAAACACCAGAATTTTTTAAGTTTAAATGTGTGTATTATACCTATTTTAAAAAACCTATAACTTTGGAAGCAAATATCCGAAGATAATTTAAAGAAAAAGCAAATGAAAGAAAATTTTATTCTCTTTAAAACGTTATCAGAATTTTTTGTACATTAACTTATGACAAATTCACGGATGGTTTAAACAAAATTTGAAAACTAGATAAAAAATTTACATTGATTTAAATGGGTCTAAAAATTGAAAGTGTTTCTATAGTTATGAAATTGTTACGTCGTGTGACGTATCTTTTGATTGTACACGTAAAATAATAAACAAATTCGAGTCACACCGTGGCAGCTAAAATTACAGTTGCGGAATACCTACGCATCAGTTATTAATCGAATGAATAAAAAATGCTCGCGAAAGCATTTTGTAAGATTTTGTAACTGACACAATTACGTTGTTAAGAGCGTTTAAAAAAATTATGTTTATGAAAATTTGGTAAATATTATAAAATTTATGTAATTCGGCAAGCATATATATTCAGACTGCACGTCTCAAGAATCTGTTCGAATATAGTATCTAGTAGAAGTTCGTTCGTAAGGCCCGCAGTAGGCTGACTCGCGGCTCATTGCAACGAAATATTCAATTATCGAAAAATACGCGTAAAAACTATATTAACAGTTACCTATACATTTATATACATTTATACATTCACAATCTTAGTGAACTGTCAATCTTATTCTTGTTAAATAAAAACACTCTTGTGAAATAAAATATTCTTGTTAAATAAAACTATTCTCGTTAAATAGAATCCTAATACTTTCATTACCTAAATCAAAGTTTTAACCATTACTGACTAACAATCCAATCAACTTAAGGAGGTACAGGAAGCAGACGAGCCGATCAAGTAAGTACTTTAAAGCTCTATAAAAATATTAACTATAATAATCTGTAAGGCTTCTGGTAGTGAGAGTACCAGATTTAAACAACATTTTGGTAGAGCCTTACCACTAGACTTCATATATATGTTCTGAATTGCCGAGATTCGGGCGTTCAGGACTTAACAAAACAATGATAACTTATTTAATGTTGATGTGAAAGAAATATTCTAGTAATGTTTTAAAGAGAAGACATTTTCCTTTCATTTGCTATTTGTAAAATTATCCTCGGATATTTGCTTCCAATGTTACAGGTTCTTTAAAAAAGGTATAATACACACATGTAAACGTGAAAATTTCTGGTATTTCTATAGTTATGAGACACACTGTAAGTATATCGTTAGAAAATGCAATACATTTAACGTAGGGGGAGAGTTTACTTGTAATGTGCATGATGTATATGTTGAATAAGAGGGGGCTAATTATGCACCCCTGTGGTAACCAGTAATGCGAAATGACCGACATTTTGGAAATAGTTATACTACCGAAAATATGACCGTCATTTTGCGTAAAAATTCTTTTCGGTCACGTGTCATGACGTCACAAAAATTGAAAAGATAATTATTTTGTTGGCACATTAAAAAGTAGTCAAAGTTTATAAGTGCTGTAATATTTTAAAACAAAAAGATTCGAAAAGTCCTAAGGGAAAAGACTTATCTTCTGAGTTACAATTAGAAAAGATGTATCTCGCAAGTTACGCTTAGAAAATACGTATACTGAGCGTTGCGATTAGAAGCATTGTATCATTTTTGAGGTTGTTTTGTGGTCTCTTTGATGCTGAAAATTTATTATAAGACGGTTTAAAACCTTTTTTTGCTTTCTCACAGAGATCAAACTCATCTGGGATCAAACATCAGTGGATATAATCTAATCAATCTGTGTAGAAAAACTCAATTTTCAGTGAACATTTAAACTGAAAGTATTTGCAATGCTTATGAACTTCTCAGTTAAATTTGCCTTATAATGTATAACCTATTTTGTCAAATCCATGAATAAATATTGATCTATGCATAATAATATAATATACTATATGACATGACTGATGCCTATTTGAGAAAGCTTAGTTCCAAATCAGTTGGCAGCATTTTTATAACGTGAAGATAATGATCTTACATCAATAGTTTTAATAAATCAATAAAATTTATTATATAAATTATCTTATAATAATTACAGAACCTCAAAGTCAGGTACAAAATTACGATTAAAGTGGTTCTCTTCGGAGTCTGAACTGAAACAAGTGTGTTTTAAGAAAGTTAAAAATGTTGATCAAAGTATGGAAAAAATGCTTATTAATTGCTGCAATAAGAGAAATTGTGTGTTTTCGACTCATAAATAATATTTTCACGTTAGTATGATTCACGTGGTTACGCTTTGGTTAAAAAAGTATTCACTTTTGGCATTTTCATTTATTTTACAACAAATATCTTTTTAAGGGGGGATCCTGCTTTAGAAGGACTAACAAAAGTTTTTATTTGCGATTTTTTCTGGAAGGGAAAAAACGACTGAGCCTAACGAACTTTTTGGGATGTTTCCATGTCTATTTGAAATTTATGAACAAATTTTTCTAACATGAAACACTGAATTACAGCCGATTTATAAGCACATTCGTAGAGGGCCTCGCCATCTGAAACAGAAACATGAAAAAGAATTTTAATTTTCATGTATTTTTCTGATAGTTACGAACAATTGTTTGAAGCTTATAGAGTTGATATTATATAATGAAATTTACTATGTATTTGCGTATTTACGGAATTTATTGAAACAAATATCGAAAATTATGTTTGTAGCAAGTATTAATAACGGTACTAGCACTTTGTTTATGATTTTTATCTCAAATAATAATGCTCGAATAACGAATTAAAAAATATAGTGTTGTCAAATTCGCTCATATTGTCAACATTTATTTTGTATCTTTATCAAAGCATTATTATTACAGATAAAAATCACCAAAAATTTCTAGTACCGTTATTGCAACTGGCCCTTCAGTTATGCAACGGCATATGCGAATGTTCGCGTAAATTGCACATACAGTCACGAATTTTCGTCATATTTTGAATGGTCTTGTGACGGTCGCAGGACCGACACTTGACCGTCTTATATCTTCGGTGCCAGTCACGTTGCATCACTCGTGGTAACCTTGTAATCGTAGATCTTTGAGCAGACTTAATACCATTAAAGTATCCATGTAATGTCCTGTTTTGTATCAAATTTGAAATAAAATTGATAATTTTACGGGGAATTTTGAGTTAAATTAGTACTTTAATTAACTTTTCAAGGTTGACCTTCTAGATCAATTACCAAAATTCCCATAGTTTCTTTCCTTATCTTAGCAGTGAGTATGTCAGAATGAAGAAGTTTAAGGCAATTAGCACAAGATCTGTTCCTGGGGAACCCATACTAGAAATCAGGTAATTTTTTCTTATTTTCCAACCACCATTGTAATCTGTCGTTAATTATTCTTTCGTTGATTTGTAGAATGGTACTAGCCAGTGATATAGGTCTAACACCTTTATTGGAGTGTTTAGGTATGAATGCTACTTTGTATGGATTCCAGCTGTTAGGGAACTGGTCTGAATTGAGGATGAGGTTGTAGAATTGTGTTAATAATACAATCGATGTTTCGGGAAGGTTTTTTAGTATTGTATAGGAGATTCCGTCGAGACCGGATACTGAATTTGGGTTTGATTTGTCTATGACTGCTTGACTGCTTGTACTTAGGTAATTTTTATTGGTTTAAACAGTGTCTTATTTGATATTATAGTTATATGTGTGTGATATCTTATTGAAAGCTTGTTTTAGTTCAGGGTGGTTTTCAATGTTAAAACTAGGTATGGAGGCTGTTGTCTATTTATAGAAGCTGTTTTTGTACCTTTTTTTTTATAAATTGGAAGTTTCTAGATAGGGGAACGTGAGGGTTTAGTGTTTCAAGAAATTACTTAAATTTATCTGATTTGGTTTTATTTATAATTTTATTAGTGTCTTTACAAGCTTCTTTATAGTATAGAAGGGAACTTTCATTACAGTTCGATTTAAATTCCAACAATTTTTATCTTCTGTTTTTTACGGCTTCAGAACAGTCATCCTTCCACCATATGCTAGTTCTAGGAGATTTTGCGTGTTTATAGGATTTCCATTGTTATGTATAGGATGTTTATTTTTTTTTTTTTGGAGTATTCGACTAACATGTTATTTGGGTTGATATTATCAAATTTGTCGTGGTCAGTATCCATGTTTTCCTTAAATTTGCACTAGTCCGCTCTAGAGCTTTTTATCTATGTTCTGACGGATTCTAATTTGAATGGGAAGTGTGGAATAACAATTTGGATGGGTCGGTGGTCGCTGCCCATAGGGTCCGGATCCATCTCCCAAGTAATTTTTTCAAGAAGATCGTTGGAATCTATTGTGACATCTGGGCAACTATTACGGGACCAAACCCTCGTAGCTGCACCCGAGTTCACAATACTGAACGTATTCGAGCTTTCAAGTACTGAATCTAGGTTTCATCCAAGCTGATTGATGAATTCACTGCCCCATCAGGATGCCATCACCTGAGTCCCTTAAACCATCCAGACGATCCAGTCTAATGTGATTGTATCCCTGAATTGGTAAGGTGTCATCGTGTACCATCTTGAACTCACTCATGCAGAGTATATCACTTGATAGAATATAATTACTAATTTCCTTCCATTTATTCTTAATCCTTTTGACATACCAGTATACTATTTTGATATGGTGTGTCATGGTCGAGATATAAAGGAGGATTCGTAGGAATATAATGAAAATTTTTATTGTTTATTAATCGAGCTTGACGTGTCTAGAAAACTCTGTGTACATATTTGTCTTAGTGCTTTCTTTTGAGATTTTCTTTGTGAGCGACTTACATTAACTTGAACTATTTTAACAAAGCTTTTATTTTTCTTTGATTAAGGGTTTAACGTGTTGTTTATTGCTGATAATTACAGTGGAAGCGGGATTTTGATTCAAATTGTTTTGACCTTGGTTACTTATGTCATTGTTTTCAGAGTTATCGTAAGTTAATTGGCTATGGTCTACTTTCTTATTGGGTTTATCAGTTCTTGGGACGTTCTCGGAATTGTCTTTTACGGGCGATACGCCAATGATCTCATTTAGTGATCTATGAAAGTTGGATAATTTAATCACCCCTATTTAGTAATAATGGTGATGTATTGAATGTAGAAGGTAGTGTTCGCAAGTCACTCTAAGTTCTTTGGCTTCATGTTCCATTGAATTCAATATTTGTTGTTTATATATGATTTGTTGTAAATCTGGGTCTATGAAACTTTCCATACTGCATTCCCCAACTCTTTTTCCTGTAACGTTTCCCGCGGACGTGTTTGATAAAATGTGGGCTTCTCGTGATTTGTTGAATTGATTGTTTGTGTAGTTTGTGAGGCTTGTTTAGTCGGAATTTTTACAATGTTTTTAGGGTTAGGATTTCTAATTATTTGTTGTTGGGTATGATTATTTGTATGGGATTCTTTGTTATTATTGTTAATGTTTTGAGAGGTTTGGTTGTTATTATTATGTTGACTGAAATTTTCCAAGTGTGCAGTGTAATTGTCCTCGAGTAGAGTTCTTTTGTTAAAATATGGGTCAGTCTCCTGTATTAACCTGGCTGAATTTAACATTTTATTTTTATATCTAAACCTGACGATAAACATCGTTTGTTGTTTGCCTATTCTAAGGATTTCTCTAGTGAGATTCACTTCCTTATAGAATTCGAAGAATATACATTTTTTATTCGATGATTGGTGGTCCTTATTGCAATTTGCGCATTTGGTTTCATTGATACATTCTCCTTCATGTTGTTCACCGCAATTAAGACATCTCGTTTGTTTTGGCAAGAATTAGTACCGTGTCCATATCTCTGGCCAGAATAGCATCTAAGGACCGCAGGTATGAAAAAATCTACACGGTGAAATATGCCGTAAATGTTGATATATGTAGGAAGTTCCTTTCTGGTGAAAATTTTTACTTTGTGTGTGTCGGTAGTGATTGGTGGGCTATCATCATCGGGATGTTTTAGTGATTCTCTCGACTCTCGATGTCGTTCGTTTGCTATCCTCATCTAGACCACGTAGTATGTCTTCGTTGGAAATGTTGGAACTTACATCATAGACTAAGTGGATTTGGAAAAGCCCCTGTTGTAAATGCCCTCCAGTTGGTATCTATCATCCTAACCTGACTGTCCACAAATAGATTTGCTGCCTCGTAGGTTTTGAAGGTTAGGCAACATTTTTTGATGCCCACTTTACTCAAGTTAGTAACAGAAATTCCTTTGTTAAAAATTTGTATCCAATCTCTGTGAAATGTATGTTCCCCAAATTATGATCTTTTCTAGAGTCGTATGCGTAAGCTATGAAAGGGGCTTGGATTTCATCAGTATATCTATTGGCTTTTTGATTAAATAGTGATTAAATTATAGGTTATATAATTTGTATATCGTGGATTATATATAATATCTGTGCAGAGCTTATTTACAAATTTCTAGCTTGACTTTTTTCACATTAAGTGCTGTATTTGGTAACGAGTGTAGTTAAAATTAGAATTCAGTCTTTTTAAATCTTTGGCTTTATAATACTAAAGTTAAATTAATCTAACGATGTACAAAAACGCAAAAACATAAAATATAACAAATATCAAGACTACGCTAGGATTTTGAACTATGATTCTATACAATATTGTCACTGTTAAATTGTGAAGCTGAAATCTATTTTAATCTTTAAATTGAGTGTATCAATAAATTCTGATTTAACAATTATGTTGAAAGCTACTACGAATATTCACGTTCATAAAAGTGACATTATTGTAATCGTAATAAGTTTATCGTGGAATAGTATAATTTATACCTGGTTTTATATTTGTCACAATATTATTGTTATTTTGTTTTTACTGAATTAAATTTTTACTTGACTTTCCTTATTGGTTATTCAAAATGACTTCTTGTGTACAATGATGTTGTTCTGCGACGATTTCCTGTTGAGCAGATTTTCCGACAGTATCTTGAAGTACTGGGAAGTACGAGGTCTGTCCCAAAAGTATCCGACCTACCTCGATTCCTCGGCGCTTGATTTATTCTTCATCATCCGGGGGGTGGCATCCTTCAAAGTAGTCCCCATTTGATTGAACAAGACGCTCATATCGATGTTTCAACTTATTAAAGCACTCTTGAAAGTCAGACTTCGGAATCGCCTTTAGTGCATTCGTCGCATTAGTTTCAACAGTCTGTTTATTGTCGAATCGATGTCCTTTAAGCGGCATTTTCAATCGAGGAAACAGCCAAAAGTCGCAGAGAGCTATATCAGGATTGTATGGAGGCTGGCGGAGCTGCGCAACACTGTGTTTCAATAAATACTGCTGCACAAGCGATTTCTAATCGAAGGTTTTTTTGCTGGTCTGAGAGCAGTTTCGGGATGAATTTTGCACACACACGAGTCATTCCCAAATTCTCGGTTAAAATTCGCCAAACAGTAGTTTTTGGTATTCCAAGTTTATCTTCCAGTTCTCTCACAGTCAAACGACGATCTTGTTCAACTGCGACACGCACACGCTCGACATTATCCGACGATGTTCCCGTCGAAGGTCGACCAGAACGAGGATCACTGTCAACAGATGTGCGGCCACTTTTGAACCGCCTATTCCACTCTTTTATTTGTGTTTTGCCCATACACTCATCTTTAAAGGCCTTTTGCAACATTTCAATAGTTTCCGCACAACTTTTACCGAGATTAAAGCAAAATTTTATGCAAATTCGCTGTTCGGTTCATTCTGTCATTTTTAGCTATAAGCAAATTGCGACGAACGCAAAAAAGTCGTTGTAAACAAATACACGCTGCGCGGGAACTAAGGCGTTTCATCGGTATCATAGGCTACTGACGAGAAGGTTAGGAGTTGCTGGTGACGTTCATACCCTCCAGAGGTCGCCTGAGTCTCTCCGCGCAAAGATATGAACGTAGGTCGGATACTTTTGGGACAGACCTCGTATTTGGGGCTTTCCTTGCACAATGTTGTTATTTTGAAGGTTCTTCTTTTGAAAAATCAATAGGGTTGGCCTTGTAATGAGACACGAACAGAAGAATGAACAATTCGTTAACGGCTTGGGCGGAAGATTCCTTCACTGATAGAGATAACGTATAACCTTGAAGCTGATATGGACTGGATCGCGAGGCCAATGGCCGCGTGTTATAATCGAAATTTGGAATCTTACCTTATCACTGCAATCCGTGCAGCAATAAGCGAAATTTTAGCAGCAATCGAACGTGAATTGATAATGGAGAGTGTTTCTACCGGTATTTTTTAAGAAAAATAATAAATTCGGTTGTTAGCGAGAAATTTAATATGATCAGTACGTAAGCGTGCTTTTAAGCTAGTCCGACATTTTGCGGAAACACCCTGGGTAATTGTGTGATCAGTGGAAGGACGATTAACACATGTACATACTGTAAGCTATCCTTAGTATACCTATATATATATATATATATATATATGGTACATATAGATCTTCTGAATACCATTTGTTTCGGAGCATTTGTTCGCTTGTTCCAGCGATTGGAGGCAGTGACAATATAGTAGCAGAATAATGAGCACCTTGACCAGATCATGAAATAGCGGAGCGATATTTTTTAATAACTCCATTACGTTTATTATAATAAAATATGATATAATATATATACATATCATGTATACACGTTCATAATTTGGAAAAAAATTCTGATTTTTCTTTCAGAATTCTGTATGCAGAATTTCTAAATTTTTAAAAATTTTGTATACAGAATTGCTGAATGTTTTTTCAGATTCAGAATTCATAATGCTTAGATAAAAGATTATCTTATTCCAAATTTAGAATTTCCGAAAATATATTATTTATATTACAGCCGAATTAAGTTCTGCTGTGCGGGTTCTAAGTCGCGAACAAATATTTTTATTTATTTCTCGGAACTGATCTTCACTCGGGAGCTTCTATCAACTTTTTAATTGTTTTAATTGAGTTTAATTACTATTAGAAAAGTGGATACGGAATTGATTGTTACTAATTGGTTAGAGTGCTCCGTATGCGTGAAGGAGAGCGCTCTATATTTTATATAGATGAGCGCTCTGTGTTTTTTAAGGTGAGCGCTCTATTCTAACCTTGTTCTTTTGAATGTTTCCCTTTTCATAATTATATTTATATATATATGGGACATTCTTAGTCAAAAAAGCCACCTTCTCTGTCCAAAAATCAAAGGCTCAAAAAAATTCGTGTCCGGGCTTAAAATTTAGCTTAAAATATTTACTTTCCATTACTGAGTGGCCTTCTTGAAAAATTCAAAATAGTGGGCTGGTGCAGCTCTAACAATGCACCGATATCACCACGGAATATCAGTTAAATGTTCTTAAAACTTGCAGGGGTAAAGAAAAAATTAGTAAAAAGGTTATTTGCATGTATTTTTTCCCGCTGAACACGAATCCACCGTTAGTTTTAGTCTATGGGGCCACCTTTCGTCCATAACCTCAAAAAACAGTCAAAAAATGCAGTTTACGTGGCTGAGACTCGAAATAGTGGTAAAACAAATAGGGACAAAATTTATTCGCATGTATTTTTTTCTGCTGAATACGAATCCACCGTTAGTTGTTGTCTCTAGGTCCACCTTTCGTCCATAACCTCAAAGAACAGTCAAACAATGCAGTTTTACGTGGCT
This sequence comes from Gastracanthus pulcherrimus, assembly GCA_949152435.1. Taxonomy (NCBI): domain Eukaryota; kingdom Metazoa; phylum Arthropoda; class Insecta; order Hymenoptera; family Pteromalidae; genus Gastracanthus; species Gastracanthus pulcherrimus. The sequence continues at coordinate 112,189,046 of OX424575.1, read as the reverse complement.
GAGACTCGAAATAGTGGTCAAAAAATTAGGGACAAAGCTTATTCGCATGTATTTTTTTTCGTTGAATACGAATCCACCGTTAGTTTTGGTCTCCGGGTCCACCTTTCGTCCATAACCTCAAAGAACAGTCAAACAATGCAGTTTTACGTGGCTGAGACTCGAAATAGTGGTAAAAAAATTAGGGACAAAGCTTATTCGCATTTTTTTCCCGCTGAATACGAATCCACCGTTAGTTTTGGTTTATGGGGCCACCTTTCGTCCATAACCTCAAAGAACAGTCAAAAAATGCAGTTTTACGTGGCTGAGACTGGAAATAGTGTACAAAAAAAGCTCATCATCATTCTTCGTTGGTTTTTAACAGAGGAATACAATGCTGTTCTCGGTTTTAACCTTGACTTAAAAGCTCATTTTCAAGGTCATTTCAAGCACAACTGTTCAAAGACAAGGTCAAATCGTTTAAATTTGACACTATTTTAGCTATTATTTTGACAGGAATGTCATGTTTATAATGATATTGCGTCCTTCTACAAGAAGCTTTGTAATAGTAAAATTTTCAATATCATAAAAAACTGCGTTATAATCATGTTTTAAGGTTATGGAGTTTGAAAATCGTGTGTTTATAAAATCTCCATATGAATGTGTGTTTTATTGTTTAGTTGAGTATAGCTGAGTAAATCTTACTTATAATGGAGTAAAACATACAGATTCTATATTTCAAACATTATATTATGCATATTGGAACGATAAACGATTTTAGAGAAGGTACGTGCCAATGCATCGTTAGCGGTATTTTCATTAAGATTATTCCGGATTTAAATAGTTATTCTTTTCTTAGAAGATTTTTGGATATTATTAGATTTTTCGTATTTTGCACTATTTTGGTAATGGTTCTTAAAAAATCATTTTTTTTTGTTTCTGAAGTATCAAATACTAAGCATTTTCTGCATAAAATTCTACTCCTTTGGTAGCATTAGAAAATCGTTTAATAACTACCGTTTTTGGTTGTTGAATAGTAAACGAGTGGTTTTTTTAAATTTCGGGTACTGCTAATGCCGTTGAGAATCTTTTATTCAAGTGTCGTGTTGATTTATCACGGTCTACCTTACTATAAATAAAAATTTGTATGTTTTCGAAATGTTTGCTTGCCCAATGAAAAATGGCTTCTGGAGTCAAAATCGCTTCAGATGGTTTAGCTAGAAGACTTGCTCGGTAAGCCTCTCTTTTAAATATATTCCGCTTCGATTCCAAAATCTTCTTTATGGTTGATGAGATTAGCGATCTGGAATCGGTTTTTGAAATGTTTCTTTGCACCATCAGTGACGTATATCAATTTTTTAACATTTTTAATAGTGTTTTTTATTTCTGGAATCAATTGCTTCTGAATTGTAAGGACGGCAGAAGTATCGTGTTTTAAACTATCTGAGAGGAAGATGGAACTTTTATGTTTTAATTTAGAGTTTTCTTTATAATAATAGATAATTGGGAATACTGTACATTGCTGATTGTTGAAGTGAAATGCTTACGAAGCATCTTGAACTACATATGAATAATTCTCAGAAAAATCGAACATAACAAGTACTTCTCCTTTATTTAAATTCTGTTTTGTTGACGAAATAAATTGAGACTGCTGTTTCACTATGAATGAATGCGGTTTAAGAGATTTCAAACAATCATGACAATCACGAATTGGATTTTCAGTTTCTTTTGTTAAGCTGTTAATTTTAATTGCATCAAGCATCAATTTACAGTTCTGATGAATCGTACATACACATACTGAGTGAGTTCCTCTTGCTTCAGCCAAAATACAATGTTGCGGTCGAAGTTTTGCAAAAACACTGAAACTAACTGGATGATCTGAGTAAGTCTTTTTGAAAAATGTATGCAGTTCTTTGAGATCCATGAACAATAACCGTTTTTGCACTTTAATACGCTCACCATCAACTTTAACTGAACACGTGTCTTTGACTCCTGGCATCATTCTACCAACAGTATCGTCATTATAGAAATCATTAATTAATGTAATTGTAGCATTTGGTATAGTTTTACCAGCTCTTGCTGTAACATCGGCCAGAACACCACTTGCTGATCGTAATTCTTTAGCTTTTTTATCTAAAGTTCGGGAAGTATCAAACTCTTTTGAAATTCGTCTTATACTCCAAGTTTCTCGCGCAATAGTGAGGATTCTGAGCTTCATGGGATCATTACCTTTCAAACTTGAGAATTTATCTTTTAATCCTTGCAGAAGTTCTTCCAATTCAAGTAACCTGGTAGATGAAGCATCTTTTTCAGTAGTTAAGGAAGTATTTGGACACTCAGTACCTTGGTCTGCCGAGGTATCATCACATTCCATACTACTTATATCATTGGAATCGTCTATATTCATACATCTATCAGATCGATTCAATGAACGTTTTAATCTACAATCATTACATACCATGGCAGTTACTGGTACATTAGGCTTCTCCTGCAGTAATGCTTTTGATATTGTTCTTAAATTTGAACCCTTATGATTAGGTACGCCTTCATCGTTATAAGGATTGATGCACCTATCTGTACGGATTTTTTTTGACATGATGTTAAAACTGCCCTTAAAAGGACTGTTGCGCAAGACCGGGAAGGAACTCCCTTGAACTGTTCTTAGAAGGACTGTTGAAAAGTTGATTACTACAAATGATTCGAGAGCTTGACAACTATCCTGAAAAGGACTATTACGCAAGCAGCTACGCAACGAGAAGAAATTTCCTTCAACTATACTTAGAAGGACTGTTGAAGAAACAATGACTTCAAGAAGGAGTTATGCACTACAAAAGAATGTCGTTTAACTATCCTCGGAAGATTATTTGAAAAAATGAAAGCATAAAACGATAGAGGAAAGTACATATTTTCTTTTAACGTACAATATTTTATGCTGTAAGATATATTCGATGTTGGTTATGATGAGAAAAAAAATCTAATTATATCCAAACTAATGAAATCTAGGAAAAGAACATATCATTCTATTTCGAAAAGGTGCAATTAAATGAATAAAATACATGCGAATAAGCTTTGTCCCTAATTTTTTGACCACTATTTCGAGTTTCAGCCACGTAAACTGCATTTTTTGACTGTTTTTTGAGGTTATGAACGAAAGGTGGCCCCATAGACCAAAACTAACGGTGGATTCGTGTTCAGCGGAAAAAAATACATGCAAATAACCTTTTTACTAATTTTTTCTTTGCTCCTGCAAGTTTTAAGAACATTTAACTGATATTCCGTGGTGTTATCGGTGCATTGTTAGAGCTGCACCAGCCCACCATTTTGAATTTTTCAAGAAGGTCACTCAGTAATGGAAAGTAAATATATTAAGCTAAATTTTAAGCCCGGACACGAATTTTCTTGAGCCTCTGATCTTTGGACAGAGGAGGTGGCTTTTTTGACTAAGAACGTCCCATATATATAATTTTATGGGTTTATTGGAAGAAAATTTACTATTATGTAGTGTAATCTTTATCTTTTTAATTTTGATTTATTTTACGTGATTACAGAATTACAAGTTTCAAGTTTATATTTATTAACACTCGCTTCTGGATTCAACCCCTTCAATTGTGCGTATTATATTATTATATATTAAATCGAAAGACTTACAGAGAGTTTATTATTACACGCTGCGGTCGCGTGGTAATGTAGCAGCTGTTTGGAGTCTCTAGTTCGAACTTACGTTGCCTTTCCGATGCCGGTACTGTAGAACTTAATTAGGTTCTCGTCGCTGGATAGTAGCCTTCGGCGGGCCGTTGAGGACGCTGCAGAGGCTCTAGGTCTCCTCGTCTCTCGTGGGTTCTAAGGTCTACTCCAGTCAGAAGGCATGGATGTTCGAGGGTTCTATCTTCGTACTTGCGTACCGAGATCAGAATGTGAAACCTCAGAGTCAAGAGGGGCTGACGGCCATCTTCATACCTCCAGTCAACAAAAGGCCTCTAAAAAGTAGTGCGCAAGGTATTTATAACCTCGCGTATCGAGCATGAAGGTGGTATACGTTAGTACCTGTCGTCCAAAGAGAGCTCGATATATGTCGGTGTCTCCGATCTGGTCGAGAAGGAGAGAGTGCTCAGCCCACGCCTCGTCCCCGCGCAATATCTCCCGCGAGGCATTGGCGAATATTTCGACATAATGCGGTATTCACTCGCTTAAGCATGTAAAGTCGTATATACGTATATGTATACAAGTGGCTAAAGATGTACGTATATACGTCTTTGTTAATATTCTTATTTAATTTTATAATATATGGTGACAAGGGGATGTCACATTTATAAATATTTTTGCATTTTTATTTTCATGCACTTACGCATAGATACGAACGCGTTCTTGCATAGATAAAAAGGACGAGGCATCATAAAATTATGTTTATATTAAAATGTATTTTAGTTATAAATTCATAATTACATTAGAAAGTACGTATACCTCTATGTATCGAAAAACAGTATATGTTTTATACTTTGATGAATAAATATTGTAAAATGCATGTTACCAAGACATTCCTTCACTGTATGATATTCCTTCATTCCATAACAGACTTTCTTTTTGCCTTTTTTCAGCCAAGTTGATAACTCGACGAGCTTCTTTGTACTTTTCGCTCCTTTTTACGTCGCATTTCTGTAGTCTTGTCTGGACCAATTTTTTCAGCTTTGAGAGCGCAATGTAACCGAGCGGTAGGTTTAGCTGTTTTATGAACTCTGATACCGTTTTCGTAGATCCTAAATTATATTCGCTAATAGATATTGAAGCTGCCGTTTTGACTCTCTTTTCAGATACGAATATCTCTTTTGGACACTTATTCCAAATGATGCTATGCAAACTGTCATTAGCATTCTGTATGAGACAACGTGTGCGCAATGAATCATCATTCTGCCTCTCATACAATGGGAGGAATTTCTCTAGATACGATTCATTAATAGGGGCATTTATACTATCCTCATGAGGACTTGGATTCTATCTTTTTGCTTTGGCTGTTTGGTAAAAGCACCAAGATGATGATCCTTTTGGACAATAATCATGCTGAGGTATGTCATCGGTAGAGGCGGCATCATAAATTGATGCCAATATTACCTTTTCATTAACTATTGATATAAAACGCTTGTTACATACAACTATGGGGAATTTTCCAAACCTTTTGTTTTACTATTACAAAACTTTCTCTATAAGAAAGATGAGAATATTCGGAGTATATACATACCTGCATATTACCTTTATTCCTATATATAGCTTTTTTAGAATATTTTGAAAGCTTTTTTATCGTGTTTTTTTAAAGTTCCATGACCTTTACCACCTAAAGTAACCTTGCGATTATTGTCCTCTTTCACAATATTGGTTATTCCTGATATAGCCTATAAGTGACAATTAATAAAAATATTGTATTGCAAATTTCTTTTTATAGTAATTTTAAAAACGCTGTGCACTTTTTTGACACGTGATTTATACATTCCTCTTTCTTTAGCTCATACTCTGATCCGTAAATATTAAATGTTGCTAAATGATTGAATGTTTTGGAGTCTCCATCTGAGAGGATCATAGTATATCGGAATTTATGTTTTTCTTAACGTTTTCATATTTGTTCGTCAACTCCAATCTCCATAGCCCCAGAAGATCCACTGTGACCAATGGAACATTGATCAACATGTTCTTGGAACCAATTTGAAATTCAGGGGAGTTGTCGCCTAACTCTGCATCTGTTAAAGCACATGTCTGACAAAATTTGAATACAACATCAAAGTGTAACACATATCCAGTCGTCAAATCGATAGCACTACCAAAACCGCTATTAGATTTATAATCAAGGGTGGGCCAGGAACCATCGTAGCTTACACCCAGATTCAAAGGTTCATTCTAATTTAACTGTTATCCTTTCATTTTCCTTATAGCTCTCTCCAATATTGATTTGATTATCAATATTTCCAGAGCAAACTTCTTTGTAAGCACGTTTCACTAAACTTTGACATTAATTTAAGGCAGTATTCTACTTCGGAACTTTAAAAAAATCGATTTTTTTTACATTTTTCGAAAGTATATGTATGTAAGAATATCATACTAAAATTTCAAGATGATCCGAGCAGTCTAACTCTACTGTTCCATCCTTCGAACGTATCTACCTGAGTGAGCTAATCCGACTTAAAAAACTTTAATCGCGTTTTTCTCAAAACAACGTTTTTAAACCCCGTGGTAACGAAATCTCAAAAACTATTGAACCGATTTTTATGAAATTTTAAACACATATTTTGTATACTTATATTAATCCATGGAACTAGAATAATATAAAAAGTTTCATTTTAACTATATTTTTTTGCCATAAACAGCGAAAAAAATAATGATTTTCTTTAAGCCCCCATTTTGTTATTTTTACATGTATATTAAAAATTCTAGTTCCATGGGTTGCTGAAGTTATACTGAACCTAAAACTATTTGATTTTTCTGTTTCAGGTCAACCATTATCGAAATTTCGTTAACACCGCATACCTACCTACTTTTCGAGGCGTTGACTTTAACTGCAGTTTTCGAATATAAAAAGTGCATAAAATGAATAAAAACAAATTGTTTAGTGTATTTAAAAAGTGTATTTTTTATGCTTTACAAACCCTACATTAATGTATTTAATCATAATCTCAAAAAAATTCACAAAAATACCTTTTTTTTGAGCGTTTAAAGTAGAATACTGCCGTAACATAATTTCTGTGGACTTTTGAACAGCTTTTTGAACTACGTTCACATATTTATCAAAAACTGATTTTGAATACGAATGCATGTTGTTGAAATGTTACCTGAGTTATTAGGAGTTGTGAGAATACAGACAAATTAATTAAGCGGCTTTTGAGGTGAATGGTGGCATGTATTCCCTCTTAAAGTGGTACAGAGCGCGAGGTGGTGGGAGAGGCAAGCGTCCGGCTTGCGATCCTTGGAGAGACTCGACTTGCAAGCGGAAGATGCCACGTTCGGTCGGTAAATCAACTCGCGTAGTACAGATAATACAAAGCCAAGTCAGTCGAAGTACTACGTATTGCAATATAGAATCTAAACATATGTTGATTATTGCGAAAATTTTCCTACATATAAGAATGCGAGAATCAAACGAATATTAATATTATATCGCGATCTATTTGTATTTACACTTTTCACGCGTTTTGATGTATCGACGGTACATTTTTTAGACTCAAAATCATTTAGCTCGCAATCAGAACATTTTAAAATAAGTTTACGAGAAAATTTACAACACTCGGCTGATAATTCAAACGTCAAGAACTTCCTCCGCAATCAACGCATACTTTCTTCAAAAGAGGAGATAACTGAGAAATATCTAAAAATACATACTCTGAACTGTTATCAATTACACAGGCCGACAAAATTTTCCTGAACCAATAATTTAGAGACCAGACCATACTTTTCCGAAGGTTTTTGGCACGCTGAATCCAAATCCGCCCTCAGAATTGCTCTATCACCTCAGGTTTTCGAGATATCCTAACCTAAAAGTGCAAAAATCACCGTTTTTGGCTGTTTTTGAGGTTATGTTATGCCGCTAACTGATTTTTTAATACAAAACGATCAGCGGCATCTGAAAGTACTAGTCTTGCCCTTCAAAATTCATTTTTGCTTGTTTCGATTCGACTTTTCCTTCTCGAGATATATCGCTTTCAATCTGTAATGTATCAGTGTTTCTTATCTTCTAGACATCCTATCCCATAGTTCCGTTTATACTCGGATAAACAAACTCTTCCTGATATTGCTGTCAAACCGTTTGCAAATGCATACCTGGTAGTTTTTGGGGTCACTGATCACAAATCTGGAGTCAGAATCTCCGAATTCAAAATGGCGGATCCAATATGGCGGCTATGATTACCACGATCCGTAGTAAGTCACAAAAAATCCCGGAAAAGCTCTGGAGATCGGTTACTCGGGGGTTTTCAGGGTCGCTGATCTCAAATCTGGAGTCAGAATTTCCGAATTCAAAATGCCGGATCCAAAATGGCAGTTATGATTACCACGATCCATAGTAAGTCACCAAAAACACTGGAAAAGCTCTGGAGATCGGTTACGCGGGGGTATTCGGGGTCGCTGATCTCAAATCTGGAGTCAGAATTTCCGAATTCAAAATGGCGGATCCAAAATGGCGGTTATGATTACCACGATCCATAGTAAGTCACCAAAAACACTGGAAAAGCTCTGGAGATCGGTTACGCGCGGGTTTTCGGGGTCGCTGATCTCAAATCTGGAGTCAGAATTTCCAAATTCAAAATGGAGGATCAAATATCGCGACTATCGTTGCCAAGGGCCATAGCCATAGTTGACCAAAATCTTGGAAATGGTCTTTTAAGTCGTCACTTGGAAGTTTCCCGATTCTCCGAGCTCGAATCTGCAGTCAAATATTCCAAGTACAGAATACCTACTGACCCACCCAATATGTTACAAAATGACGGATGTAATATAGCAGCTAGTCTTACATAAAGAACCTCACTTTGACTTCGTATGAAAACGTTGTCGTTGCTCCTGAAACGATCGTTTATATGACTTGCGCCTATAGACAGTCGGTACGTTATGTCTATGCAGAGACCAGCAGTAGTCCGCCATCATCCGCTCATCCCACCTACCTTGAAAATGCCGCTCCTTTTGTTTGAAATCCTGATGAAAGCGTTCACCCATTTCTTCGCTGAATGCGCCATTATTCTCAGGAAAGTAGTCTAAATGAGAAAACAAAAAGTGCAATTTCATACTCATCAGGCACCCTAATTTTTGGAAATTCGTTAGCATCGTAGATACAATAGATTTGTACTTTGGATCTCGATAGTTTCCTAAAAAATTGTCTGTGACACTTTTGAAGCTCATCCAAGCATCTTTTTGTACGGGTGTCATGGTTTTTACAAAATCATCGTCTTTCATAAGTTTTCTAATATCAGGCCCAACAAATATGCCTTCTTTAAGTTTAGCATCCGACAAATGCTTAAACTTGGATGCAATGTACTGGAAACATTCGCCTTCTTTGTCTAAAGCTTTAGTAAATTGCTTCATAAAGCCAAGCTTGAGATGCAATGGAGGCAATAGGATTCGACGGGTGTCGACAAGACTCTCATGAATGACATTGTGTTCACCAACCTTCATCTGGATTCTTTGTGGCCAATTTTTCTTTACCCAGTGCTCCTGTCGGGAACGACTGTTCCAAAGGCAGAGAAAACACGGATGTCTCGTGTTTCCCGACTGCAAACCTACTAAAATATTTATCATTTTGAAGTCACCACAAATCAACCATTTGTGCTCATTATAATAATTGACTTTTTCAAGAAGAAATTGAAAGCTTTCGTACGATTCTTTCAATACGGTGGAATGGCCAATGGGAATTGCCGCATATTTATTTCCATTATGAAGCAGTACTGCTTTAAGACTATCTGTTGAAGAATCTATAAAGAGTCGCCAGTTCTCCGGCTTATAAACTTCTTCTATCTCATATAAACTAATCAAAACTTTAATATCGTTGCAATATACAAGGGAATTCTCTTTAGTAAAATACTTCACGAACTTATTATCTCTTTTCCTGTAGACGGAAATTTTTGTCCCAGGGGATAGAAGATTTCTTTCTTTGAGTCTGGAAGCGCATAGCTCTGCCAAATCTTTACTCAAATTCAATTCCCGCACAAAATCATCCAGAGCATTTTGATCAAAAAGTTGCGGTTTTCCGTCGTCAAAAGAAAATTCATCGTCACTGCTTTCGGCCTCGTCACTTTCAATCGTTTGCCTTTCTTGCTCCGCTTGTGGCTGAGGAACAGTATTTGTATTCCGTTCTATTTTTCCAATTTTTGGTGGTGTTACACTAAGCACCTTAGGATACACAAGCAAATGTTTATTTGTATGGTTTCTACCAGTTATATCACATCCACAAAAGTAGCAGTCATCATCATGATTTCTAGGTTCACGCCACGCTACTGTTTCAATTACAACATCCTTTTTTATACTATTCCAGTTTTTCAAAGTTCGGCGACAATCTTCACAAATAGAATTAGGAACCCAGGGTTTATTTAGATTTCTCATAGGCGTTTGATAACATTCTTCGAACTGTGCTCTTATTGTATCACTGATGTTTCTACGGTAAGTTTCTGCCTCAAACTTTCCGCAAACATTGCAAAATTTATTAACTTTATTTGCGCACGGGATTCTCGACATTGTAGATGACTAATCCGTTAGCCTGTCGCTCAAACACGATCTCTAACACGGAAAGTCTTATGTTTCTTGAAAGCACTGAGTGATCTACACTGGATGTACATCAGATCCATACATGCACACTACGACGTTAATGTATCTAATACCGTGTTGATTTATTGATGGGTTGATGACTAATCCGTTAGCCTGTCGCTCAAACGCGATCTCTAACACGGAAAGTCTTGTTTTTCTTGAAAGCACTGGCTGATCTACACTGGATGTACATCAGATTCATACATGCACACTACGACGTTAATGTATCTAATACCGTATTGAATTATTTATGGGTTGATGACTAATCCGTTAGCCTGTCGCTCAAACGCGATCTCTAACACGGAAAGTCTTGTTTTTCTTGAAAGCACTGGCTGATCTACACTGGATGTACATCAGATTCATACATGCACACTACGACGTTAATGTATCTAATACCGTATTAATTTATTTATGGGTTGATGACTAATCCGGTAGCCTGTCGCTCAAACGCGATCTCTAACACGGAAAGTCTTGTTTTTCTTGAAAGCACTGGCTGATCTACACTGGATGTACATCAGATTCATACATGCACACTACGACGTTAATGTTTCTAATACCGTATTAATTTATTTATGGGTTGATGACTAATCCGGTAGCCTGTCGCTCAAACGCGATCTCTAACACGGAAAGTCTTGTTTTTCTTGAAAGCACTGGCTGATCTACACTGGCTGTACATCAGATTCATACATGCACACTACGACGATCATGTATCTAATACCGTATTGATTCAGATTTCAAACAAAAGGAGCGGCATTTTCAAGGTAGGTGGGATGAGCGGATGATGGCGGACTATTGCTGGTCTCTGCATAGACATAACGTATCGACTGTCTATAGGCGCAAGTCATATAAACGATCGTTTCAGGAGCAGCGACAACGTTTTCATAAGAAGTCAAAGTGAGGTTCTTTATGTAAGACTAGCTGCTATATTACATCCGTCATTTTGTAACATATTGGGTGGGTCAGTAGGTATTCTGTACTTGGAATATTTGACTGCAGATTCGAGCTCGGAGAATCGGGAAACTTCCAAGTGACGACTTAAAAGACCATTTCCAAGATTTTGGTCAACTATGGCTATGGCCCTTGGCAACGATAGTCGCGATATTTGATCCTCCATTTTGAATTTGGAAATTCTGACTCCAGATTTGAGATCAGCGACCCCGAAAACCCCCGCGTAACCGATCTCCAGAGCTTTTCCAGTGTTTTTGGTGACTTACTATGGATCGTGGTAATCATAACCGCCATTTTGGATCCGGCATTTTGAATTCGGAAATTCTGACTCCAGATTTGAGATCAGCGACCCCGAAAACCCCCGAGTAACCGATCTCCAGAGCTTTTCCGGGATTTTTTGTGACTTACTACGGATCGTGGTAATCATAGCCGCCATATTGGATCCGCCATTTTGAATTCGGAGATTCTAACTCCAGATTTGTGATCAGTGACCCCAAAAACTACCTGGTATGCATTTGCAAGCGGTTTGACAGCAATATCAGGAAGAGTTTGTTTATCCGAGTATAAACGGGGCTATGGGATAGGATGTCTAGTAGATAAGAAACACTGATACATTACAGATTGAAATCGATATATCTCGAGAAGGAAAAGTCGAATCGAAACAAGCGAAAATGAATTTTGAAGGGCAAGACTAGTACTTTCAGATGCCGCTGGTCGTTTTGTATTAAAAAATCAGTTGGCGGCATAACATAACCTCAAAAACAGCCAAAAACGGTGATTTTTGCACTTTTAGGTTAGGATATCTCGAAAACCTGAGGTGATAGAGCAATTCTGAGGCCGGATTTGGATTCAGCGTGCCAAAAACCTTCGGAAAAGTATGGTCTGGTCTCTGGGTTAAAAATCTTGTCGGCCTGTGTTATTGTTAGGTAATCGTCATAATAACACTCTCAATTCTTCTTTGGATATGCATATTTCTTTCAATGACGATTTCCGATTGTTCATTCGCACAACTTTCTTTGTTCACATAATCAGAATCATTCTTTTTTTCACACTTAGATTGTTTCCACCTCTTTCCAGCGATCTCATGACAATGCTCAGATCTCTTCGTACGTCATTCTCTGCTATATTTACCGTAATATCTCTTGTAATACCGTTGACCGAGAATAGTAGCTTTGTTTGACTGTTTACACGCATATAAAAATTCGAAAATAAGTGACCTAGAATTAATTAAGACCTCGGCTTCCATGTTAGACGCGATGAATTTTTTCGACCGATATGTAAACACGACATCTTTTATATACACCTGAAAGGAGTGACGTATGATACAAGAAAATTAGTTATTCTTTTTCTCTTTAATTTTTTTTTCTATTTCTCATAAGTATAAATCTGAGTATATATATACACACATTATAATTAGAAGTGTATGTGCAATAATAAATAAATACAACTTAGATGTATGTCAAATGGATGTTAAGACAGCATTCTTGAATGGAATTCTGGAAGAAGAAATGTACATGGAGATCCCAGATCGATTAGAATGCGACGTTGAAACCAAAATGACGAAAGTATGTAAATTGCAAAAATCATTATATGGTTTGAGAATAAGTTCAAAAAGATGGAACAAAAGATTCTCAGAAGAAGCACTTAAATTAGGACTAGAAAAGTACATCAATGAACCATGATAATTTACATGGAGAAAAGATGGAAAATTAGCTTTGCTTGTATTATATGTAGATGATATGCTCGCAGCGAGCAATGACAAAAACAAATTAGAAAAAATTAAAACAAAATTAAGCCTGGTATTCAAAATGAAGATTCTTGGAGAACCAGAAATCTTTTTAGGAATGAAAATAAGTCGAAATAGAGACAGAAATGAAATGAAAATAACTCAATCTGAGTATACCGAAAGAATCTTAGAAAGATTTAACATGATAGAAGGCAAAACCCACAGAACTCCAATGGTAACTAGACAAGTTAAAAATAGAGAAATTAGAAAAGTCGAAGAATCAAATGAATTAGAAGTATCTGAAACAAAAACGAAAGCTCCTTATAGAGAAGCAATTGGAAGTCTGCTACATTTAGCAGGAGTATCAAGACCAGATATTGCCTTTGCAGTCAATTATCTATCTAGAAGACAAATGAATGCTACTGAAGATGATTAGAAAGACGTAAAGAGAATCTTCAGATAACTTAGAGGAACAACATATAAAGCAAAGGAAGACAAATTGGAAGCAATGACAGATGCAAATTTTAGAGACTGGCACGATTCGTCATAAACTAGTAACTATGTAATTAAATTATTTGTAGATCCTATAATGTGTAGAAGTCGCAAACAATTATATATATCACTGTCCACCTGTCAAGCCAAATATCTTGTCATGAGTAAAGCTTGCCAGGAACTAGTATCATTAGACAAAGCAATTAGAGATATGATAAACAAAACAATGTATCCAGTAACTATCTGGTGTGATATCAAGTCTGCAGGACACTATACCCAAATGGATGGCAGTCACAAACTCAAAAACTTTGACGATAACATAGAGACAATTAAAAGAAATTTAGAAATTAGAGAAAGAACTGGAAACAAAACCCATATGGGCACAACACATGGTGACTACGTGAAGTCACGTGTTTTAGAAGGAAAAGTAACAGTTAGATGGATTTCAACCAAAGAGAATGTAGCAGACATAATGACTAATCCTCTTCCCTTCGATACGCACAAATATTTAAGAAATAAAATTATGAATTTAGAATAAAATTAGACAAAGATACGATAAACATAGATGGAACGCACTACATAAACAAACAACCAAATAAAATTTATAAATAATATATTAGATGCTAAACGATATATTGTTTATTCTCAGTACATAAAGAAGACAATTAGAAGAATAAATCACCAAGAAGAAAAACTTAAATTAGATGCATTCTTCCAAAGATTATTTTGAAATTATGATAAATAAAGAAATTTAGAAAAGAAAAGAGAGTAACTGAATTATTATTTAGAATTAAGAAAAACAGGTGCGTGTAATCAAAGGAAGGGAGTGTTTATATATATATATATATATATATATATATATATAGCACGGCACCAACACCATCATACATGTACGCGCGACCCTCCTCTCTCGCTTGCTCTTTCTCCTTCGCCTCTCGAGGATGATGAGCCACTACCCGCGCACACACACACACACACACACGCGCGCGCGACCGCCCTCTCTCCCGATGCACGCAGACGCGGGAGGAGAGAGGATTCACAGCAGCAGCGGTGGTTTCCTCGAGGCACACTATCGCGGCTGTAGCCACGAGAGAGAGAGAGAGAGATACCGACGCGGCTGTCGACAGCATGGAGAGAGCTAGCAGCCGCCGCGCCGCGAGCCGCATGAAGCTGCCGGTCTATCGTAGCGTAGGCCGACGCGCGCACGTCGCCGCTGCCAACTGTGATGGTCCGGCGGCGACGAAACCGAAAGCGCCCGATATAGATATACACGCCGGGTTGCCCGCGCGTGTATATTTAGTGATTCATATTGCCCGCGCTTCGTGGGCAGGGCGGTAATCGCGGAGCGGACAAATGGAAATTAGCGACTCAAATCGCCACAGACTTAGCCTTAATTTTCGCATTTAGGGAAAATCAAGGCCAATCACCCAGAACAAAGGGGCGGAAGCATCAAGTGTGTGGGCTGAAGGTAATCAAGAAGAAGAAATGAAAATTTGGAAGAAATTTCCGCCCTCTCCGATTTTGGGATTGCCTGCCCGCCCGTTACAGCTAATAGACGTACGTTCCGAGCACTTCTCAAGTCTTGTTATAATAATCGGCGGATAGATAGTTAGCGAGGATAGAATCGGCGAGAATAATAGCGAAAAGGAGTACGAGGAGCACCGCGAGGCAACCGCAGTTAGCGACGGTGAGTGAGCTGTAATTGTCGAGCTTCCCTCGGCACTTATAGAGAGAATTCATAATTTAATATATATAGTATATTGCCGCCATGTGCTCGGGGCAATGGCGTAAACTCGTTGGTGGTGTGACATCCTCGTTTTAGAATCAGTGCGCGTCGGGCCCGCTTTAAGATTACGAATAGTAGTGTGGGGATGTTACGCGATATTCGGGAAAACTCGGGAAACGCGGTGATTTGGTCGTCGCGGGAGACGCGTGCGTGGGCTAGCGTAGCCATATTGTTTAGCGACCGGTAAATTGTGCGAAACTTGTAAATTTGGCGACCATTACATATTGTGATTAATAATAAAGCCTAGGTACTTAAAGAGTGAGATTTGTGTAATTATTATATGATTATATATTCGACCGATTTCATCTCAAATCATGCGGGCCGACAGCACCTATCTCTCCGAATCAGCTCAAATTATAGTATATTATTCTACTCGGAAAATAAGCGTATACGTATTTTTTTATTTTTCGATAGCATCAAAATTGCATGTGTTATGCTTTTTTCAAAAATGACCTGTTGATTAACCCAGTGAGTACCTTGAATAGGGTTACTGTGAACCACTGCCCAATTTTCAGCAAAATCACCATGCAGTACTAAATGACCTGAGTTAGCTGCAGCTATTTCTTTCTCTTCTTTTATAGCTTTTCTTTGTATATTTTTAATATTTAAATGAACGCTTGTTTTGACTGTCCAAGAAGAAAGATCGTTAAAAAAATTGGAGATTGTTAATCTTTTCTTCACAAGATGGCCATTTTCCCACATAGCAAAAACAATCTCCTCATGTTCATTAGTTGTCTCTAATCCAAACAAACTTAGGTTGATATTTTCAGAACCTGGGCATAAAGTACATTCTTGAAAAAGACACTTATCGGACAAATTGGAGCAAACAATTGCCGATAAAAGTGTAGAACGAACTCTATCGAGGTCTGAATGTTTGCCTCCTAGGAAATTATTTAGACTATTAACGTATAAATCAAAATTTGCACAGTAAATGCACAGACACACTTCCTTCGGCAGGCTCAACATAACAAACTTTGGTTTTAATGTATAAAACTTTGTTATACCGATTTTTATGTCTAGGTTTTCTCGTTTGAATAGTTTATACACCTCTTTTAAACTGCGTGTCAAATAACGTTTTATTTTTTTTTCTTTTTTTCCATTTTGTTGAACAGTCACAACATCACATTTATTAGGGCTTTGACGTGTACAGTTAAAGTCATCGTTTAGAAAATATTCCATGGCAATTTTTGTAGACTTTTCGTCCAATGGATGACCAGTATACGCGTCAGGTTCAGAATATATTCCCTTAGTTGTTACAAGCATTCTTGCTTTGTCAATCATATAAACAGTTACTTCGGGAAATGCTGATAAAATACTAGATTTTGTTAATGACGAAGGAAGCAACGTTAAAATTCTAATTTTCTCATTGATACTGTCACAATTTTCAAGCGCTACTCGCAAGTTATTGAGCCATTCATTGCAGAAGCATTGAGTCAAATCATCATGTGATTCATCAATGCAAACATTGTATGCTTCTGACAATTTTGAGCTAGTTGCAGATGAGAATGAAGATACTAGTTCTGATTTTTTTCTAATAATGTATCTTTGTACAGATGAATAATCAATACCTCTCTTCCTTTTAAGTGGCGAAACA
Organism: Gastracanthus pulcherrimus; assembly: GCA_949152435.1. Classification (NCBI taxonomy): domain Eukaryota; kingdom Metazoa; phylum Arthropoda; class Insecta; order Hymenoptera; family Pteromalidae; genus Gastracanthus; species Gastracanthus pulcherrimus. Next base: position 112,172,258 of record OX424575.1, on the reverse strand, counting down.
TTACCAAAAGAACTTGAAATTAAGGTTTCGTTTAAATACTCAATCCGCTCTGGGGTGCTAGCTCGAAAATCATGGTCTTCAGTATCACTGTCCAAGTCAGTATAATTGTCTGAATGAATCGCATCAATTATTTCCTTTGGTTCAATATTTTTAACGCGTTCATAACAATTGAAGCATACATAATCCGAACTCTGCACTGCTTTGTTAGGAAAACGTTGTCAATGAAGTTCTGCTAAATTCTCCAATTTTCTAAATTTAACAGTGGCATCATATACGTTTTTTTTTGTGTGATCCAAAAAAGTTTGGACACTTACGCCTCTTTGTTGAATAAATTTCAGCCATAATTCAAGAGAAATCTTAGTATGTATAAGTAATACTATATATATTAAGATAACTAGACCGGGTTCCTTAAATGAGCTAAAATAACTAACATTATCTACGTGATAGCAAAAGATGAGTTTTAGCCACCTTGCGGAGAATTCTAGTACCATGCGTTATACTCCTCTATGGCGTACACACACATATATAAATAATCGTACACGTATTCGCCTAATGCACAGATTCTTGCTCTGCTATATACGTATAATCATTATACTTAGGGGTACATAAAATTTTTTTCTTATTTCGTTTATATCTCTTAAAAAACAAAAATATTCCAAATGTCATGTATATGACCATATAGGTATTGAGACTAGCTATCTATAAAAAAATTGAGTAAAAAAAAGATGGCTTTTTTGAGAAAAAAGCATTTTTCATTGTTTATAAAAAATGACATATCATCCTTGATTTTTTGTAAAATATTTTTTAACTTGGCAGATCGAAAGAGTATTACCAACAGCATCGAATATGTACAGAATTATTTTCAAATAACCATAAAAAGACGAATTAGAACGATTTAAAAAGAAAAAAGTTTTCGATTTTTGAGAAACGAAATTTGAGGAGTAATTTTTTAAAAAAGCATAACACATACAATTTTGATGCTATCGAAAAATCAAAAAATACGTATACGCTTATTTTTCGAGTAGAATAATATACTATAATTTAAGCTGATTCGGAGAGATAGGTGCTGTCGGCCTGCATAATTTGAGATGAAATCGGTCATTCCTGATTTTCCACTTCGCGGGACTTCCTCTGGAGAAAGGGACTCGTGCAGGGCTAGCCGCGCTTTACCTGGCGCCCATTACATAAATATATAGATAAATTCGGTAAAGTGCTGAGCAAAGTTTAATAAATAAATAGAGTAACTAAATACCGCGTTACAATATATATGGAAATATGGTCATATTTTGCTAAAAATTACTTTAAACTTACAAGCTTAAAAAATATGAAAAAATCTACACAACAAATTTCCCAGTACATAATTACTCATTTATATATGTATATTCTTGATGTGTCAGAAAATAACCTATATATTTATATATAAGTGGATAACTCTCTGGGAAATCGAAAACAAAAACCAATTTTTTTTATATCAGAAAAAATGTTTTTGTTAGTATGTAGAATGCTGGTAAATTTTTTCATATTCTTTTAAGTCCATATGTTTAAAATTGTTCGGAGCTAAATATGAACATATTTCCATATATGTATGTATGGATGATTCTCTGGATCGAGAACAAAAACAAAAAGAAAAATTAATTTGGCAAAAATGTTCCTATTGGTATGTAAAATAGTCGTGAGTTTTTTCAGATTTTTTTAAACTCAATAAAGTTGTTTGAAGCTAAATATGACTTTCTTGCTAAAATGTGCATTTTAATAATTTTTCTAAGAATATTTCATGTTATTTTGATTTTTTTATATAAATATTGCATTTCTGCCATTTTGCGATTGTGACAGTCACTTTTGTACTGAAAAAAGCTATCTGCATAATTTTTGGTGCAATGCTTCATGTGATCAAACCCACTTTTTTCAGAATATTAAGTTTTAAAATGAGCTTATATAATCGAAAGAGGCATGAAAAGGTTTTGGAACCATTCTTTATAAGGAATTCAGAAAATTTGCTAAAAATCCCTAAAAACTAGAAAAAGTTACTGTTTTTTAAAAAGATTTAATTTTGTTGAATAAATGGAAGTTGAAATTTGCCAAAAGTGTTAAAAATGACTACATGCTCATATTAAGCCTTGATTAACTTTGAACTTAAGGGTTTCAAAAAATCTGAAAAAATTCACATACATTCTACAAACCAAGAAGAACATTTTTACCGAAGAAATAAAAAAAATTCTCTTTTTTTGATCTCGATGTCCCAGAGGATACCCCATATATATTCCAGTTATATAAACACACAATAAACGCTTATATGACGGTATTTCAGTAAACGTCTAGACGTGTTGAACTTAAAAATATAGCTAGTCCCGTAATTCTGAATGTTTTGACTAAAATACTTTTTGTGTATTCTTGATGTGATTACCAACCACTTTTAGCCTGGATTTTCAGAATGGTTCAGAATTTCTGGGAAAAAATTCAGAAGTTCTGAAAACAATTTTTTTACAGAATTCTGAATATACCATCTTTTCAGTGTGCAGATTTATATTATGAAAAAAATTTCAGCCTCGGACGATATTTATTTTACTAGACTAAAATCTAGCCGGTCCCACTCCTTAATACTCAAAAAATTTACGGAATGTTTCGATGTTATTAATAACCAGAATTTTTTACAATCAATTTGCATGATATATTTCCGAGATATAACCGTTTAAAAAAAATGACGTTTTCGTGTATAACAAAAGAAGAGAAATTTTATGCTTTTTTAAATGCATTATCACTGAACCAATGATATTATTTCTAATGTATCAATAAAGCCTAAAAACTAATACTCAAAAATAGGAAAGTCACTAAAATAACAAAATAGAAATCTTTTAAAGCCTCCTTTGTTTAACAAAACCAAAAGAACTGAGCCCAGAAACATTATTTTTACCGTGTATTTCTCGAGATATAGAGGGATACATACACACACATCCATACAGACATTTGCTAAAAATCGTGTATTTTGGTACCAAACGACCCAAAACATGTGTGTAACATGTTTTTAAGAAAACTTCTTTCTTTTACTATTACAAAGCTTTCTCTAGGAGAAAGCAAAAAGTTATTTTGAACTGTAAGTAAAGTTAGTAAACAATAGTGTAACAAATAACATATTATACAATGTTCCATTGGTAACTGTCTTAGCGTAACAATTTAAATATCTAATTTTAGCTTTTTTTCAAAATAAAATATATAAATAACTAAAATTGATTGTGCAACTTTGGTATGAAGTTTCAAATAATATCAAAACATGGTAAAGTGGTGAAATACAAATTTTGATTCGATTTATTTTTCAGAATTCAGGTTGAAATAAATTTTTACAGATTTTGATTGTATTTAATAGATAAGAATATAATATTTAAGAAATGTTAAAATCCATCAACTGTTATCAAACATCTGAAAAATTAACTTTGAATATTGTTGACCCTGAAATTATTTAGGATTTCTTCAGTTTTCTCAATTCTTGATCAATATGTTACAATATTTTACAACTAACTCAGATATAGGATGATAGTCCATGTGAGTAATCATTCTGATACGTTTAAATATTGTACTTTTCATAATCTGCAAAATATGTCTTTGAATCTTCATTTTAAAACGTCAACATGTTCATATCTCAGCATATTCATGTGCACCACTAGAATATTGTTTTGAACTTAATACAATAACTTGTCCCTGTATTCATGATGATCGTGCTGTGGATATGAATATTGTCAGTTTCTATTCTAATAGTAAAGCTTATTGTTAGTAAGTTACAACACATTTTCATTATTAGTAGGATAAACACCGCTTCCAATTCATTGGCACTTAGCTTCCACAAACTTAATTAATTGTTCCAATATGAAATTCTTTGTTCTTATAAGTTAACTTAGTTATCTCTCTTTTGTTTCGCCTGTCGCTGTTTTGGGTACAGGACGATTTACGCACTAGGTTATACTGCCTACGCGAGTTTATTCGCCCAGAGCATGACCGGTGGCGCCTTCCAAAAGTTAGAAACTCGGGTACTATATATTCAACATGTATATACTGTATATATAGTAATGCTTTACGGTTACACCTCTATTTCCATTTTCTGTCATCTCGTGCGCTGCGATCGTTTCTTTTATTCCCGCCAAGCAGATGCTCATAGCGAATAAAAAGGCGTCGAATATTTTGCTGAGCGCGCACGCGACTATGGGAAATGTGCACCGAGGAGGCAATACACATTACACACGCACGACATTGGGAGGCACATATTAATTAAGTCGCACGCAGGTGACGTCAATTAGCGGTAACTGCCGGTTGACGTAAAGAGTCGCGGCGCGCGTGCGTTGCTCGTAAAACTGATCTTGGTTTTTAAAATTGATATCTCAAAGATGCGCCACTCTGATTTGCCGACTATTTTCTAAAAACAGTGTGATGTAGGAAAAATAATCTGAATTAAAGAAGTGTCTTTTGTTTTACTTGCAAAATACATTAATAAAGTATTTTACATTTAAGACAATTCATGTCTGTAAAAAATACTCGTTGTAAAAGTTAAAAGATATAATAGAAGTAATTTAAAAAGGAATTTTTAATTTTCTAATTGTTTATTTATAATTAAATACGTTATTACTTCGAAGATACGTCAAAATATATAATCTTAGCTTTATAAACATTAGATTTTCTACAAATTATTCTTCTGAAATGAAAAAGAAATAACTCTTCATTAAAATGTTAACTTTTTCATAACTAGTGTCATAACTTGTTTCAATGATCCAAAAAACATCCAACTAACAAGATTCAAGCGAATTCAGATGATTTAAAAAAAATACATCCGCCATATCGAATCCGCCAAATTGAATTTTGTATTTTTAACACCAAATTCGTTAACAAAATATATTACCGAAGAAAAAACGTAATAAAAGGTTAAGACATGAAACTGCCGTTCAAGCGACACAAGTGCGATCCCCAATATCTGCTATATTTTTCTTTTTTCACCAATAACCACAGCCGTTACAATAATACTATTTTACCTGCTAAATAATAAATTGATACCATGAAATTATTAAAATTAGTAATGTTATGTCCGGACTTACCATAATTTATTACTTTAATAATAATAATTTATTAATTAAAGTTTCCCATTGGCTCACGCTGACGCGATCACCACTTTTCGGGTTGGGAATCGAAAAGGAATGATAAAAATGAATAACACACAGTTCACGTCTAACTTAGTTTTAATGAATCAAAAAATTGTCTTAAAATAGATGAGTCTAAGCTAAATATCAACGGTACCTTATTTTCCTATTCTATGCGTGTGTATAAATGAAGGTGTGTGTGTACGTGTGTAGCGATGCCGTCGATGAGCGCAGATCTTCTGATGTTTTTCCCCTCTTGCGGTGGTTCAATTATGACGAGGGAAAGGCTGGCATGGGACTCCCCTACCAGGTGATCTCACAGCTGTTTCTCGGGTCTGCAGCTGTGAAGAGCAACGGCTAGTGCACAGCAGCACGTACACGGAGAGAAAAACTCAGCTACATCTGCCGGAGACCCCAGCACTTACAGCCTTAATGGCTTAAGCAGTAAAATGACATGATCACCAAGCAGTGTCGGCTGTGGAACAAAGCAGTTATAGCTTTGCGATTCAGAAACGGGTTTCTGTTGGGGAGCGAGTCAGGCTAAAACTGCTTAGTTCTACAGCAGCGCTGGCGGTGTGATCCTACGGCTGATTTGACTTACCACAACAACGCTAATACGGCGGAGTTTTTCTCTCCGTGTATAGAACAACAAGTGTAGAGATGAGTGTAGAAGCGGCGGAGCTCTCCTTAAAAGAGCGTTGAGTAGTGTGGCGTCGAGCAGAGTAACGTCCTAACGGAGGTTGTAATAAAAACTGAGCTGTAACGTCGACTGGGCGTCGACTTGACGTTTGAACTTTGACTGATTGTGTGTGTGTGTGAGTGTCTGTCTGTCTGCCTCGCCTTTTCTTCCGGACCGATTGTATACTGATTTTCTCCTATTCTTGTCTTTGTCTCTCTTTGAAAAATAGATTTAAATGTGTCGATATTAAAAAGCTTCCTTTAGGAGGAAGCAAAAAGTTTGCCAAACGTATAAAGCTTCAAAATAATTTAGTACCCATATGAACTATTATAGAATATCAGAATTAAACTTAGAATGTTGTCTATTTAGCAGGGTTGGGGAGTAACCAGTTGAAACGTTACAAGTTAAGTTAAAAAGTTAAAAAGTCAGTAACTTTTATCTTAATATAGTTAGTTTTTGTAACCACCTAACTTTTAACTTATCTAATTAATTATTTTGAAGTAATTTGTAACTTTTCAATTTTTTTACAAGTTAATTGTACATTAAATCGACGTTCAAAAAAGATCGTTAATTTTATATATATGTACAATATTTAATAAAGCAACACTAAAAAATCGTTGTTGTTTATAACAATTTATTTTCACTGCGGTGATATTTTTTATTTTAAGTTTGAGTTAAATCAACTCTACAAATTTCGTGTCCTCCAGGACATATGAATCTCAAAAGAATGTAGTACACCCGGTCTACCGTATTAAGGGGTCTACCTACTTTCTCAATTTGAAAAAATCGATTTTTTTTTTCATTTTTTGAAAGTATATGTATCTTTTTTTTTTTTTTTTTATTATTATTTAACGTCGCCATGTTTGTGCTTCCATGTGGTGCTAATCGACGACGGGGGTCTGCGGTGTGTTTGTAAACAAAGCACATGTAATTTTTACAGAGGTGCTTGTATCAATCGGCAGAGACTAGGATTCGAACCCGGGTCACCGGCGTGGGAATCCGACACTCTACCGACTGAGCCGCCGCAGGCCCCAAAGTATATGTATCTATTTTGATATTACAGAAGGGATACTGCATAGTACAGGCATCGCTGATTAGACGTCAGTAAGATTTGTTTACGAATTTTCGTAAAAAAAGTATTAAACGCGTTTTTTTCCAAACAACGTTTTTACACCTGTTATTGATAAAATTTTCGAAACTACTGGAACGATCATTATCAAATTTTAATGGTATATTCTGCACACCTATACCTATATGTCAAACCTCAATTATGCTCAAATTTCCAATTTTCACTTTCATTTTTGCAGAAAAATAGTAAAGAAAAGTCACTTTTTCTTCTTTTTCTTAATAATATCCGCCTTTTTGTCATTTGTTGAATATATACTAAAACTGACGTTTGACATGAAGGGAGAGTCATACTGAATCTAAAACTTTTTGATTTTTTTGTTACAGATGGCCCATCTCAAAGATTTTATCAACAGAACACGTATACCTACTTTTAGAGGAGTTATGTTTATGTGAACTTTTTGTACAGTTAAACTGTATAAGTAAAAAAAAAATTTGTTATGTATTTAGGTGTATATTTATTAAACCCAACAAGTTTTATGTCAATAACTTTATTAGCAACCTCAGAAAAAATTCGTAAGAATAGCCTTCTTTTCGGCAGAGAAAGTAGGTAGTATCGAGTATTTTCTATTCTGAATAAAAAATCAAAAACTTTGCAAAATTTTGTCCGTAACGTGTCCCAAACTTCAATTTCATACGAATATACCAAGAAATTTAGTAACACTAAATTTTAACAAAGTAAAAACCGCTGTCAGTTCTTTGGCACTTAGCTTCCTCAAACTTTATAAATTGTTCCAATATGAAATTATTCTATTTAATACTGCGGTTAAAAATAAAAATAACAAGTCTATTGCTTTTTAATATGTCATTATATGTGTATATATTTAAATTTTATAATTTAAACTTATGCCAAAGCATAGCATAGGTTATGAAACAATATTGTTGATTAAAATATTTATTAATGTATATAATGCATACTATTTTTACGAATAAATTTAAGATAAGATGATAACATATAACTAAGAAAATCTTAAAAGTGTTCATTAAGTGTAATAATTCGAGTTAGTTATTCAAAATAATGTATTCAAACTTATTTTAAGTGTGAACTCAAATTTTAACTGCATTAAGTATTATTCCTTACAAATTGAATTGGAAAAGGAAACAAAAAATATATCGTTTAACTAAAAAATTCTATACAGTCTTCTCTTATTTTGAAACTATTAAATACATTGTTTCTTTAGAAGTTACTGGAGTAAATGCATATTTTTGTGATACAAACTGGGGTTTTTAAAAAATGTTCTTTATGCACACCTATTAGACAATAGTACATTATACCACTAGGGACAAAAATTGAATTTTCCAAGCAAGGATGATGTTGGCCTACGGCGCCCGAGACTGCCACTCGTGCTTAAATCATCATCCTAGTCTGAAAAAGCTCATTCACCCCTTGTTCTTCAACATATTTCTTTACTAAAAGTGCATAAAGAAGACCATTTTTTGTCATCTACGAAGTGGATTGACATTTTTCAATGTTCTTAAAAATTTGAAGCATTATTAAGGTAATGGAGTAAAAATAAAAAAAGTGAAGGGAAAATATTCATTTTTGCTCTTTATTTTTGACGCTCGGAAATCTCTATTTTCGCCCCACTTTGTAGACGCCAAAAATGGTCTTTTTTATACACGTGTTGTAAAAAATCTATTTCAAATAATTCAAGAAAAATTTTAACTATGAATGAATGAAAGCTAATATTTTTTACTATATTTAAACTCAATTTATGGTCTGAAGTAAATAAAGCAGTTTTTGCACATCAAGTTACATTTTCTTCAATTGTCAATAATACATTTTGCAACAGTATAATTGTTGATTAAATTTTAGTTAAGAATATAATGTATACTACTTTTGTTAATAAAACTTTTTCGTATTTTTGTAACTTTTTTTGAGTTTATGAATAACGGATTTGTTCATTAATTACAAAAATATCATAAAAATTAAAAAACGGTATAAATAAAAAACGAATCGATGATTCTTAATTTTTTTTATTTCAAACTATCAAAAAATAAAGAGAGCTTTGAATGATCAAGAAATACCGCATAATACTCAAGAAGAAAGCGATACGTAACAGCTGTAATTAGTAAACAATTATCGCGTAATCCACAAGAAATCACGCGATCAAAGTATTTTTGAAAAATAAAATAGATAAAATGAAAAAATGTTATAAAACCAAAATGATTCGAGGAATCTTGAAAATTTTTTTTGATTTAAATTCTTGATCAAAATGAAAAGAAAATAAGCGTTTATTGCTTAAAAATTACCGTGCAATACCCAAGAAATAAGCAATCAAAATTAAAAACGTAAAATATAACCTCAAATATCTCGAAAAATAAAAGTCCTCATTGTTTGGACAAAGAACTTAGCCAAGAAATAGTAAAAAACTACCTTTTGTACATTTTAAGAAATAATGCTGTTTTACTCAAGTTATTGTTTGCCATAGAAAATCGATTTTTTTTACAAAATGATTTTTTTTTCTAGTATAAAAAAATAAAATGACTCAAAAATTTTACAGAATAATCTTGTCCTACTCACCTCAATTTTTACGGAATAATCTTCTCCATTGTCCTACTCACCTAAATTTTTACAGAATAATCTTCTCCATTCTCCTACTCACCTCAATTTTTACAGAATAATCTTCTCCATTGTCCTACTCACCTCAATTTTTAAACAAAAATTTCCATCATATATTTTAGAGAAATCACCGTTTAAACAAAAATTACGTTTTCGTGTGTAGCAAGAGAAAGGAAACACCTTATTCAAAATTTTGGGTGGTAAACGATAGCAAATTTTATGCTGTTTCAAATGCATTTTCACTGGGTTGATGGTATTATTTCTAACATACGAAAAAACCCGAAGAACTAAAACAAACAAATCGAGAAACGGTTAAAAAAACACAAGCTAATCCGGAAAACTAAAAAAATTGTTATTATGCCCCTTAGTGTAAAAAACAAACAAAATGAGTCCTGGAATATTAAATTTTGCCGTGAATTACTCGAGATATCGATGCATACACACACATACACACACACGCACGCACACACACACACCAACACACACACACACACACACACACACACACACACACACGCACGCACGCACGCACACACACACACACACACACACACACACACACACACACACACACACAAAATGTTCTTAACATGTTTTTAGGAAAACTTTTTTTACTATCACAAAGGTTCCTCTTTGAGAAAGCAATATACAGAGAGGATCAATATAAGACTTAATTAATCCATAAATGATGCACGACCTTTTAATTTATGCGTTTGGTTTGTGTATGGTTGTTTCGAAATGTGTCCCCTGGTTTTATTGTGTTCTCCGTCACATGGACTTTATTAAAATAGAAATTGTTTGAAAAACTCCCAAATTAAATGATTCGTACTTGTAACTCTTATATACATTTTGTAAATAAAGTTCCCATATACTTATTTATTATTATTGTTTTCTAATAATAATTAATTATAATGTTTCACTTCTGTTACCGTACCTTTATTATGTCTTATTCATCCGGCGAATATATATATATATATATATATATATATATATATATGTGTGTGTGTGTGTGTGTGTGTGTGTGTGTGTGTGTGTGTGTGTGTGTGTGTGTGTGTGTGTGTGTGTGTGTGTGTGTGTGTGTGTGTGTGTGTGTGTGTGTGTGTGTGTGTGTGTGTGTGTGTGTGTGTGTGTGTGTGTGTGTGTGTGTGTGTGTGTGTGTGTACATATATCCCGACTCTTGTTTATATAAATGATATAATCCTTTTAATACAGGTCGCGGCGTGCGTCCGTCAATATATATATATATATATATATATATATATATATATATATATATATATATATATATATATATAAACAAGAGTCGCGACGCACGACGTCTCTTAAAATTCCTGACTTTCTCTGTCAAATGCGAAAAGCATAGGAACGTGCATAGACATGCAGTGTAACGTATCGCCCACGTAGACAAAAGAGGGGAAAACGCGAGACTAGACAACGGACTTGCCATAAAAATACGATCACGTATAGGTCATGCTATAAAATTTTGTCGCAAAGAAGCGATGGCTTTCCGCCACCGACGCGGACTAAGGCTTTTCGCTCAGCCCTGCTGACACTGGCATTGACCGCATAGAGCCCACTCGTGACCTAAACGCAAATTTGTCACCCAACCTCGCCCTCGAGCAACACATCGGCGCGCACTCACGAATGCACTAAAGGCGATTCCGAAGTCTGACTTTCAAGAGTGCTTTAATAAGTGGAAACATCGATATGAGCGTCTTGTTCAATCAAATGGGGACTACTTTGAAGGATGCCACCCCCCGGATGACGAAGAATAAATTAAGCGCCGATAAATCGAGGTAGGTCGGATACTTTTGGGACAGACCTCGTATATAACGACAGGATTGGGAATTTATGTTTCCATTTCTGACAACAAAGTACAATACTTTATGTACCAGAAACGCATACGTGCAATTATATTTTATGTAAATCAACGATATGATATTTTATTGTTTATTTATAAGAAACATATGTAAACCATATTTTTTGTAACATTTACAAATAAATATTATATCTATCTATCCTCGACCGCCATTCAGCATCCTGTTGCCCTCCCGACACTTCTTTTCTCCCGTCCACATATCTTAGCTTCTAGGCAAATTCAGTACGCACATCCAGCTTCCCCCAGCACCAATCCCTCGCACTCACAACCCATCACGCCGCAAACATCACATACACCCTCAACACAATCACCCACCCAGTCAGCTTATCCTTGAAATTTCCAAGCAACCTGTCATTCTCTCAGACGCAACACGAAGCGCCTGCCCGCGCTGTAGAGGAAATAAAGCGCCTGCCCGCGCTGTAGAGGAAATGCAGCACCTGCACGTAACTGCCCCGCGACCGCTCAGAAGCGCGACGCTGATTGACTTTTCCGGCGGCCCGATCGAACAGCAGCAGCTTGCCGTACAAGCCCAAGCACAGATGCCCGCCCGTGCGGCGTCCTACAGCGTATTTTCAGGCCGAAATTTATCAGCTTCACAAGCACTCAGCTTAATCCCCAGCTTCGACGGGATCCCGGACACTTTAAATTTGTTTTGCGTCTCTGTGTGTCAAGTGATCGCAATGCTCGCAATGTTCGCAATGCTCGGACCAGAATGGGAGCCGCACATACTCTTCGTTATCGCCAATAAATTAATATGCCGCGCGGCCGACGGCTACAAAGCGCGGGTAATAAGTTACACGTTGGTGGAAAGCCTGCTCGAAAGCGGGAGATTTCGGCATACGTATCCAAAAACTACACAACCGCCTTTTAACCATATATGACTGCGCGCTGGATCTAGACCTAGGCAATCAGAATCACCGTAGACTTCGAATTCAAGTAATAGATTAGATAGATAGATTAAGATTTATTTTGCACAAGTCAAAAATATACATCATATATACATAGTTTCGATACATTAAATTAAATTTGTATCCATATCACAGATTCATCGTTAGATTTCATCACATAGGCTTATTATAAATGCACAGTTTATGTCAGTAGTCTTAACTATCACGTCACAATATAGAACCTTAATTAAATAATTACTTAGCAGTATAACACAGTTAATTATTATCACAGAACACATTTCGTTCGTCGCAGGTTTCAATAATATGCCTAGGTATTGCCGTTTTAAATTTATTTAGAGCGCGGTGTAGCGAATTCCAGAGGCTAGCACCTTGAGCTCTGAAGGAGTACAGGCCAACATCAGTACGCGACCATGGAATTTCTATTTCCTTGGGATTCCTACCTGAGGTTCTAGACTGATTTTGTTCAAAAAGGACCGCAAGGTACGGAGTCTGTCCCATGACAACTGCTTTATAAAGCATTACCACCGCAAAATACTCCCTTCTTATCTCCACAGTGAACCAGCCCAGTTTCCTCCTGTAGGGCTCTCCCTAAGAGACATGCTCATCCTTTCTAACACCACATATATATCTCTCAGGAGTTTTGCAACCTTTGAAGCCTGGTCTGTAGCTCACCTGATATGTCGAGATATACAAGAGAGCAATAATCTAAGTGAGAGACAACAAGAGCACCTGCGAGCTGTTTGCGTAACGCTTTGGTGGTGCAGGATCTAAAAGATCTGAGTCCATATAAGGCTCTGTTAACCTTCCGACTAACTGCATCCACTTGCGGTTTCCATGTTAATTTAGAATCCATAACAACACCGAGATTAGTTACAGTATCGGCAAAGGGAATAAAAACGTTATTCTGCACCTCAATGCCTGGAAGGTGCAATTCTTGCAATTTATTAATATTGTAATCCGACCCAAAAATTATAGCTTTAGTCTTCCCGACATTAAGGTGAAGGACATTCTCAGAAGCCCAAGCCGACACTGCTCGCGCCACAGCTGACAGGCGATCAATGCCTATCTGAAGATCGTCTCTCGCAACCTGCGTATAGGTTTGTAAATTATCAGCATAAAGCAAATGCTCGACACCATCCGATAATTCACCCTGGGGATTTTTAAAAGCAGCTAGTATGTCTCCAAGATCTTTAATATAAAGGCTGAACAGAAGGGGCCCAAGAATCGAGCCCTGTGGAACGCCAAGATTGGTTGTGCACCAATCAGATTCCCCATTAAATTTTGTAACCACTCGCTGGTTACGACCTGTAATATATGACTTGATCCACAGGACTATGGACCTAGAAAACCCCATACTGATCAGCTTACGAAGTAATTTAGAGGGCGAAATAGTGTCGAACGCCTTACTGAAATCAAACATTAGGAGTATGGTAAGCAGCTGTTTCTTGGTATTAATACCATCACGAATCTCCTCTGACAGACTCAGTAGTGCTGTTTGCGTACTGTGATGTTGTCGAAAGCAAGTTTGACGTGGATCAAGGATTTTCTTGGATGAAATGAACTCTGAAATCTGCTCGTGGACGATCTTTTCCAAGACCTTGGAGAGAAAACTCAACAGGGCTATTGGACGGAAGATGGAAATGCCGTCTTCTTTAGAGGCACCAGATGAGGCCTTCTTCCAGGTCCCGGGAAAAACCTCACTAGACAGAGAGGAGTTGAAAATCTTAGCCAAATGATGGCCCAAAACCGGAACAGACTTTGCGATGACATTTTGGGGTATTCCGTCTTCGCCCTTCGCGTGTGACGAGAAATGAGCAACGGCCATAACAACGTCCGAGAAGGTAACTTGACGGAAAGTGAAGCCATCATCGTAGCCGTCGATAAGATGTTATCTAGATTTTCGTCATGCTCCGTTTGAGAGACAGAGACCTCAGCAAAGTGGATGTTTAATTTATCCGGAGTGAAACCATGCAGCTCCTCTTTAGCCTTTGGTAACAGTCCAAGGTGCCGAAGTTCTTTCCAGATATTTTTGTTATTATCCAGAGCATCAAAAGTTCTGCTCTGAATAAAAGCCGCTCGCATTTCAACTGTTCGCTGTTCTGCTTGAGCTGCGAGAGACTGGAACTCCTGCTACAACTTATTGTCCCGAGTCTGTTTGTAGCGCCGTCTAACGGCATCACGCTGATTATAGAGTTCTTTCAGCTCGACATCCACCCAAGGAGGGAGACATTTCTTCTTCAGTGTAAACTGTTTCAGAGGGGCAAGTTCGTCGATGATCGCCAAGATGTTGTGGCTAAGATGTTCTAACTTACTATCAACATTCTTATCTGGGCAACTGATGGGCGACTAATCACAAGCAGTAAGGAGGGATAGAAGTTCCTCCTGCCTATTAGACTTAAAATCCCTATATGAAAAGTTATTGAGAGCAGGGGACTTTGAAGTTTGGATGTCGATTGTGACATCAATTATATTATGTTTACTCGGAAAGGTCGCCATCATGATGTTCGCATCCAGCTCCACATCATTGTCGTCAGTGAAGATCATATCAATCCAAGTGTGAGATTCTCCGACGTGGTGAGTCGGGCCATGATCAACTAATTTAAGGTTGGATTCACAAATTAACTCTAACAAACGACGCTTCCTGAGATGTCGACAACATGTTCGCGTTCAGATCTCCCATTACAATCCGGTGATCGTACCCTACCGAATAAGTCGTCAGGTTCTGTATTAGGTCAGAATCGTCAGTGAATGAAATCCCTGGAGGTCGATATATGACGGCAACGAAAATTGGCGGATGGTTGCCTTGCTGAATTCTACACATCAAATATTCAGAGATACCTGGTTTGCCTTTATCTAACGTAGTTTTTGAGGAGCACAGCACCGTTGCTTTATAAGAATTACGTACATAAAGGACCACCCCTCCTCCTTTATTATTCCTGTTCTGCCTAATAGACGAGAACCCGTCGATCTGAACGCCAACATCATCGCTATCCCCGAAACGTGTCTCAGCCACGCCGAATATATGATAGAAAGGATGAGAAGTCACAAGGAACTGACGGAACATACTCATATACTTACGAGGGTAGTTCAATAAGTCTTTAGAATAAAGTATAAAAACAATTTTTTTTGGGTAAATTTTTTTTTATTTTTCAACATAATCTCCTTGGAGCTCTATACACTTGGTCAATCGCTTTTTAAGTTTTTTTAATCCATCAGAAAAGTGCGTTTTCGGAAGTTCCTCAAAATAAGCACTTGCAGAGGCAATGACGTCTTCGTTGTCCGTAAATCTCTGTCCACCGAGCCATTTTTTCAAGTTTGGAAATAAGAAAAAGTCACTGGGGGCTAAATCTGGTGAATACGGTGGGTGTTCGACCAATTTGAATTTTAGTTCTTCAATTTTAGCCATTGAAACGAAGCATGTGTGAACTCGGGCGTTGTCGTGATGAAAGAGAATTTTTTTCTCGCCAAATGTGGTCGTTTTTTTTTAATTTCTTCTTTCAGCTGCTCTAATAATGATGCATAATACTCACCAGTAATTGTTTTACCCTTTTCCAAGTAGTCAATAAGTATAATTCCACGTGCATCCCAAAAAACTGTAGCCATAACCTTACCAGCTGACTTTCCGGTCTTTGCCTTCTTTGGAGCTGGTTCGCCTGTGGAAATCCACTGTTTGGATTGTTCCTTTGTCTCAGGAGTGTAGTGGTGTATCCATGTTTCATCCACAGTCACAAATCGACGAAAAAATTCCTCAGGATTCCGACTTATGCGCGCCAAAAGAGCCTCAGAGGCGACCACTCTATTGCGTTTATTCTCAGCTGAGAGCAAACGCGGCACCCATCTTGCCGATAGCTTTTTCATGCCTAATTTTTCATGTAGAATTGAAACAACTGCACCTATAGATATCCTTGTGGCCTCAGCTAACTCACGCACTTTTAATCTTCTATCCTTCAACACCATATCGTGGATTTTATTGATGATTTCGGGAGTAGTTGCTTCTACGGGCCTTCCTGAACGTGGTTCGTCACTTATTGATGTACGACCACGCTTAAATTCATTTACCCAGTTTTTCCATTTTTCTTAACAAGCAATTTTTTTTTTTCAATTGGTTATAAAAACACGTAAACTCAGAAGATGTGGACTGTGACTGCACCATATATCTAGTCGGGAGTGGTGCTGACTGAAAACAGATGATTTGGAGCGATTCGCGCGCCATCTGTTGGTCATTCTAAAGACTTATTGAACTACCCTCGTACTAAGCGATGTTGCATTAAGGAAGCCCGGCCTTAGTCCCCCAGCTTCCACCTCTCTTGCTACGTCCCCGCGTAGTCAAATTCCATCGCCAGAATTTAAGTTCGACGTCCTTGACGTTTCCGGTGTGACAGTGACTAGATTACAGGTATTTTGTGTTACCGCCGCGTTACCGCTATCGCTAGCCTTATTAAGAAAAGATGCAGATAATGCGTGCAGATCTGCAGCCGAAGTGATCTCATGCACCGATTCACCGTTTCGCTTCTTAACCAGGAAACGACCGCCCCTATGCCAAATATATTTGAAGCTTAAACCACGAGCAATAGATTTTAAGGTGTTGAAATGAGTAAAAGATTCTTTACTTAAAAGTTCATTAATAAAAATTTTACTTCTAATAAGGATATTACTCGTGTCCTGATTCAAAAGCGTTACGTTAACATTCTTAGTGCTAAATGCTGTAAATCTACTTTTGGCCCTCATAATCTCGGTTACCAAGCTGCTACGAGAAAAGCAAACAACCCACGGGGATCGTCGACGCTGGTAATTGTTCGCGGGTTGGTTCGCAACGGTCTGTCTTTCCGATCGAAGCAGGCGTATAGACATTAAGTCTTCCCTCACGATGGACGGTAGAACAGTGGTAAGGATGGCATGGACTACGTCCTCACGCTGCTATTCGGAACCTTAAAAAATATTAGTAATAATTATTTCCGCCGATCCTTCGCCACTATTCATCCCGTTCAACGTTGAACAATACCTGTTTCGGCAGTAAGATTTACGTTTTTAGAACTTTAGCACCGAGTTCGACGGCGATGACGCTGTGTGCGAAACCCGTCAGAGTCCGCCGGCAGGACGCTGCCTGATGGAGCAGAGAGCGCGCATTATCAAAGTCTACTTTGTTATTCAAAGTATTATTATTACTTTCATTCTTTTCAAATTTCCAGCTTGTTTACCTCACCTAGAGTTTCAACAATATCATCCATTTAAGGTATACCCATCCCGATCAATCAAAACATTTCTCAGCCCCAAAACACATTCGCCTATATATGACCGAAATCTCACTACTTCACGATTGGAAATACAAACACCACATACATACAACTTTCAGACACACTTTCTGACACACATGCAGCGATTCACCTTCTTCAACGTCGGCAGTGCGCTACAATCAGCCCCGAGATGCGCTATCGTCCACCACGCCGCCGTAAGCCAAGCAGCCAGCTCAGTACGTAGCTAAACACTGATCGCTCCATTCGCAGCAGCACAGCCATTTAGATCATGTTCGCCGTAGCTGCAAAATACCATATCGCAGCGCTGCAAAAAAGGCTCGCCAATACAAAACAGCGCATCAGCCTACATAAAACCCTACTCGAACAAGAGAGGCGTCACTGGGCTGCCCTGTTACAAGACATGAAACACGTCAGGGCTTTCATAGAGCTCGCACAACAGCCCGCGCCAGCGCAGCAGCCGCCGGCGGCGCTATCTTTCACAGGGCTTGCGCCTCCGATTGTACAGCTACAAAGATCGGGGGACGAGATCATCAGGCGCAATCACGACCAGAGATACGCCACAGAAGAGGAAAGGCTAGCGGTCAGAAAGGAGACCAAATGTCTCAGCAAAGAGAGAGCGAAACTTTCGGCGGCACAAGCGGGTCAGGCCGCCACCGCACCGCACCAACGGAGCCACCAGGGCCCACAGCAGCCCCTGCACGCACCAGCACCGCCACTGCCGGTATTTGGGATACAAAGACTCCAAACCATGGAGGATATGCCGCTGCTAGAGCGGATTAGTGCAGACGAGACAATGGCCCTCAACGCCCTAATAGCACACATGATGACATCGTGCCCCCACGAGTAGAAGCGGGCTTGACATGCGTCCGCTGCGACCACACCATTCAGAAGAAAAGGGGCGCCGGAAGGAACAATCTCGCCTGGGACGGACAACACTGGTGGGTGTGCCGCACCTGCAGTGCATACCTTCACGAAGACTGCATGG
This sequence comes from Gastracanthus pulcherrimus, assembly GCA_949152435.1. Taxonomy (NCBI): domain Eukaryota; kingdom Metazoa; phylum Arthropoda; class Insecta; order Hymenoptera; family Pteromalidae; genus Gastracanthus; species Gastracanthus pulcherrimus. Next base: position 112,153,747 of record OX424575.1, on the reverse strand, counting down.
ACCAGCGGGGAGACAGTCAGCGGCGGCTCTCAAATGCACCACGTGCACACAAGGACCATGGGCCATCAACTTCAGGGCTATCCTGCTTCCATAACCGCCAGCTGATCCATCCACGCCGTCAGCAGTCAGCCCGTCACAGTTGAGTAAACTGTAAAGTGCAGTGCAATAGTGCAAGTACGCAATTCAGCTTTTAAACTACTACAGTGTTTTTCTTTCCTTTTTTCTTTTGCGGCATCGTAATATGCCTCATTATAATTATACAATTGCTTTACGTTTTTTAAGGTTATTCGACTATTAAGAAGCCTTGAACCTTTTAGTTTTAATCTTTTTACGGTATCTTAACATGCGATATCATTGTATAATCGTTTCAAATATATTTCTTCTCAATAATACAGTAACTGCAATTTTTAGAGTATTATATGTCCTTAAATTGTAATCCGCATTATTTTACTCCTGTGATCACCATACATATAAATATTTTACTTTATGCCCATCTGAACGAAAATGGATACTTTTTTCCCAGGACAGCGAGACCAAAATTACGCTTTTTGCCCGCAAATCACTTTTTTCCGCAAATCTGGAAAAAAGTGAATTCACGAGAAACTACATCAAATTCCTTTATTTCATCAAGTTCTAACAAAAACCCTGATTTTCGATTGTCATTTAACAATATTGTTTTTTAACAGTCCATTAATCCCGCATTCCAAGTCAAAAAGTGGCCACAGTTGAGATGGGCATAAAATACTATATGTAACCAGAAAAAGGTCGATTTTTTCCGCGGGTGAGTTTACTGCCCGAGCGAGCGAAGCAAAGCGAGGACAGTATCACCTAAGGGAAAAATATTCGATTAGTTGCGCTGGTTACATAATGTACTATTAATTTTGATAAGAATGATAATAAACAATAACTCAAACAACAATACATTATAATTGAGAGAGAGGTAATACCGATTGTACGTGGTACTGCGATCATGCACACGCTCAACATAAACGTAAACGCGCATTGTTTTCGAGTACATAAAACTGTCGAGGTCAAACTGATCCCCTGTTTTCTGGTCTACCCAACACATCCAACTGATCACAGTCGTGCGCACAACGCCTGGGCGCATCCCGACGGCTGTCTCTCTCTCTCTCCCTCTCCCTCTCTCTCTCTCTCTCTCCCTCTCTCTCTCTCTCTCTCTCTCTCTCTCTCTCTCTCTCTCTCTCATCATAAAAATTCTACAATACATGCTTTATACTATTACTTTATTTAGCCCCCTGAAAGCAATTCCTGATAACATAAGATTTTTATGGGAGTAGTTTCTGATCATATCAAGACCCAATTCCTGACCACATATATTCTTGACACATAAGTATTTTATATGATAAACAAAAACTTATTGAGTAATACTAATACAGTAGATATACTAAATATATAACATTTGTTGGTTGTGTGATTATAAATGTGAAACTTAGGCGAGGTAAAAGTGTTTGGTCATTCATGCTTTGTCGACTGCACGATATAGACTCATGCACGAGCATGTATTAACCTATAAAGTGCACATAGTGTTGTGATTTATTTTTACGTTTTATACGATTTTTGTCTGATAAGTTATTTACGTATGGATTAAAACTACTTATTGAATTGTGTATTTTAAGATTTTTAAACTATATAACATGTTATTAATACTGTTCAGAAATTGGGTAAACGATAAGAATATGAACCCTAATTCTAATCACACGTTTTATCAAATAAAAATAATATTTTATATGAATGTTTTACGTGATTCACACAAATAAACTGTTAAATAACTTAAATTTCTTTGCATGCTCACTTGTAGTCAACTGGAGTAAGATGGTATCAATCATGACGTTGCCGACAACGTCCAGCATTCACATTTTTTATCTTACAAAATGTATTTTACTAGTGACTTTTAAAGTTTTTATATATGACTGTGAAATAGTTTACTATTACTAATTATTTTTTTAAAACAAATTTTCTACACATTAAGGTCAAAATAAAAATAAATGTAATCAAATGATCAGGAACTGGGTACTGATCAGGAACTGGGTCCGTGGCGGTAGTACATTTTAACTACACTTTTTTATGAGGTAGAAGCTGCGCTGCCCCAGCGCTGGCGCGGTGGAGGGTCACGCGTCCTTCGAAGCTCTTCAAAAGGTTAGTATGAGATGTCAATATGAACACGCTAAACTTTTATTAAGATTGAAGAATGTTTCACGTTTGCACCGAGCCGTCGAAATCGATTATGTCTATTATCCACCTAAAGCGGGCGGGCAGAGATTGTTGCCTGTCAACCCAGCATCCTGCAAGGAGTACTATATTGAAACATACTCTCCAATGACAAAGAAATGTCCTTAGTGTATAGTGAGTCTATATGGTATACTGAGTGCGGTCCAAGGCATGTTTTGAGGTTAGAAAAATCAAAAGTGTCCTGAATACCAACTTTTTTGGAGTTTATTAATTATTAGCTTTCATTTATTACAGCATTATGCCATAACTACCAGAAAAACTGACTGTACTCTGTAAAGAACGTGGAATATAATTAGCATATAGAGATCGTGATTCAAAGCTTGATTTGAGATTAGAAAAATCGATAATGCCCTAATTACTGACTTTTTTGGAATGTATCGACTTACACTCATTCCAGCATCATATCACACCGATCAAAAAAATTGACTGTGGTCTGTGATAAAAGTGAAATTTGCTTAATATACAGCGGACGTGATTTGAAACTTGCTTTAAGGTTAGAAAAATGGATAATTTTCTGATTACGGGCTTTATAGGAATGTATCGGGCTTCACTCATTTCAGCATCCTAACATACCGACCATAAAACTTGCCTGTAGTCTGTGATAAACGTGAAATGTGCTTAACATATATTGGACGTATTTCGAAGCTTGCTCTGACGTTAGAAAAAAATAATTATTCTAATTTCCGGGTTATTTAAGAGTGTATTGACTTTTACTCAATCCAGCATCGTGCCATACCGACCAGAAGAATTAAGCGTACCCTATAACGAACATGGAATGTGCTTTGCACATAGCGGACGTGATTTGAAACTTGGTTTGAGGTTAGGAAAATCGAAAACTTTCTGATTATGGAATTTAAAGGAGTGTTTCGGCTTCTACTCATTTCAGCATCGTACCATACTGACTAGAAAATATGACTATAATCTGTGATAAACTTGGAATGTGCTTAGCATATAGTGAACCTGATTTAAAACTTGTTTTGAGGTTAGAAAAATAAAAAATGTCCTCATTACGGACTTTTTACGAGTGTAAAATATTTTTTATCTTTTCGTTTAATAGCAAACTGATAAAGCTGGCAGTCTTATGAGAAATATGTCTTGCAACTGATTCAACCTTGCTTTAATAACATCTATCGTTATCTATTTTGCACCTACCTTTTCAAAATAAGTCAGAGTTCTGAAAATAGAATTCGCAGAAACCACTCAAGCAGCGACAAACCGATTTCAGATCCCTTCAAATATGTAAGCGAATTTAGCAAAATAATAAGCTACATCTTCAATAAAGCAAAGCGTAGTTGCAAGCCTCAAATAAGTGAAGTTTGATTGATTCTTATTGAGATGATCGTCGGTCCACGCTGGTGTTGAGGGTCGGCCCCAAAACGTCTAAGAACAGTATTGAGATGCAACAGCAACATCTTTATGTGCAGCTGCAACATTAGATATCAAAAAGTGACGTATCGAAACTCATTTACTACTTAACTAGTTCGTTGAACACATGCTTTGAAAGCGCAGCATGGTCAAACACATACATCGCAATTAGCATGAGATAGTACAATTATGAGCAGGCCCCGAACACGTTACGAGAGTTGAAGTTAAAATTTTATAATATAAAATTACAAAATATTATTTTATTATTACTATTTTTATTTTATAGTATGAAATTGTACAATATATTAAAGGCAAAACCTTACTTGAATCGGCTATAATATGATTTTTATCGACACAAGTTTACATACGCACTCACTAACTTATCGTTGGCGAGGTAATTCTTGCGTGGATTTGGCAAAGACCATAGTCATCTTTTACACTGAACTCGTACTCCCTCTCTCCCTCATCATTTTCCTCTCCCTCTTTCTTTTTTTCATCTTATCCCTCTTCCTCTCCCTCAACATTTCCTTTATCCTGACCCGATCCCTCTACTTCTATCTCTGAATTTCACATCCTCTACCACTCCCTCTCCATCTTCCTCATCCTCTCCTTCATCTTCACCCGATCCTTCTCCCTCTATCTCTCTCTTCCACATTCTCTACCACTACCTCTTCCTCTTCTTCTCTCTCATCTCCTTTCTCTCCAAGGTGCTGGAGAAGATAGTACACAACCAGATCACCGATTTCTTAAGATCCAAAAATATCTTGGATCCTCTGCAAACCGGTTTCAGACAGCATCACAACACCCAGACAGCTCTACTAAAACTAACCGAGGACATACGAACTGGGATAAACGACAATAAGAAACTAATGACTATACTGCTACTGTTCGACTTTAGTAAGGCGTTTGACACTATATCACCATCTAAATTACTTCGTAAGCTGATACGCATGGGTTTTTCCAGGAGTGTTCTTCTGTGGATCAAATCATACATCTTTGGTCGCAGGCAAAAAGTCATAACTGACAACAACGGGGAATCTGATTGGCTAACCACCAATCTAGGTGTGCCACAGGGTTCAGTCCTAGGGCCCTTGCTATTCAGTCTTTATATCAATGACTTACAAGACGTACTGACTGGTGGTGATGTTAAACACTTGCTATACGCGGACGACTTGCAAACTTACACTCAAGTGACATGGCGAGATCTTTATGTGGGTATCAGATGAATGTCGGCTGTTGCGCGGGCAGTGTCGGAGTGGGCCGAAGCATCCGGACTGCGACTCAATGTCGGCAAAACAAAAGCGATCATTTTCGGCTCCGAGCACAACATCAATCGGTTGCAGGATCTTGGTTTGCCCGGCATTGAGTTTCAGGAAGGTGTACATGTGCCTTTCTCTGACTCGGTCACAAACCTTGGTGTTGTCATGGACTCTAAACTCACGTGGAAACTGCAGGTTGATGCAGTTGGAAAAAAGGTAAATCGTGCTCTTTATAGCCTACGATTTTTTAGTTCATGCACAACTCAGGCGTTGAGAAAGCAGCTTGCATGCGGGCTGGTAGTGCCACATTTAGATTATTGTTCCGTGGTTCACCTTGATGTGTCTGATGAGCTCGAGACGAAGTTGCAACGACTTCAAAATTCATGTGCGAGATACATATGTGGTGTTAGAAGGGATGAGCACATCACTCCTCACAGGAAATATCTTGGCTGGCTTACAGTAAAGGAAAGAAGAGAGTACTTTGTGGGGTTATTATTGTATAGGGCAATAAATATGGGACAACCTCCGTACCTTGCGGCTCTCTTTGGCAAAAACACAGCTAGGACTTCCAGTAGGAGCGGTGTGAAAGAGCTCTCGGTTCCGGGTTCGCGGACTGATAAGGGTCTCTATTCGTTTAGAGCCCAAGGTTCGCGATTCTGGAACACCCTCCCCTGCAGTGTGAGGTATCTGCCGTCCTTATGTAAATTTAAATCGGCGTTAGGCAGGCACCTCAGACAACTGCACGGTGAGTAAGTTGACATTTTTTCATGATGACGGAGAATTCACATACATGGGTAGTTATTTATTTATTTATTGACTTATTTATTTGTTTATTTATTTATTTATTTAATTATTTATTTATTTAATTATTTATTTATTTAATTATTTATTTATTTATTTATTTACTTAATTATTTATTTATTTATCTATTTATTTATTTATTTATTTATTTACTTAATTATTTATTTATTAATTGTATCTTTTTTTTTTTTTTTTTTAATTTATCCGTTCTCCCGTGTTCTGTATTCTTAGTCGTGAAAAATGTTGTAATGTACAAAATATAAAGAGTACATTTTAATAAAGAGTAAATATATCTGCGTGTGTGATGAGTGTATGTATTGGCTGAATTGTAATTGTTTTTAAATTGTGACGTGATGGATGTACGTGTATGCAAGAATGAGTAGACTTCAGAAATTGTTATGGAACTGTGATATAAACAAACTGTGATATTAGATAATGACAAATTTGTGCAACAATTTTTATATTTATACACTGACGAACTGTGACAGTGATCAAAGACTTAATGTAATGACAAAATAACAATTTTTATGTAATGTATTTTTGCCAAATTTGACAAATAAATCGTATATCTATCTATCTATCTATCTATCTCCCTTATCCTCTCCCATTCTCTCTACCTCTCTCTTATCATCTTCCTCTCCCTCTCCCTCTCCCTCATTCTCTCCCACTCCCCCTTCCCTTACCTTATCTTCTCCCTCTTTCCCATCCTCAACTACTCCTTTTCATCCGTCCTCTCCCGCTGCCTTTTTCTCTCCCTTACTTTCTCGCTCTCTATCTCTCCCTCATTCTCTTCCTCTTTTTCTCTCTCATTCTTTACTTCTCCCCCATTCTCGTCCTCTTTCTCTTCCTCATTCTCTTTTTCTTTCTCTCCCTCATCTTCTATCTGTTCCTCTCCTTTAACCTCATGCTCTTCCTCTTCCTCTTTTTTCATCTTATCTCGCTCCCTCTCCCACATTCTCTCCTTCCTCCTCACCCGATCGCTCTCCCTCTATCTCTCTCTTCCACATCCTCTATCACTCCCTCTTCCTCTTCCTCGTCCTCATCCCCTCCCTCTCCCTCATCTACTCCGTCTCCCTCTCCCTTATCCTGTCTCGATCCCCTTCCCTCTACCAATTCCTCTTTTGCTACGTCATACTCTCCCTCCCTCGAATCTTTTCCTTTCCCTCTCCCTCTCCCTTATCCTCTCCCCTTCTCTCCCCTCACTCTTATCATCTTTCTCATCTTCTCCCTCTCTCTCCCCCTCCCTCATCCTCTCCCACTCCCTCTTCCCCTCCTTCATCCTCTCCTACTCCCTCTTACCCTCCTTCATCCTCTCCCTTTTTTCAATCCTCAACCACTTCCTCTCTCTCTCGCCCTCTCCCTCATCTTCTCCCTCTTCCTCTCTCTCTCTCTCTCTCTCTCTCTCTCGTCCTCTCTTTACTTAAACTGACTGAAGACATTAGGGATGGAATCGACAGCAAGAAAAAACTCTTGACCATCTTATTACTATTCGACTTTAGTAGAGCTTTCGATACCATCTCCCCAACTAGACTTCTTAAGAGGCTGATTAGTATGAGCTTCTCTCGTAGCGTAGTCCTGTGGGTTAAATTGTATATAACAGGGCGTGCTCAAAAAGTAACTACTAAATCCAATGGTCAGTCAGATTGGCCCACCACCAATCTTGGAGTCCCACAGGACTCGGTTTTGGGGTCCCTGCTTTTCAGTCTCTATATCAATGATCTAGCTGGCGTCTTGGGTTGTGAATGTGTCAGACATCTTCTTTACGCGGACGACCTTCAAATTTACGTCCGCGTAAGTAGAGAAGAACTTCAAGAGGGCATCGCGTGCTTGACGGCAGCGGCGCGTGCAGTGTCCGGTTGGGCGGCGGCTGCTGGTCTTCGTCTTAATGTTGGCAAAACTAAAACAATTATCTTCAGCTCGGTATATAATATTAATTCTTTAAATGATCTTGATCTGCCAGGCATTGAGGTGGAGAACGGTGTGTACATGCCTTTTTCTGACACTGTAACTAACCTCGGTGTTGTAATGGACTAAAAATTATCATGGAAACCTCACGTAGATTATGTTACTAAATGCGTAAATTGCGCCTTATATGGCCTTAGATTCTTCCGGTCCTGCACCACCGACGCGTTACGTAAACAACTGGCAAGTGCGCTGATTGTGCCTTATCTCGACTACTGCTCTTAGGTGTATATAAATGCATCAGAAGAACTACAGACACGACTGCAACGGTTACAAAATTCGTGTGTGAGATATATCTGCAGCGTTAAAAGGGACGAGCACATCACATCCTATCAGAAGAAACTGGACTGGTCTACCATAAAAGCACGAAAAAAATACTTTTTCGCGATTATAATGTACAAAATTTTTCGAATAGGTGAGTCGTCATATCTTAACGCTTTATTTAATAAAAACCAGGCTAGGAGTTCTAGTAGGGGTGATGTTAAAGAACTCTTAATTCCTGGCTGGCGTACCGATACCGGCCTTCATTCTTTGACAGCCCAAGGTGCGCGCCTCTGGTATTGTCATATTTATTTATTTATTTATTTATTTGTTTGTTTGTTTGTTTGTTTGTTTGTTTGTTTATTTATTTATTTATTAATTTTCATGTTATCCGAGTGATTGTATTTATTTGTATATTTGATGTGCGACTATTGATGCGTGTATGAAAATTAGTCAGTATGCGTGTATTTTTACTATAAACCACGACGTCATAGATATTACCAAAGCGAAATTACGTATGTCCCTGACAAACATAATTGTGATTATCTAGTAATGTATTTGACGTGATTTTATTCTTATTGAATCCAAATGCGCTTTTATTTTACGAACTACTATGCTTTTACAAAACAAATTGATGTGATATTATTATAATATAATGTCGAAATGAATTGAAAATTATTATGACATTTACTATAAACTATGTAAATTTTTTTTTTAATGTACATATCTATCTATCTATTTCTCTCCTCATTTCCGTTCTTCCTTTCCCCTCTTCCACCCATCCTCTCTTACTTTCTCTCTCACACCCTCTCTTTCCCCGTTCCCCTTTCTCTTTTTCTCTTTTACCCTCCCTCCCTTTCACCCTACCTCATACGACCCTCGATGGCGAAATTCGATATTAATCATTTGCGCTTGTAAAATTGTTGAATGTATTTGCACTTGCAACCACGAACGTTTGTCCGTCGCATTTCTATAGCGCGTAATTTAGAGAAATTCGCGTCTTATCACAAATTTATATTTATATTTTACACTTTTTAATAAGAAATTTGGAACTGCTGAGCGATGTGAAAGTAGAACGAAGCCCAAATAAATAAATATAAAATAAATATTAAATACATAAAACTTTAATCGTATGATTTACTACCCGCGTTATTTCCAACATTTTGACAAAAGTACAAAAAATATTGATATAGTGTGACGGGTAATTACACATACCCTGTCACATGCTCTCTCCCACACACACACACACAGATATGTACTAACCTTTTCCAGATGTTACAGGTGTCAACGCTGTAAAGGGAGAGAGAGGATTGCGAGCCGCATAGAAAGAAAGAGAGAGAGAGTATAACTAGGGGGGAGCGCAGGGGCGCGATCCACGATAGTTTTTCGGTAGAAGGCAGAGACGCTTAGACAGTTCGTAGGGACGGACGCGAGTTGCGAGGATTGATTCGGCGAGCGCGAAAAAGCAGCGGAAAGCGAAGAGTACAATTGCGACGACCGCCCAGCACACCTTCGAGCCGGCTACAGCTGTTCCCAGGGATTGTCTGGGGATAGTTACCTATCGTGCGGCGATCGCTGTCTAGGGCACGGATTAAGGTGAGTCAGCGGTTATCTCTCTCTCTCTCTCTCTCTCTCTCTCTCTCTTCCCTGGATATTCTTTCTCTCTCTCTCTATTTCGCGACGCGCCTGCAAGGACGCACACTCCGTGTGAAGTGCGTGATCGTTCCCCTACCCCTTACTGGAATATATGTATATTTTTTTATAGCTTACATGCTGTGTTGTTTCTGGCTTTTTCCTTTCCCCCACTCGTTCATGCTATTATCATCGATATTAATATGTACCGCGAGTTTTACAGACTAAAACCCCGTTACAATAGGAGATTCTCTATTCATAATTCTTGTACATGACTAGTAAATATTTATAAATTATTTATCTCATTGATAAGAATTTAAATAACATGACTATTTTACAATTAAATATAATACATTGAACTTTATGATAAACTTCTTTGGCACCCCTTTCCACAACTTGAGTGTGGTAAGGAAACTTAAAAATGTCATCTGTTGGTAGGTGATTTTTAACATAATTAAAAAGTTGCTCTGCTATCAGTTGTTTTGTTAGTGGTGGTTCTGTTATATTACTATTCCAATTTACCAAAAACTCATAGCTACTTGCATTGAAATTAATTTTTGGTTTATCAAACTTTCTCATAGTTTGCTGAAAATTCCTATCAGAACTCTTCTTTCGAATTTCTATAATTCTGTCATAAGCTTATTTTCTAATTGACTGACGATCGTCAGCCAACATTGCTAACAAAATATTTTCTGAATGAGCAAAATAAGCATTATTTTGTATTGTATTGTCAAACAAAATTTTTAACGGAGGTGATAGGTATCGTGATTTCTGAAGCATGTGTACTAAATGTTTTGGACCGTCAATACAATGTTTGTATTTTTTAATGCGAAACGAATTTGAAACATACACCTTCATAATATATGTTACCACTGTTCTTAGTTTTGTGTTTGGCGTTTTTTCAGATTCTATTTGTTCATTATTTTAGGTAGTGTTCTTTCTTGCGACCTCTCTTTTGAGGTGTCTAATGTTCCGCATCTACTTTAGAAAAATTTTTAATTCCAATATCAGATATTAATTGCAGTCTAGTTGATCGTTGCTCAGTCAGAAAATTGCGCCTATCGTCTGGCACTTGATTCTCCTTAGGACAAGAACAAACACAAGAATCATCACATTTACAGCGTGCTAAATCAAAAAGTACACTTATAGAAAGATTAAATTTTCCAATATCGTTGCTTAGACTTTTGGAATTTGCATGTGCTTTTTCACGTTTCGTAAGACTGTGATATATTCATGACAGTATTAATGAATTAAAAATTCAATTCTTGCATTTGATATAATAGGTATACTTGTTTTTTGACAAATCGAATTTACAAAAATTGATGCTTTTTTATTAGTGATTTTTCAGACGGATTGAATTTAGTGACAGAAAGTGCTTCTTGTTTCAAATATTCAATATGCTGAAATACCTCTTTGATAGATGGGAGTCTACTGTCCGATAGTTGTTTTGCAAGAATTATGGGACCTTCATCGAGTTCACAGATACAATCTTCTGAATTACTCATTCTAAAAAATATAGCATGTTTAATATTCTTTACGTATGTATTTGAAAAAAGTATTATAAAAATTTCAAGGCATTCACAAACGAATAAACTATTTAATATTAAGTTTTATTTACTATTTAGGATTCATTACTATTAAAAGTGAAATAATTTACTGAATTGAGATGAACTTATTTATGATCCGATTAATCTAACAAATTTTGTGACGAAACGCGATACTGAGTGCTAGTTGTAAGTAGTAGTAAAACGTTTTCTTTCTAATCTTATTGCAGTATTTAATAAAAACAAAGCACAGAAATATTTTGATCAACCTGAAATTCAGTCAAAAAATAGATACGTCATGCAAGAAATAATCGATACTTTTTGACATTCAATATGGCTCACGAAAATTCTACCGCTTTATCTAAAATTGGTTAAAATTAAAAGTTTAAAACGAAGAATCGAATTAACTCAAAAAACCAAATGGGAATTGGTTTTTTGAACACCAAACCATACAAATTTTGCTTTTCCTATATAAAGAAATTGTAAAAATTAATTTTTTTATGTATAAAAAAATTATTTTTTTTTTTGTCCATTTATAATAAAGTGTCACTTCGCACAAGCTTATCATATCATAAAAATATTATGCGAGCCACATGGATATTGTACGTTTATTTTTAACGAAGTAATGCTCTTTTTATTAAAAAAAAATTATGAAAGAAAAAAATATTACTTTACGTAAGAAATACAGAATAAACAAAATTTAAAATTAAAAAGAATTTTCATTTAGTATGAAAAAAACGTTTTCTTAGTTTTTACATTTTTAATGCAAAAGTATTTTATTACAAATTTTACATTTCACTGTAGTACTTTATCGTACGGGTTATTTTATTGCATAAAAATATTATTTTATACTATAACTATTATTTTATTTCAAAAATATTATTTTATTTTAGTGTGATCATGCAAAATAATCTGAAAAAATAAAAATAAATTAAGAGTTCATGATGATTAACTGTATATATTTTTATTTACACAATTAAATACTTCATAGTAAACATTATAACCAAATACTAATTGTTTATGCTGTTTGTTCTTTAAATAATATATACTCTTAATTTTTTGATTTTATTAAAAATATATCAAATCCCTTGATATTTTTATAAGTACAAATAAATCATTGATGTACTTACGTACTATTTTATTCTTCATATACAATGCTTTTCATACAATAAAATATAAATGTATTAAGTCATTTTTGAATAAAGAACATTTATACCTAACGCGGATATACTTTTCTATGTTAGTTTTTTTTTTTTTTTTTATTATTATTTAACGTCGCCATGTTTGTGCTTCCATGTGGTGCTAATCGACGACGGGGGTCTGCGGTGTGTTTGTAAACAAAGCACATGTAATTTTTACAGAGGTGCTTGTATCAATCGGCAGAGACTAGGATTCGAACCCGGGTCACCGGCGTGGGAATCCGACACTCTACCGACTGAGCCGCCGCAGGCCCCTAATTTATAAATTACTTTTTAAAATTAAATTTTGATTATAATTATATATAGTAAATAAAAGAATAAATAATTGAAATTGAATTTTGTTACAAGCTTTGTAGAAAGAAGTTTGTAGATATTTCAAAGCACAGTCTTAGTTAGTTAAATGTTTCTTTACTTATAATTCAATAGTTGCTAATAAATCATGAGAGAGAATATTTGCGTTAATAACATTATTATGGTTACCATAGTAACGGAATGGAATAATTGTAATGATAATATAAGTAGGAAATATGCAATTATATTAACAGAGTTATTAACGCGTATTTCATTGTATCTTGTTGAAAATGACTTTAAAATATATTTAAAATTGAAATTTATTTTTCTCAAATATTTTAAAAATTTTAGTTGAAAATATGTAGGTAATGCATTAAAAATAATTTTTGTTTGTTCAAAAAATTAATTTAAAGCTTTTTTCGGAATACTTAATATAATAAAGCGAGTGAGAATCGATAAACTGTTAAGAAATTGATAATAAATTTTCGATGTCTTAAACCTTTAAGGTAAATCTATACCCAAAATCGGTCAAAAATCGTTTTCTTCTAATGTTACTTGGTATTATTTTTTAATTTATCTTTTAAAGATATTAAAACAGATAAACCTGTTTTTATATCCTTAAGAAATAAATTAATGTATAAGAGCAGAATAATAAAATATAATTGAAAAAAATTATAATATTTAACTTTTAATAAATTGATGTTCTTTCGTAGTACTATTATTGTTTTTATTGCTCCTCGTGTAACAGATAATTTGCAATCAATTTTAAATTTTGGTCAAAAATTTGTTATCTAGGTTTTAAAACAATTGTATATTTCACTTTTTAAGAATTGTGATTCTAAATAATAAAATCACTGTATCTACATAACCATTATAAGAAATATTAAGTGTTTTTTGAGTTTTTCTTATATTTAAACAAGTTTCTTATACTACTGACAGTATAATATATAAAAAATGTAAGCAATAACTATATCAACTTGTTGCGTATAGAGCACTGACCCATTTCCTATTTTTAATAGTTTTTTAATAATGCAATTATTTGAATGTTTATTCAGTATAGCTTTTTGAATTTACAATATTGACAATTTTTTTCTACATTTCATTTGTCAAATTGAAAAAAAATTTTTTTTACAATTTTTTATTGGTTTTCATAAAATTTGATATTTTTAGTATAGACTCCCCTTAAATAAGTTTTGGGTGGCATTCACATTATGCTGAGCAAATTTATCTATAATCGTAGATCATGCACAATAATAATTTGGCATCCATAAAGAAAGTCTATATTTGTGACTCAATTTTTATAACCTCCAACTAAACTATAAGTTATATCAGCCACACGACAGGGTCATTCCTTCATCACTGCCAAGCCGGAATAATAATGACTGACATGGTATCATGTTAAGATGAGTATAAACAATAAACATCTTCAGCGCTGAGAAGTCTGTAATGGACAATGTTTTATTTCTCTAGCCGGTACGCAAATTTCAATTCACGTCCGCTATGCACAATGCACATTCCACGTTCATCACAGAGTTGTAATACCATATTTTGTGTGGGTTACACAAACTTCCAGTCTGTCGAACGAACTGCTCAGTGCAAGTCCGATGCTCGACAGAACTGGCCTATATAACTAATAGCACACTACTCACCCATTACACTCACTATACACACACACACACACACACAGATACACACACTATTTCCTGTGACGACACAGAGCAAGCGAGCTCTCCAATACCCTGAAGCAGCTGAAGAGGACGCACAGCGGCCACCCCATAGAGCCTCGCATAGATTGGAGCTGTCTGGTCTCGGCTGGGGTGCGCTGAGCATGTCCTGGTGTCTCCTCTCCTTGCTCCCGTCATTTCGAACCAACCTAAGAACACACGCATAGAGATTAGAAAGGAAGAATATAAGCAAAATGGTATTAGAATAATACCCACCTGATTTTATACCTTGAAAGGCTTGAATGGATACACCTTGGTCGGAGCGGCTGCTTCTCTAGTTACTTTGGAGGCCTGCAGCATACGCCCTAGAAAACATAAAGCTGAGTTAGTCTACAGCAGACATGCATATCAAACTGGAACTCTCTTACCTGGTTTGGAGGGTTTGCAGAAGCAGTGTGATCTCTCAAGTGCAGCAACGTAGCTCAACCCATAGCCCGCTTCTCCATAACAGCAGCAGCAGCAGCCGCCGAAGCACTCGCCAGTCACCTAGAAACAACCTAGCATTAGCAAGGGGAGATTACAGTGATATACAAAACACTAATCTCACCTGATAACAGTGGCAGTTGAAGAATGCAGTGTAGAAAGCTGCATGTAAATATAACCTTTTCGAGGTTAACCGTGCCCACTGCTCCTGCTGCAAGTACGCAGTCCTGGGTCTTGCAGCTCTCGTCTTCGTGCCCCTTCGTCGGCACCGTTATCCAAATACACCTCCTGTTGCATCCCGCGTCGCACTTCTTCGTCCTGGCCACTCATCTGTCCTCGTCCTCTCCAACACCGTCTGCCGTCGACTGCGTGTCACATATCGTGACGTCACCACGAGCAGACGCTCCCCTTTCCTCCTTTTTACTTCTCTTTCTTCCTCACCAGGACCGCACTACCGAAATCCGAGTGTAGCGCCGCGGGAACGAAGCGACAACTCGCTCACTTCGTACTGAGCCACGTTCGCAGACACTGGTCTTTATATCAGCTCCGTGCGAAAATATTAAAACTCGCTTGTGCCGCTCGCGAATATATATAACCGTTTCCATACCTCGACATTATCGTCGACCTTGTACCGTGTGTGCCGACCAGCTTGTATCTTCAAAGGAGTCCACACCGGATTTGAAAAGAGTAAGTTGCACAGAATATTATTGTGCTTAATAGGTACACATATATATATATATATATATATATATATATATATATATATATATATATATATATATATATATATATATATATATATATATATATATATATATATATATATATATATATATATATATATATATATATATATATATATATATATATATATTTATATAGATTTTTGTAAAGCTAGCGCCGCGTGCGTGTCGAGCATCGCGTCGCGCCGCCTTTCCACGTGTATTTTACCGCCGCATATTCTGTTGAATTCGCGTCCCTGAGAATTAGCTTCTTCCCCTCTCGATTATTTACCATTTCCCACCGTACCGCCGTATTCACCGTAGTTAGTTTAATTGCGTAAATAATTCTATGTGTCGGTAGAACATTTGTAAAATCGTGCTGCGAATTCGCGCAGTTGGCGCTCAACACCTTGTAAATTGAATAAACCACAAGTGTTCATACTTTTACCCTAAATTCCTGTGTGTGTAATTTATTTAAAGTCTCGAATAAAATTAATGTTAAAGCCTGCATGTCCGGCGCAATAATCTTGGCTAGTATAGCTAAAATTATTGTCATAGAGTACAGTCAATTTTTCTCGTTAGTATGGCACGATGATGCATTAAATGAAAGCCAATATACTCCTAAAAACTCTGTAATCAGGACATTTTTTATTTTTCTAACCTCAAAGCAAGCTTTAAATCACGTTCAAAATATGCTAAGCACATTCCAAGTTTATCACAGATTATAGTCATATTTTCTAGTCAGTATGGCAGGATGCTGAAATGAGTTAAAGTCGAAACACTCCTTTAAATTCCATAATCAGAAAATTTTCGATTTTCCTAACTTCAACCCAAGTTTCAAATCACGTCCGCTATGTGCAAAGCACATTCCACGTTCGGTATAGGGTACACTTAATTTTTCCGGTCCGTATGGCACGATGCTGGATTGAGTAAAAGTCAATACACTCTTAAATAATCCGGAAATTAGGATAATCATTTTTTCCAACGTCAGAGCAAGCTTCGAAATACGTCCAATATATGTTAAGAACATTTCACATTTATCACAGACTACAGGCAAGTTTTTTGGTCGGTATGTTAGGATGCTGAAATGAGTGAAGCCGATACATTCCTATAAAGCCCGTAATCAGAAAATTATCCATTTTTCTAACCTTAAAGCAAGTTTCAAATCACGTCCGCTGTATATTAAGCAAATTTCACTTTTATCACAGACCACAGTCAATTTTTTTGATCGGTGTGATATGATGCTGGAATGAGTGTAAGTCGATACATTCCAAAAAAGTCAGTAATTAGGGCATTATCGATTTTTCTAATCTCAAATCAAGCTTTGAATCACGATCTCTATATGCTAATTATATTCCACGTTCTTTACAGAGTACAGTCAGTTTTTCTGGTAGTTATGGCATAATGCTGTAATAAATGAAAGCTAATAATTAATAAACTCCAAAAAAGTTGGTATTCAGGACACTTTTGATTTTTCTAACCTCAAAACATGCCTTGGACCGCACTCAGTATACCATATAGACTCACTATACACTAAGGACATTTCTTTGTCATTGGAGAGTATGTTTCAATATAGTACTCCTTGCAGGATGCTGGGTTGACAGGCAACAATCTCTGCCCGCCCGCTTTAGGTGGATAATAGACATAATCGATTTCGACGGCTCGGTGCAAACGTGAAACATTCTTCAATCTTAATAAAAGTTTAGCGTGTTCATATTGACATCTCATACTAATCTTTTGGAGGGGTTACGCAATTATTTCTCTTATAGACAATTTTCGATCCACCCTACTATATATATATATATATATATATATATATATATATATATATATATATATATATATATATATATATATATATATATATATATATAATGCATTGTACAAATAATAATAAAAAAAAATGAAAATAGGGTACGAGAGAAGCAATCTATGCTTCTATTTATTATGCTGTTAAAGTAGCTTCTTCTTAGTGTTTTTATTAATCGGCATTAGCGAAGAATAAACAACCCGGTTCCCACGAAAAAAATGTACGAACACCACTAAATAAAGTTTGCTTTGAAAAAGTTTAACCATTATATGAAAAATTGACTGAGGATACATTACTGACACGCTGTGCTAGATGCCTGACCCAAAATGCAAACGAAAGTTTACACAACGTAATCTGGAATAAATGCCCCAACGAGGTTTTTGTTTCCAAATCACGAGTACAATTTGCAGCTTCGATAGCCATTGGCGAGTAGAATTTGGGAGTAAAAACGACTGTAATAGAACTTCTGAAACAAATAGGGCTGGAAATTGGTCAAAACACATTGTTAGCGCAAAATATGGACGATCGTAAACTCAAGATGGACGTGCAAAAATCACCGGAAATTTATAAAAAAGTTCGAAAGATGATAACTTTGACTGAGAGCAGGCAAGAAAAAAATTTGCTTGAGAGTGAAGGACCGATGTACGGAGCGGAAATGTTCTAGTTTATATAACTGTCGGCATACATACATATCGACTTGATACGACTTCATCGTAATGCGTATTTAGACTATTTTTCTGCTATCTACAATAAGATAACAAGAATGATATAATTCATATAAATAATAATAACTTTCTACCAGTGTGCATTATGTACATACAATATAACAATTTTTTGTTCGTGCATAATGTGTCTTCGAAAATGAATTTGCATAACGCCAGTTTTTGGATAATGATTTACACTATATATATAATTTCATTCTACTTTCTCTGCTTGAGAAGTTTATCTCATAATTGATTTCTCTTTGTAAAACACTAGAAATCCATACTCATAATAAAAACAAGGATGTATAATTCGTTATATATGTAACGAATTATACATCCTTGTTTTTATTATGAATATGGATTTCTAGTGTTTTCTCTGCTTGAGAAGTTTATCTAATAATTGATTTCTCTTTCTGAAACACCAGAAATCCATACTCATAATAAAAACAAGGATGTATAACTCGTTATATATGGGGAAATCTCCAGAACTTTTAACTTTCAAATGTACAGAAAATGATGTCAACTTAACTTAGGAGTACCGCTCTAGTTTTTTCACACAACTTCTTGAGACTGTAAACAATTAATATTTGCAAATTTCTTATTATCAGTTTTCTTTGATTAAAATCATCTGATTTTTTACTATCAGATTTATTTGATTAGAATTATCTGATTTCTTACTATCTGATATATTTAATCTTATAATCTGATTTCTTATTATCCGATTTCTTATCCGATTTCTTTAACCATATCATCTGATTTCTTTAATTATATTATCTGATTTCTTATTATCAGTTTTCTTTAATTATATCATCTGATACATTAGTATCCGATTTATTTAGCTATAGCAATCCGATTTCTTAATATCCGATTTATTTAGGCATAGCCAGCTGGTTTTGAAATACCAGATTTAACAATCATTTTCTGATTTATCATGTCAGATAATGTCAGTTATGTGCGACTGCTGTAGGTAGATGTTCTAGTACGATTAAAACACTTGACAAAAAAAACATAAGAGAATTTCGGGGCTGACGCATATAGTTCCCTACTATTATCTATACTCGCATTTCAGTTTATGTCTGGGACATTTCTTAGTAAGTCGATTCATTTTTGTACAAGCATGTAGTAATATAAAATTACAGTTATACACATAGGTATGCTAAAGCATTAGCGATATTCCAACAATAATAATAGTAGACGAAAAGAGCTAATTTGATATCTGTAAAGTTAGAAAATATTAATCTGCGCTAAAGTTATTAACAATTAAACTGAAAATGCATGCAAAATTAACGAAATTAAAAGCGTTGAATTTCCTCAAATATTCATGCACTTCAAATCACCACATATCATTGTTAATAATTTTGTTCCAGATTAATATTTTTTAACGTTTTAGGTCTCAAATTAAAGCTCTTTTCGCCTACTTTTATTAGTGCTAACACATGCATAGTTACAATCTCCAGAAGAGGTACCCTTTTTCATTTACCAAATAAATTTTATTTACCAAAATAACGTATATTCGGAGAAAATAGCTAATATCTCGAATATGATGGCCTATTAGAACAAACTACGGGTGCCAAGCTTACTTTTAGGTGGCAGAAAACACCTCAAGCTTTATCAACATTCGAGACCCGCAGGAATGATGGTCTCCTTGTAAGTATTTCTAGTAAAAAAAATTTACAGAATGATGGCTTTGAAGCATAAAATGTTTTCAGTACTGGTAAAAATTTTTTTTTATCCCAGGTTTGTCCTCTTAAGGGGGGAGCAGCGTGTAAAACGCAAACATAAAGAGTAAGCTTCGGGATTTTTCTTAAGGGGGATCCTGCTTTAGAGGGCCTATAGAAAGCTTTTCTTCACGAATTCTTTTGGAAGGAGAAAAAACAACTAAGTCCAGCGAACTTTTTATGATGTGTTCACGTGTATTTGAACTCTACGAACAAATTTTCTTAACGAATTTATTCATTTTCTGAAACAGTAACATCAAAAAGCATTTTAATTTTCATGTATTTTTCTTTTGGGTGTACTAAGAAAAACCGGAAAAAATTATGAAATTCTAACTTTTTCCAGGTTTAAGGCAGGTGTGCCGTGGATTTGCCCTATTTATTCAATAATTTTTATTTCATACAAAAAATAATCCTTATTGTTCAAACTTTTTACATATTAAAATACACATTTTGAAAATATAAAAATTTTTTTTTTTTTACGGATTTTTCTTGACAAAATGGCCGCCTCAAAATTATTTTTTTGTTTGACTGTCGACACGATATCTCACCAACGGATCATCTGAAATCCAACAACTAAAAAGATTCTTAAAACTTATAGTTTTGGCTATTGCATGATCTAGGATTATAACGATCAATAAATTTTTCATAAAGTTATAAACAATTTATGTTGCAAAAAAAGAGCCAAAAAATTCAAAAGTCCGCCATTTTGTTTTTTTTCGGTAAAAATGAAATATCCTAGACTATGCAATAGCCAAAACTATAAGTTTTAAGAATCTTTTTAGTTTTTTGATTTCAGATGATCCGTTGGTGAGATATCGTGTCGACAGTAAAACAAAAAATAATTTTGAGGCGGCCATTTTGTCAAGAAAAATCCGTAAAAAAAAAAAAATTTATATCTTTAAAATGTGTATTTTAATATGTAAAAAGTTTGAACAATAAAGATTATTTTTTGTATGAAATAAAAATTATTGAATAAATAGGGCAAATCCACGGCAAATCTGCCTTAAAGGAAAAGTGCTTTTTGAAAAAAAAATTACTTGAACTTGCTATAACAGTCGTTTAAAAAGATTTTTCTCAACAATCTCTTTAGTTCAAATAGAAAAAGATACAATACTGAAGATAACTAGCTTTGAATCGTTCCAGTAGGTTATTTAGTTTTTTTTGCAATCACGCCCGCCAATTTAGAAAAATTGTAAAAATGAAAACTGGAGTAAACGCACTTCAATGTTTTCGATAAGAAAAAACATCAATTTTCGATTACTTACACTAATAATCCGCTAATCAGCTATTCATGGTGCATATAATAGACCTTCAACTTCCTCAAAAAACTCATTTTGATGCATTTTCTCGTGTATACTACGCCTGTTTTCCCTGTCGAGCCGTTGCGCATCAGCGTTATTAGCAAATATTTTGCACTGCTGGCCAATACTCAAATTCAGCATTTGCGTGGTACTCAAAACCGCAGTTAACCTTCATTGAACATACCTGCAGCCATGTAGGCGGCAATTTCAATGGCTTTGACCAAAATGCAGATGATTCGGATTAATGCGCCAGACTGTCGAGTTGAACAACTTGTTAGAATTTTGCGTGTGACCGCCTAAGCATCGCGTTAAAAGTGCATCATTTGAAAGTTCCTCATAGATTGGACGTGTTCCTTAACTTTTTCGTCAATCAATCGAACAGGATGCTTAAAATATTCCAGTTGATTGATGAATACAGCCTTGCACCATTCACACCCGCGCCTGCCGGACAATTCTCGTGCCGACGAGATTTATCTGTGGAACAATAATGATCCAACGTTGCTATCATAGCTTTCTTCATCTCTTGGTCAAAATTAATATTTCTTCTAACTGCCAAGCCATAATAGATCTTTAGCTTTTAAATGAGACTTTCCGTCACGAACTTCTTACCTACGAGCTTCTCTTGCTTTATATTTATTTCGGAGTCGCGTACCCATACATTTTTCTACCTGTCCCATGTACTCATTTTTTGTAACAGGGCAATCGTCACCACATGGATTTATCTTCAGAATACCCCAAACAGTTTTAGAATCGCCAGCGTCGATATAATTTGTATATTTCACGGCAAATTTTTCTTCGGATTTCGAAAACATTTCCACGATAGAATCCACCTCCATCTTCCCTATTGAACCTTCGTGATTTGAGAAGCATGATTCTGTGTGTTCTTCATACCATTCTTCAAAGTCGTCGTCGTTTAATGGTTTCTTTTCCGTTCATACGTTGTGCTTCATCATAACAAATAAACAGAACGATTCTTATTCTGTAGGAAAATACGCTGTCGATTACCCTCTAAAAGAAGGAAAAAATGCTTAATTTTAGTAAACAGACAGATCATTTTTTAACAAACACAATTTTAAAAATACGTTTATTTATGCAAATAAAAGTCATTAAATAATTAATATTTTTGTTTTTACAGGTGTAATTTCATTTTTTTGTTTCTTTATTGTTTTAGTTGAATTTGATGAACATCAGAGCTTACCACGACTAAAACAGCTCATTTCTAAATCATAGGCGGTCTTTTTCTAAAACGATGTCAGAATATGCAAAAACGTACTTGAAAACTTTGGGAAATATTCATTGTACCAGCTCTTTAAAAAAATCCCCAAACTTACTCATTATTTTTCGGCGCTTTACATTATAATTCCCTCTTAAGGTAGGACTTTAATGATATTCAGCCAAATACCAAAAATAAATGTATAAAATTTTATTAATCTTGGTAATTCAAAGAATATTTTGAAACCTATGAGATGTCAGAACTTGATGTTTTAACAAAGTTACACACATTACACAATAGATATTCTTAAGGAGATGTGAAAATTCCCCATACGCGTTACTGACCACGGGAAATATTTAAAACGTTTTTTTGTTGTTGTAAATAATAACGGAATCGGTTTGTAACGTCTCATATTGGTATAGTATGATTATTTGATTATTAGAACTATTTAGTTAATAGAATATTTTCATACATTATTTTTACTATTAATAATATACAAGGACGAATGATTAGAATAAATAAAGTAAACTTGAGAGATGGTTGAATTGATTGAAAGTCAGGTTTGCCCGTGAACGTATTCGCGCGAGACATAAGACGTATTCGCACAAAATGGAATACGAGAATAGAAGGATATATGTGTATATCCGTATCAGAGACTGTGCAGGTATGTGTGAGATGACCGGCTGAGAGAGGGTATCCCCACTCAGGTATTATTTTCGGCGGCTTGATTTTCGTCGCTCGCCGAATTGGTGAGCCAACTTCAAAATGTGACAATCGTCAGTCTACTCCAGCTCGCCTGAGAGGAACGAACTGTCTCCTTTAGCATTGGCATCACCCGTATTTTTCATTGGTCGCACTGGATATTGGATGATTCTTAAAAAAAGGTATCCAATGGGCCGAGTGAAGAAAGCTTGTGATGGAATGCAATGCCGTGAAAATTCAATAAATAGAAAATTCTCTACTTTCTTCAATAATTAAGTAATGGTCTTTATACGTTTTATAATTATTTTTTTTAGATACCTTCAGGTAATAATAATTGGTAAGAAGTATAATAATAAATTAATACAAAAATCAGAACTCTTACAATGGATTACAATTAATTTGCTTATTCATTTTTAGCACAGTTTCGGAATTTCTCCTCAATTTTTTTTCCCGGGATTAGTTCTTTACTAATGAATATCTACCTCTCTGCTATTTACACTTATTTATAGAAAGAGTTTGGCAACGGTTCGAGCTGATTTGTGTCATCTTTCAATAAATATTCCTCCTCCATCTGTTCCATTTTCTAAATTTTTTATTCAAAATAATTTATTTAATTGTTTCAATATAAAAATGCTGAATTTCATTAAAACTCAAAATTTACCTCATTACTGAATCATTTGTTAATTCAGATTTGCAAAACATTAAAGAATATTTACTTTCAACATTTCTAAATAAAAATGTATTTAATAGATATCGTAATTTATCTTAACCACGTAATTATTTTGAATATTTCAAAAGACACTCATTTTAATTTTATTCCTTAAATAAAATGTATCATATTGTGCGTTATACACATTTTTAAACTCTTTAAACAAAAAGTTTATTTAAAGTATTTTATTTATATGATATTAAAAGAATTAAAAAACTTCTTAACTGTTAACTTTAATTTTTTAATTAATTATCTCACTGTTTTTTATTTCAATTAATACCTTCATTTATTAATTCATTTTTCTAATTTGTATATTTTTACTTTTATTATCAGTGCTATCTTTTGCATTCTTAAAGAGAAAGCTTTGTAACGGTGATTTTTTTGAAATCTGAGATTACGATGTATTTCGATGTTTTTGAGGTAGCTGAATCGAAATATATATGTTTTAAAAATATCTGTGTGTGTGCGCGTGTGTGTGCATGCGTGCGTGCGTGCGTGCATGCATGCGTGTGTGCATGTGTCGATCCAGCACAGATGCATTTGAAAGAGCATAAAATTACCCATCTTTTCCGACCCGAAATTTTGAAAAAGATATTTCCCTTGTTTTGTTATATACGAAATCGTTATTTTTTTTCAAACGGTTATATCTGTGAAATAAGAGATAGAAATTTTTTGAAAATAATTGAAATGATTAGGAATATATAGAAGAATATTCTGTAAAATTTTTAAGGCTTCATATTTTTCTTTTGTAGAGAAAAGAATAATTTTGTTAAAATATCGCTCTTTTTTCTCCGTCGATAACTGAAGTATATCGGAACCATTTGATCTTAAATTTCACAAAAAGTTAGCTTTTTACTGTCTGATGACCCGTATGTTTTTTCAGATTCTGTGATAATTTATTTTATTAGATATTGAGGTTATGTTTTTTTTTTTTTTTTTTTTTTTTCAATTTTTTGTATCACTTATATCTCGAGAACGCCGCGGTCATTTTCTACCATTCATAACTAATTTTTTTTGTTTTTAAATGAAGATTTATTATTTAATAGAAATTTCAAGATTCATTGACTTGTTTTTGTTGTATGATTTTTAGATTTATCGATTTTTGATATATATATATATATATATATATATATATATATATATATATATATATATATATATATATATATATATATAAGTATGTGTGTGTGTATGTATATATGTACGTGTCAACGGAAAAGTCTATTTAAATCCAACCTACCTAACAACACGAGAGCGGCTTCATAATTTTCATATGCATGCATACATATACATTTATATAATATGTCATACACTTAAAGGGACGACGCGAAAAACTAATCTCAATTCACTTTGTAGTCGATAAAGATTGGTCTTCTTTCTGTACTTTTTATAAACAATACGGTGAATAACAATGGGCTAATAATTTCAGCATTCCTGTTCGTCTCGGGTGCATTCTCGCTTGGAAAATTCCATTTTGGCCCCAAGTTGTACAATATACTATTAACGGGGTGTCATAGTCAATTTCTACTGACCGAGTCAATAATTCTATTGAACGGGAGGAAAATACTTCAAATTTAATAAACCTAATGAATTGCGCAACACCATAATACATATTAAGCCTTTTTATTTACAGAATATAATTATGCAGTAATACACGTCTACATGTCAAAGTTATATGATAAAATAATTTATTGTATATAATACAATGGAAATCTACTATAATTTGATGATTAATCAAATCTATTTTTGAGAAATCATTCTACTGTTAGTATTGGCTTTTATTTATAAAATGAAACAAAGAAATTCACATTGGAATAATTTATTTAGTTTTAGGAAGCTAAGTGCCAATGAACTGGCAGCAGTTTTTTTTCAAAACAGTTTGTTTAATCTCGAATAGTTATTTAAAACAGAAAATTCAATAATACTGATCGCAGTAAAAAAATTGTCAATTTTTAAAAAACAGGCTTACTATGTCCTTTGTATTTATATAAACATTAGCTAGTTACATTTTCAAGAGATTCTGTTATTTGGGTTCAGAAAACTTTTTTAAAAAGTATTCTTTCACGTATTCTTAACGTATGTTTGCATATTTTGTGATGATGACTTACTTATTCACAACTTAGAATGCATTTAATGTGAATTTACAATATTTAATTTAAGAAGTGTTAAGTACTTAACAAAAAGGTGGGGGGTCTCTAAGGCCGGGTTTTAACCCAAATTAGATTTAAGCCAAAAAATTCGAAAAAAATTTCTACAGTGTCTACCAAAAATAAAAAGTAAATTCCACCCTAAACGGACCACCCCCAGTCCCCCTATTCCCTCCACCACCCCTTCAAAAAAATAAAACAGCGTTTTTGGAAAGATTCGACACTGTCAAACTTGTATTTGCTTAATAAAGTATACTATGAACTCTCTATGAACTACCTTCACTCTTTTTTTCCATTTTTATCTTTTTTACCCCCCCCCCCCCCGTAAGTTTAATCACCAGACTTTACTAGAGTATCCTGGGGTTTTTGGGATCGCTGAATCCGAATCCGAGATCCGTTGACTCCTATCACATCAGAGTCAAGGTCATTTGAAGGTCAAATCGTAAAAAAGCTGATAAAAAAATCCTGAAAAATACATATATGAGTTTTTGGGAACGCTGAATCCGAATTTGGGGTTTATTTAACAGTTCAATGTCAAGTAAAGGTCATTTTAAAGTCAACTCAATATTATTTCGAGGTAGAGCTGAAAAGAATGCCCCGTAATGAATTTTCTTCAGGGTACAAATGCGTTTTGGGGTCGCAGAATCCAGATTAGAGAATATTTTTATCCCTTAAGGTCATATAGAGGTCTTTACAGGGGTGGAGATGGAGGATAGGTAGAATGGTAAAGGGAAAAAGATGGCATCACTCTCTAGCAGTATTTTTAAAAATATTCGGAATAAACATAATTTTTGTTCTATATACTGTCAATAATAAGTCGATTTCAATTCTAACAAATCATCAACACCTCCCTAGTTTCTACCGTGTCTCTCTTAAATACTGCAAATGACCTGACGTACTAAAAGAGTTTCTGGGAACATTTTGTGCTGTAAATATTAATTGTACGCATGTGAGCGTACTATTGCATTATTATTTCGTTCTTAAAAACAACCGAGACACGAATTGGGAAAACACATTTAGGATCAAATCAATTTGATATTTTCAGTACATATCTTATGTCCTTACAGTCTTATCGTGATCCCTGACTATCGTAACTAATAAAAAATCATGTCATATGCAGTGTTGCGCTAGTATGATGTAAAAGTTACTACAGGTGTAATAATCTACACTATGCGTTACCCAGGAACAACGACGTGGACGTGGTAACTGATTGCTCCCTTTGGGGTACTTGTTTAACGCGAGTCCCCTTGCCTCTCACTGGGGTGTTTGTTTAACGTGAATCTCCTTGCTTCTCACTTTTTTTATTTATTCGTCACTCTTCTTCTGCTTCTTCTCTTTCCTCTTCTTCTTCTACTTTTTCTTCTTCCTCTTCATCTGGAACGTCAAAATCAGCCGCATCAACCAAAAAATCGGGATAGTTATCACTCTTGTATTGGGGAAATTATCTAAATGTCTATAATACCCTAAGTACCAGAGAACAGACGCTATATGTGCACAACAACCTACTACTCTAGCCCCATTTTTGCACTGACAATACTATCCTTTAATTGGATCAAAACTATCTCTTTCGTATTGAATCCAGAGTTGGCATTGTTTCGAGGTTATGTGACGGGACTGCATAAGAATTCTCAAAATATCTTCCCGTTCTCTATGCACTTGAAGCATGTAATTCCCGTCGTCGTCAATGTGTTCTCTGGTATAGGATGCTGCTTGTTTGAGTTGATATACGCCAATCGTTATTCTTTGAAGGTCATCGATCGTCAAATGTGGAAAATCAGTGAAGGAAATTGCTTCTATAGTTTCCCATATTACTCTTTTTTTAGAGCAACCGTTGTCATCAACTATTTCTTGTAGAGTATTCTCTCTCTTACTCAATGCAAGCATTCTCTCAGCAATTATAGCATCATCATGGCATGTCGCTGAAACTCTTGGTGGTCTATAAGCATTGCAGATTGCTGAGACGATTCTTACACAGTCCCCAATAATAGGTATCTGAGAGTTAGGCACGACTTGAGAAAGCATTTTCCACTGCTTTATCAGACCATTTACAGATTCGACAACTCATCGTATCTTCGTGACTAAACGAGATTCATTAGCATTCGCTGTATCATGTTGAGATCCACTTTCTAGAAACTGAGGCATTACAGGTATAAATCCATACTCTTCTAATGTACTAATCGAATCTCGAAATCCTCTATCAATGACCAATACATCATCAGGCATTATCCATTCTAGAATGAGCGATGCTCGCTGCTGTATCAGGCTGTTCAGAATACTGGCATCATTATTCTCACCATCAGTAAAATAAGGCCCATATATTTCTAAAATGTAACCAGTGCTGCTTACTAACATCATAGGCTTAACTAGTGGTCTACTCTTATGAACAGAGAAACTATGAACTATGTTGAAACATGTAGTTACTGCTTTTTTCTATGTATATATATATGTGTATGTGTGCCATCAACAACAACAATGGCAACATCTTCACCATTTGCAAATAATGCTTTTGCTAACTCTCTTGTGTGATGTTCTATAAAGTGTTCCCTGCCAATGTGGTCTAAGCCAATATAAAGAGGAACAAACTTGTCCATAAGAGCTTTTCTCGCAGACTGAATAGGTTTACCCTATATACCTTCGTGACATCGGGAAAAGTGTAGAAAGAATAGTGTGAAAGACCAGTTCTGAGTTTAATTAACATTATTGCGAGACAAGTACGTGAACTACTAGCAGCGGTATTTCGAATGGACCCGTTCACATAATCGAAAAGGTTTTCGAAGTTTGATGCAGTTATACCTATAAGTCTGACATAGTCTGCATCATTTAAGGCACTAGGTATATCAAAGTTTAGTGACCCTTTTCTGGCGAAATACCGAAGATCATTAAGCAAATCGCAGACCTCTGTGCTTGTTAATGTTATTCTATCTAAAGCTGTTGGGATACGAGATTCTTCTTCTTGCTTAAAGAACTTTCTTTTTAAATGCCTCTTGCAGCATTGAAATTGTCCCTGAATAATTATGCCGCGGTTGACGAAAACCCGCAGTTTCGTCTCAGATGGTATAACAACATGACCTTTACCCGAAGAATAGCAAATGAGGCAACGACTTTTAGTTTTGCTAGTCCTACTAAAAGGCAATGTGATTTGCTGATCAACATCCATTTCTTGACTTGTAGCATTTGACTCTATATAGGCCAAGTTTCCCACCAAGAGCTACGGTCACTTGATCAGACGCCGATTCTGGTGTTCCGAATCCCTGTCTCGTAATTCTTTTATTTCGTCCCGTTACCATGACGGCATGACTGCCGTTACCCAGGGACTCTGCCGGATAGTGGGACAACTCCGTTGCCCACCGACACCACGTGGAGGTGCCCTGGTTGCAACCACACGTTACATGCATGGCTAAAGTTAATGCCATTCTTAAGAGATTGAAGATTATCGGAATACGAGCTCAAGAGTGAGTCGATGCCCGGTAGTTATCGTAATCTCAGTTAAGAGTAACGATCTGTTAACGCTTTCGGCGTGCACCGCTTAAAGGGCCATTCGGTCAAAGACACCGACCCGCGGTAATGATGTGAATAACTATATGATATTCAGGCTCGTCGTCTGTGAACGTTCGAACCTTCCTTACATATACCAAAACGGCCACCGGGGCATCGGCGCCGTATGGACTAAAGCCCACCGGCTTATGGATGAAAGGCTCGAGAAAACACGAGCCTAGTCTCAACGGCAAAATAATGCTTGATCATTTCGTCGAAATGCAAGCGTAAAAATGTTAAAATTTATGTGTTGAATTTGTTATGTGCAAGGACAAAAAGTTATGCGCGAGCGTCAAAATGTTATGTGCGAGCACGAAATTGTTAGGTTCGATTGTGAACATGAAGTGTTCGAAGTGAGTAGATTGATAGCTGGAGATGTTGACAATTATTGGAAGTTGAGTTTAACGCATTAAAAATTGCGTTTTAAATTGATATTCAGAGCCTTTACAATAATCTAATATTAACTTTACAATTACCATTGTCAAACGTTATAAAGTTATGTGGATCCCTTCTTTTAATTCAGCAACCTCAAAAGCAATATGTACAGCAGCTGGTACAGGCTGCATAGCATATTTTCAGTCTAATCTTGAGATTAGGTTCAACTAACCTTCAAATCATATAAAAAACCTTGAGACGTAAAACATCCCCAGATTTAAAATCAACGACTCCAAAACCTACATATACTGCTTGAAAATACTAAGCAATTTCAGTTTAATCTTGAGATGTCCTTCAGATAACTTTGAAAAGACCTCTAGATTATCTTAAGAGATAAAATGATCCCCTGATTTGAATTGAGCGACCCCAAAAACCTATATATCTATTTTTCTGGATTTCTTTATCAGATTTTTTTCAGTTTGACCTTTAAATTACCTTGAACCTGATACGGTACAGGTTAATGGACCTCGGATGTTGTTTCAGTTACCCCAAAAACCTATATATCTATTTATCTGGATTTCTTTATCAACGTTTTTCAATTTGACTTTCAAATGACCTTGAACCTGATGTGAAGGAGGACAACGGACCTCGGATTCGGAATCAGTGATCTCCAGGATACCCTAGTCAAGTCTGGTGATCAAGCTTACATATTTTTTATTTACATTCCCTGCACATAAATAATTAATAAAAGCACCCCCTCCACCCTCCTTAAGCAAATACAAGTTTGATAGTGTCGAATCTTTCCAAAAACGCTGTATACAAGCGGTGAAGTTTTCTTTTTTTGAATGGGTGGTGGGGGTGAATAGGGGGGGGGGGGTGGTCCGTTTATGGTGGAATTGACTTCTTATTTTTAGTAGACACTGTAGGAATTTTTTTCGAATTTTTTGTCTCAAATCTAATTTGGGTCAAAAACCTGCCTTCGAGACCCCCCACCTTTAAATTTAAATTTTGTTTATATTGTAAAGGCATTGTTAAATACTATTTGAGTCTTTCGCTGAATGTGGCAAATTAACTTTTAATTAATATTTAATATATTAAGAGTATAATCACAGTAAAATTGTAATTAATTATATTTTTTTTAGGTTATGGAAAAACGCATAAAGATGCTGCTAGTGTTCGCACAACACATTCAATACCTGCTGCATGCGGATTATATTATTTTGAAGTGAAAATTGTGAGTAAGGGCCGGGATGGTTATATGGGTATAGGACTGTCAGCGCATGGAGTTAACGTAAATAGACTTCCTGGATGGGACAAAAACTCATACGGCTATCACGGAGATGATGGACATAGTTTTTGCTCGTCAGGCACAGGTCAACCTTACGGTCCTACTTTTACCACTGGCGATGTGATTGGCTGTGGTGTCAATTTAGTTGATAATACAGCATTTTACACAAAAAATGGACATCACTTAGGCATCGCTTTCACGGATCTTCCCGTAAGTTAATTAAATTATATCTATAGTTAGTAAAAAGACTCTCTACATATTATCTCTCTACATAGAGTAAATCAGTAGTTTAAAAATATAAATTTGTTAAATTTTACTGGCACCTTTCATGGCTTGTCCCGAATAGTTTATAGCTGACTGATTTTGGGCGCGTTGCACACGATTACGATTATAATGGTATTTTTCATCTAATGCGTTACTTCTGCATTCTCAATATAGCGAAAGTCACTTATAAAAACTGGGTTATAATTAAATCTTGGCTATTACAAACAATCTTTCAACTTTTTGTTGATTCCAAAATTAATAAATATATACACTGGAACCCCGTTATAGCGAACAGAATCCATTGGATCCTTGAAGTTTATTATAGGCCAGTGCGACATTTTTGAAATTAATTCATTTAATAAATTTATGCAACAGATTTTTTGTCAGTTAATCACATAAATCTCCATCAGATGCAACTAATAAACTTTACAAAATTATTATTATTTCTAGCAGGAAATTAATCAAAGTATGAAACGTAACGGTCCCGTATCTGTAGTACGGCATTAATTGACATCTTAAAAATATTACTGTAGATTCTAATTTGCAATACGATATAAACTTTGTAGTATAAAAATTACTACTTCTAGATGCTTTTTCAAATTATGTAACAATTAAAAGTTTTAACTTATTTTATAATGAAAAATTTCAAGGTTCATGTTAAATCAGAATATATATAGTTTCAGAATGATATATATTTATAGAATATATAATATAGAATGTATATATATTTCAGTCGAATCGTAAAAAACTCGCAGATATGATACAAAATCAGTGCGAAACATACAACTATCTAGTAAGAAATATCATTTTTAGTATTTTTGACCCAAAGCAAGCAATACGGAGGTTGTGGAAGCACGTACAAAAATCGGCAAAGTTGCTAATAACAGTTTTTCGCTTATATCACAAAGAAAATATTTATAAAAAAACAAATATATACATATATATTCTCAAAAAGAAAACTTTGTAAGGATGAAAATTTTTGGATAAGAGATTAAAATAAATCCCGAGGTTTTTGAGGTCCCTGAAAAATATGTTTTTAAAAAATGTATGTCTGTCTGTATCTATGTATGCATGTATGTCTGAAACCAAATAAGCATAATTTGTGTCCACTATAACTCTTGCAAGGAAGCATGTCACGAGCTGAAACTTTGCTGGCGTATTAAGAACGTTTGAACTTAGATCTGATAGAAATTTGGAGCTAGATGTATAATATTTAAGACGCATTTTGATAAAATAATCATATTTCTTTAAATATTGAAAACAAAAAAAAATTGTTGGCAGTATTTATTGAAGATATATAAAAGATATACACAAATTCTTAAAGTGCGCGTAAATTCTTTTCGATTTATCTTTTAAAACTGTTCTTAAACTATTTTAAAAAATTGAACGTGAATTTAAAGATTTTTTTAATAGTAGCTAATTTAACAAATAAAAATGTATTAAATTTTGCCTAAAATAGCTATTTTAGCAAATCGAAATTAATTTTTTTGCACTGCTTACTAAAATATATGAAATATACGTGAAGTTATCAAGATACAAAACACGATAAAAATTGACATTTTAAAAAACTTTTATGACATTTTCTTAACTTGATCGATTGTTATGCAACACCAGAAATATGGTCCGTTTTGGTACAAAGTAATTCTTCATAATTGAGATCTGTACGTCAATTAGTTTTCGAGAAATTACACTTCTTTGTTTATATTTTTGCTTTTTCTACAAAATTTGAAATTTTTGTGCTTTAACCTTTTAAGTGCCAAGGTCCTTTTTCAATTGAAAGAAAATACGGTAAGCGGTTTATTAGCTCAAAAATAGTCTAAAAGGAGTTTGCGAATGGATTTTAAAAGAAAACAATGTTCTTAGTATGATTTATTGAGGTGGATATACAAAATTATTATGTACTGTTTATACTCTTATATTAATTAAATTTCAACAAGTAGTATGGTAATTAGTTAGTTTGAGTGCTATTATGCAAGTGTCGACCAAAAGGATAAAAAAAATACTTTCTTCCTGTTTTTAAGAAAAAATCTTGCTTTTTGTCGAACTCTTTGTTTTGTCTTTCCGAGCACTCCAACCATAAAGGAACCACATAGCTTAATTGCTACGAGCAAATAACGTGAATCTCCCACCCTTTTCCCACACCCACGCACGGCAACTTTCCTGTCCGTAATAAATTGGCATCCCTTGTGTGTTTTCGCGTGTGTGACGCACGAGTGTATTTTGGATTGTGGACTTACGAACCTAAGTGATCAAGATTCAAGAATGGACGAGGTGATCAATTCAGATATAATCGAAGGAAGCAAACTCGGCCGCCGAGCACCAAGCAGCTTTTCGACCAGCCCAAGGATAATACAGGAAATACGTACAGAGGCCCTTTCTATCCAAGCGCATATACAGGAAAGGCGTACAGAGGCCCTTTCTATTCAAGCGCATAGACAGCAAGGACGTACAGAGGACCTCTCAATTTAGACGCATTGAAGGAAGGACGTTCAGATCCGTTTTTGCTCTGCAAGCAGATTCGATGGAAAATATGTCCCGCCTGCTTCTGGTCAGCTTCCTGGGATTAGTGCTCCTGTAAGTACTTGTGATTTAACGAAATTGTTGTTCTCCGTGGGGTATATCGTGTCTGGAAATTTACATACACATCCATAATATCGCTAGTGTGCGATAACACCTATTACGTGAATTTTTAATTTCATGTACATTTTATTACTAATTTACATAGTAGAAAATTTTATTAAAGGAAAATTGTCGCTATCAAATTTGTTTGGCAACAAGACTGAGAAAGATAAGCAACGGTCTAGTCTATCCAGCAAATTTACCAGCATGTCGAATCTAAATAGTGAAATGGAATTCTTAGATGCGGTAGATCCTGAATGGCAGAAAAGATTCGCAGATCTTACTCCGGAAAAACGGGTGCAGATAGTAAAAAAGGTGTCGCGGTAACGGAATAGCGCGCCCGCGGTAATGAATTCGTACGATGCGCTAAGAGCAAGTGCGTGAGTTTCACTGCCCGGTCAATATCTCCCGCACGTGGCTGACGCCCCGGATGATGCCAGTGACTACAATGCCACCAACATGAATAGTGCTCCTAGCGTGCAGGCATCTACCCAAGCACCTGTAGATGCTTTCGCCTGGTATCTCGCAAAGCTAAAGTGCAGGGATTTTCTCGCAATTCCGAGCAAGAAACCAACACGGTTGGCGAACTTGCTACACGCGTAACGGAAAATCTTATACTTTCGCCACCAGTAACGTCCTGGCACTCAACGTAGATAACACGTACCCCGTTCCTCCACTTTTTAGAACAAGATCCTCTGCTAAGATACAACCGGGCATTACATTCAGAAAATAAACAAAGTTTTAAAACGCTAGATGTTGAACCGTCGCGACTTGTAATTAAAACAGCAGCCACACAAACTAGCCACTTTCCCACACTCATTTCAAAGAACATACGAAATATAACGTAAACATCCATAACACCACACACAACCGCATTAATTGATACACGACCTAGTGCGACAAACGTCACTTGGAATAATTACGTCACACAACAAACATACTCATCCCAATACTCCTCCACCTTAAGCAGCGAAATGGAAAAACCAAGCACAAACACAACAAAACTTCCAGAATCGTTTACATGTGGAAACATCCGCATCTGCCCAGATTCCGGACTTGCATTCTTTAAGTAACAATGTGCCTAACTCGCGCGCATGTAGCCTTACTTTTTCTCAAGTGCTAAACTTAATTCCACAGTTCGATGCGAATCCAGACAGGTTGAATTTATTTTGCATGGCAGCGTGACAGTTGAGAGGAATGTTTGGCCCACAGTAAGAAAACTTTATTTTATTAGCACTTGCGCTGAGAGTTTTGAGTTGTGGTTCGGTAGAAAAGTTGATCGCGGATTTTACTTTATAATACGGGCAATGTGGGTTTGGCGGACGATATTTTAATGCAAATGAAAGTTATTAATCTGCGCCAGATCTGAGCGATAGTGATGCAACATTTCATGTATGGATTAACACACCCGTTAGACCACCAGGTGCATAGCGAGCACCCGAAAAATCTGGACGAGGCAATAAGAATCGCAGTGAATTTTGAGTGCAAGCAAAGCTCTTGACTTGCCTGCAGCCATCTGCAACGCAGCCCCCGATGACGTACGCGCAAGTCAACTATGCGGCATCCCGGCATGATTCAGCACGCTCCGTAGCTTTTGGCTCTCGAAGAGCAACTGCTAAATCAAACGAGAGCGAATATCTTGCTAGCGACATCGGCGACTGCGACTGCGTTCAGTTGCCTTGTATGTCGAGGACAAATGCAAATAGAAGCATTTCGAGACGAGAAGCATTTAAAATGCGACTGTTGCCGAAAAAAAGGACACATGCACAAATACTGTTTTAAGATAGAAGCGGGCATATAGACAGGTCGAATCGGGACCGGAAATGGGAACAACAATAGTAATAGGCAGTATTACAATAATAATAATCATGGGGTCAATAATATAGGCTGATTCAACAATAACTTTAATAACAACAATCGTAGTAATAATTACATATTTATCAGGAATAATCAGGACGATGATCAGAGCGAAGATCATCGTCAAGGCGCAAGCGATAACCATGATTATTTTGATAGAAATCGCGACGCGAGACAGGATAATGTCACGGCAATGCAATCGGAGCAGAAAAATAATGATAACCCTTTAAATTAAGAGATCGCTCGGCGCAGTCCTGAGGTGTCGAGCGACCCAGCTCGTCAGAGCAAGGCGAGCTGGAGCCATCGGGGGTGTATTATCGTGATTGTTAGAGGCGACGACTGAATTAACAAAGCAGCTAATTTTAATGTACACAGGAGCAGATGTGTCTGTGATTAAATGTAGTTCTATAAGCACGAGCAAATGGATAATATAGAAGCGAAATTTTTGCAATCGCGAAAGTAACTCCCCAATACAAGCCGAACTTTATATAAAACAAACATAATTGTGCATGGACTTTTATGCGAAATGCACGTTGTCCCCGACAGCTTCCCCGTTGATACAGAGGGACTGATCGGATGAGACATCATAGAAAAATACGGTGGGTGCGTTGATGCCGCTCGTAAAAGTTTGATCCTGAGCATGATATCGATTCCTTTTATGCAAAAGGAATGCTTGGGCTGTCTACGCATAATGCATTAATATTAGCGATGACGCGATTAAATTACCGATACCGTAAATAGAATTAAGTGAGTGCGAAATATCAAATATCATGTATCGTGACATAAAAGAGCGTATCAATATTATGCGGTTGATCGGGAAAGGTATAGATAGCGAACCGATGGACATTGCTGAAAAAAATAAACTACTCGAGGATAATCCTGATGTATGGAAAGAAATGGGTAAACACGATCATTGGACTGATAGATACATAGGGCTGTAACGCAGAGGAACTCCAGAAGGGGCGAGAGCTCGTGACTGAATTTTGCGGTGTTTTTGGGTTGGACGGAGAGTCCCTGTCGGCAACCAGTTTGCTCGTACATCAGATTAAGCTGACGACCGATAAGCCTCCTGCAGTAATCTCTGGATCGTGCCAAAACAATGGATGCTGACAAACATGAAAGGTGACGTTTAGTCACAGATTTCAGAGCCTCAAATGAGATCACAGTAGACAGCTGCTGGCCACTCCCGTTTACAAGCGACATTATCGAACTGGTGCTAGCTGAAATAATAACAGTAGTCGACTTGAAACAGGGTTTCCATCAGATACACATTCATCCTAATTTGGCTCCGTTTACAGCTTTTTCAGCCCCGGTAGGGCGCAATTCGGACCAACATATCACGTATGAGTATGGGGCTTTAGGAAGCAACAAGCACTTTTGCGAGGTGCATGTCATTAGCAATGGCTGGGCTGCAAGGCGAAGAAATCGCAATTTATTCAGACGACTTTGTGATTTTTGCAAAAAATCTTGAAGAGCACGGCGTGCGATTCAGAAGAGTAGCAAAAAGACTGATAAAAGCGAACTTGACTATAGAACCGAAGAAGTGTCGGTTTTTGAAACGCGAGGCGAGCGTTCTTGGTCACATAGTAGGGGAGGTAAAATCTGTATAGACCCCAAAAAACTTGAAGCTGTGGAAAAGTACCCTGAGCCGACGAATGCTAACAAAGTTAAGCAGTGCCTTGGATTCGTGAGATACCCAAGGAAATTTATACCCAAATGGAGATAGATTCGAATGGGATGATGAGCAACGGTCGGCTTTCGAGAAATTAAAACGCATACTCTGCAGCGATCCTGTGCTAGCTGCACCTAATTTGTCTGAGCTGTTTATTCTCACGATGGACTCATCAGACTTCGCGTTGGGAGCGTTGTTATCTCAAGGGGCTATTGGATCAATTGCCGTATGTGCCTACGCGTCAAGACTACTGAAAGGCATCGAGCTACGTTATATCACATACGATAAGGAGTTTCTATCGGTCGTATTTGGCAAAGAACAATTCAGGAATTACTTTTACTGCTGATAATTCACAGTGGTCACGGATCACTTAGCCCTAAATCATTTTCACACATCCAAGAAGCAAGATTTCACGTGCAATACACTGAAAGCAGCTCTGCGCGGCTATTAATTCGATGTCGTGTACAAGAAGGGAGAGAAAAATGCCAATGCCGATGCGCTCTCGCGCAACCCCATTAATACCAGAAGGAAAAGAGGACCCCGAACGCCCCAGAGCAGAGCTCTATGAGCTTGCAGACAAACAGAAGCAAGATGATAGCAACATGCGGAGTTGAACGAATGCTCAGCTAGAGTGTTTGTAGCACGGGCCACAAAGAAGAAAGGCATAGATCGAGACTCTGAAAAAGCCGCTTTATATTAAGGACGAATTTCTGCCGCTTCGCAACATGGCAGACAGCTTTTACTTATGTCAAGCAAAACAAGGCGTTTACGGGGACGACAAATAAATAAACGTACACTGGCTCACACAACAAGTAGGTAAAGATGATATTTATTTCTTGGTTTATGAAACAAGATAGTGGTTCGCCAATCCGCACGCAATTTTGGTACGTGATATCAATATCCCCGCATACCTGTCAGGAAACTGCCTATTTTTCTCGTTTATCAAGTTGCTCAAATTAAATATGACGGCTATGGAACTACGCAAACGACTACTTCAGTCTCCGGCTTTTCCAACGCGTGCAGACACGGAAGAAACTAGAGAAATCTTATCTTCAAGGACAAAATATGGGAATGTGAACTGTGCTTATATTTTTGGGCAGAAGTTTTACCGAAATATATGCATTAATCACCACTGAGAAACAGAAGGAGTGGACTTCTGTCATATAATTATGAACACGACAGGAAATTGCATCCATCTGCATTTAATCGAACGGCACTATACATACACCTTATGTGTGGGGCGGATTTAACTTCAATTAAAATAATACTCAAAACCTAGATTAAGGAAAAGACGATGACGCAAATGACAAGGACGAAAACAAAAGAAATAAATCGAATAAAGACCCGGGTCTGCCATTAAGCGAAAAGAAAGGCGAAAACCCACCGGTGGCCAAAAAATAAGGTAATAGCTCGCCTTTGCACGACGAAACTAGCAGATGCTGGTAGTCTGGCAAGAGCAAGAGCATCTTATCTCCCTCTGACGTTCAGAAATAATCAGCATACGAGACAGCAGATAAGAGGTCGACAGCATACGAGTGCACTAGACAGATGCCTCGCCCTTTAAAGAAGGAATCTATGTAATAAATTATAGGACAAGAACAACTCTATTCTTTTTTTGATATTCTTTTGCAATCCCACGAACGTATCAGTGCTTGATAGTTCGGGAACCGCATATATAAATCCAAATAATGTATAACAGACAAGACGTTCATAACAGCAGTGATCTACTCGCATAACTCAAAAGAAAATTGCAGGCATAATTTCGTTACGCCTAACGAATTGCCTATTTAAACTTACAGACCTCTGGTAATTTTGATTAAATGGGGACAGAACGTAAAAAGGGATGCCGATATAGAGCCAAGCCTTTGGCTAATGTGGCTTAAAAATCAAGTAAAACAATAATTTACGTTCAAAAGAAATTTTATCTTCATAGGAGTAACATTTCACGATCAATTTCCACTGAGTTTAAAAAAAAATAAAAAAATAAATGAAAATGTCAATTTATTTCGCCCCAGAAACTTATTTCAAAATACTAGTTTAGAAGAAAATTCTATCAAATAAACAGTTACATGATTAAATTAAATTGAGTTTTCAAAAGAAAATATAAATGAATATGTCAATTCATTTGGCCCAAGAAACTTATTTCAAAATATTAGACCAGAAGAAAATTGTATCAAATAAACAGTTAAATAATTATATACAATTCAGTTAAAAAAAATGTAAATGTTAATTCATTTGGCCCCAGAAACTCATTTCAAACCACTAATTCAGAAGAAAATTTTATTAAATATACAGTTAAATAATTAAACTAGATTGAGTTAAAACATAAAATGGCAATGAATTTGGCCCCAGAAACTCATTTCAAAATACTAGTTGAGAAGAAAATTTTATTACATAAACAGTTTTATGATTAAATTTAATTGCGTTTAAAAAAAATAACAGTAGAAAATGTCAATTCATTTGGCTCCAGAAATTCATTTCAAAATACTAGTTCAAAAGAAAATTATATCAAATAAACAGTTAAATGATTAACTTCAATTGAGTTTTCAAAAGAAAAAAACATATGATAATGTCAATCCATTTGGCCCCAGACTCTCATTTCAAAATACTAGTTGAAAACAAAATTTTATGAACCAAATAGTTAAATGATTAAACACAAGTGAATTTTCAAAAGATAAAACAAAGGATAATGTCAATTTATTTGGCCAAGTGTCTCATTTCAAAATACTAGTTGAGAAGAAAAATCTATGAACTAAACTGTTAAATGATTAAATTCAATTGAATATAAAAAAAAACAAAATGATAATGTCAATTCATTTGCCACAGAAACTCATTTCAAAATACTAGTTGAGAAGAAAATTTTATTAAATAAACAGTTAAATGATTAAATTCAATTGAGTTTAAAAAAAAAAGAAACAAATGTCAATTTATTTGGCCCCAGAAACTCATTTCAAACCACTGGTTGAGAAGGAAATTTTATTAAATAAACAGTTAAATAATTAAACTCGATTGAGTTTAAAAATAAACAGATAAAAATGTCTATTCATTTGGCCCCAGAAACTCAATTCGAAGAACTAGTTGAGAAGAAAATTTTATCAATTAAGTAGCCAAATGATTAAATTCAATTGAGTTTAAAAAAAACCACATGAAAATGTCAATGAATTTCGCCCTAGAAACTCATTACAAAATACTAGTTGAGAAGAAAATTATATTAAATAAACAGTTTCATGATTAAATTCAATTGTGTTTAGAAAAAAAAAACAGGAAAAAATGTCAATTCATTTGGCTCCAGAAATTCATTTCAAAATACTAGTTGAGAAGAACATATATCAAATAAATAGTTAAATGATTAAATTAAATTGAGTTTTCAAAAGAAAAGTTGAAAATGTTACTTCATTTTACTCAAGAGACTCATTTCAAAATGCTAGTACAGAAGAGAATTTTATCATCTAAACAGTTAAATGATTATATTCAATTGAGTTGTCGAAGAAAAAAACATTTGAAATTGTCCATTCATTTGGTCCCAGAAACTCAATTCAAAGCACTAATTAAGAAGAAAATTTTATCAATTAAATAGCCAAATGATTAAATTCAATTGAGTTTAAAAAACCACATGAAAATGTCAATGAATTGGGCCCCAGAAACTCATTTCAAGATACTAGTTGAGAAGAAAAATATATCAAATAAACAGTTAAATGATTAAATTCAATTGAATATTAAAAAAAACATGAAAATGTCAATTCATTTGCCCCAGAAACTCATGTCAAAATACTAGTTGGGAAGAAAATTTTATTAAATAAACAGTTAAATGATTAATTTCAATTGACTTCTAAGACAAGCACCAACAGATGTATGAATTTTATGAGGAGATCAAGGAGGATACATATATATAGAATGACTTTTTTTCAGAAATTGTGGACCACTACATCAATTCTAAAATTTATCTGTCCAGCAGACTAGCGGCGAAGGTGGGTGCTCTACAGCAAAATGTGCACCTAGCAGCGAGCGACCCTATGGGGCCAGTGACGCAGGTGAGGACAACAGCTTCCTCGCTGCCCAAGCTTCAGCTGCCAAGGTTCAGCGACAGGCAGGAGGAGTGGGAATCCTTGAAGGAGCTCTTCTGCTCAATGACCAAGGACTCGCCCACGCTGACACCAGAACTGAAGCTACAGCACCTTCTGTCGTGTCTCGACGGAAAAGCTGCCCGGCGCCTCTGCAACTTGCAGATAGTGGGGATCAATTTCGAGGTTGCCTGGAAGACCCTGGAAACCAGGTACGACAACAAGAGACTGCGCCTCTCAGTGCAACTCAGCAGACTGCTGAGCATGCCCCCAGCTGCATGCAAGTCAGTGGCAGAGATCACGAGGCTTCTCGACACCACGAACGAGAGCATCAGAGCGTTGCGCAGCCTTGAAAGACCAGTCGATCACTGGGATGATTGGTTTGTCCAGCTTGTCATCTTCAACTTGAACCCAGACACACGTGAGTATTGGGAGAAGTCGCTGGAAGGGGTCAGTACGTTCCTCACCTACGACGCACTAACCAAGTTCCTCGAAAACCGCACCAAGGCTCTGGATACAGCTCATTACAGCGACATACAGTTACACAGCCAGACTAGGAGACACACTACAAGCTTCACACCTACAAGTAAGCAGCAACCTTCCTCCGTCAAGAAGGCTCCGTCGAAGCAGCAGGGCTTTGCAGTGTGCAGAGGTGAGCATTACATTGGGTACTGCCCCTCGTTGCAGCAAGCCACCTACTACAAGAGGCTGGAGCGCATTTACAGGTTGAGGTTATGTCACAACTGCCTGCGCTCTGGCCACACCAGCGCATTCTGCCCATCTAGAAGCATGTGTAAGCAGTGCAACAGGGAGCACCGCGCCATTCTGCACCAGGACACAGGGTCTACGCAGGTGCAACCCCAAGGAGAATTTTCCCCAGTTGGGCCAAAGCCTGCGCTTGCAAGGTTTTCCGGATCCACTTCGACTTCAACACAGGGCTACACTGCTGCGGTGAGTAGGACAACGATGTTGGGTACTGCACGAGCGATTCTACAGTCGAAGGCTGGTGAGTGCATGGTCCTTCGAGTCCTCATAGATCCAAGATCGGAAGGCTCATTTGTGATGGAGAAGGTAGTCCAGGCCCTTTCTTTGCGCAAGTCACCATGTCACACTACAATCACCGGAGTGGGTGGAGACACATCAGCCACCTCAACTTCCACCACTACGCTCTCTCTAAAATCAAGATTTAATACTACATTTCGTTTGCTGGAAGACGTCGAGTCAGCTACCTCCCCACCAGTACGCAGCTCCAATTTGGACGACACCGTGTCCACACTGGACCTGCGCTGGTCGCCACACACGGATGTCTTCCACTACCAGGTGCAACGTCACGTTACGGCTGCATGTGTCACCAAGCGCATCATCCTCGGAGAAATAGCCCGACTGTACGACCCACTGGGCTTGCTCGCCCCCGTTACAATCCGACCTAAACTCCTGATGTAGCTCATGTGGATTGCTGGGAAAGACTGGGACGCTCCAGTAGGTGACAGC
Source organism: Gastracanthus pulcherrimus (assembly GCA_949152435.1). Taxonomy (NCBI): domain Eukaryota; kingdom Metazoa; phylum Arthropoda; class Insecta; order Hymenoptera; family Pteromalidae; genus Gastracanthus; species Gastracanthus pulcherrimus. Next base: position 112,110,849 of record OX424575.1, on the reverse strand, counting down.
ACCTGCCAACAATGGGCCGTTTTCCGGGAACAACTGCCTACTCTCGAGATGCTACGAGTACCTCGCTGGCTGGGCACAACCAGCAAAACCTGCTGGACTCTCCACGGCTTCGCCGATGCCTCTGAAAAGCCATACGCAGCCGCTGTCTCGTTACCTACGACGAGAAAGCTGGACTGCACTCTACCTTGATTGCTGCAAAAAGCAAGATAGCTCCAATCAAGGCCATATCCTGGCCACGACTGGAGCTCTGCGGCGCTCTTCTGCTCTGCAGGCTGCTCCGCAGGGTACAGAACGACCTGGAGAATATTACGTCACTGGTCTTTTGCTGGACGGACTCACAGGTTGTATTGGCTTGACTCCAAGGACTGCCTAAGCTCTGCAAAACCTTCATCGCCAATCGAGTCAATGAGGCCCTGACTTTGCTGCCAAATGCTCGCTGGGATCACGTGCGCTCAGCTCTCAACCCAGCCGATCACGCTACACGTGGTTTGACCCCAAGCCAGCTTCAGTCCAATGAACTCTGGTGGACAGGACCACAGCAGCTCTTCAAGGACTCCAGAAAGTCGACGAAACAGCACGAATACGTGACAGTACTGGAAAAAACGGACTGCAACAGCCACCTTCCATGCTGCAAGAGACACTGAGGCACTTATGGTTCAATTTTCCATCTACAAGAAATTGGTATGTGTCTTGTCCTTTATGTACAGGTGGCTGTCGAACTTCCGTTTATCGGCGGTGGAACGTCCCTCGTCGATACTACAAGCCGAGGAGCTGGAGCAGACTCGTCTTTGCCTCATCTTAGCTGTCCAGGCCCAGCATTTTCAACAAGAGATTGGACTGCTCCGTGCAGGGAGAGCCCTGCATCGGTCTAGTCCGCTCCGTCGACTGTTGCCCTTCTGGGATGACAATGGCCGACTGAGAGTCGAATTAAATACTGAGAAGAGAAAGCAAGCGAAGAATGAGTTTGAAAAACTCTTCTATAAATTATTAATTAACGCTGTCTATGGAAAGTGTATCGAGCGAGAGCGGTCTCGTGTTGATGTACGATTAGTAAATAAATTCACAGGCAGATATGGGGCAGAAGCACGCATAGCTCAACCACATTTTCACAGCTGTGCAATCTTTGATGAAAATTTAGTTGCTATTCAGCTAAAGAGAACAAGTATCACAATCAAGAAACCGATATACGTTTGTCTTTGTATCCTTGATTTGTCCAAGACATTAGTTTATGATTTCCATTACTCGTATATGAAACAGCGAGTAGGAGAAAAATGTAAACTTCTTTATACAGATACTGATAGTTTGATATATGAAGTTGAGGACATTGATATGTATAAAATAATGAAAGAAGACATTCACAGGTTTGATACTTCTGATTATGATGAGAATAATCAGTTTAACATTCCACGTGTCAATAAAAAAGTCCCAGGATTAATGAAAGACGAATGCTGTGGCAAGATCATGATGGAATTTATAGGTTTACGAAGCAAAATGTACAGTATTTTAGTTGATGGAGGAGAGACAGTGAAAAAAGCCAAAGGTATAAAATCCAGCGTTGTGAAGAAGACAATAACTTTCGAGGATTATAGAAGATGTCTTCAGGATCTTATTATTGTAAAACGTGATCAATGCAACATTCGTTCAAAATTGCACATAGTGCATACTGAAAGACAGAATAAAATTGCTCTTAGTCCTCACGATGATAAGAGATTCTTATTGCCTCAGAGTACAGACACTTTACCTTGGAGTCATTTTCGAATCATGGATGAGCAGATGGCGCAAGCTGCACTTCGAATAGAGGAGGATGCTGAAAAACAAGAAATAGTGGTAGGGATGGAAGTGGAGAGGGGGTATGAAGTATCCAATGAAAGTGGGGCAACGCGAGTGGGGATGGATGTTGCAGAAGATGAAAGAGCGGGGGAAATACGAGGTGGGGGTGATGCAGCCAATGAAAATGGTGAAAGGCGAGAGGGGATGACACTTTATGACAATGAAGGTGAACAAATCAGAATTGAATATGATGTGTTAGAGGAGTTTATGCATGACTGGGATCCATCAATGGAGGGGATACGCTCTGAGGGAGGAGAGAGAAGGGATATATTACAGGAGGCAATGGAAAGGACAGAAATTGTGGTGGGGAATGAACTATATCAACAGACTGACCACGACGAGGAGCACATTCGAGCAATCGAAGAGTTCGAGAATTATCATCCTTTCGGGAAGAAACCGAGACTTAACTAAATTTCTAAGTAAGTTTTCAGTTAATTCTCACCAATTTTCTTTTTTTTTTTGCTCTAACAAATCTTTTTTCTACTAGAAGTTCTTATTTTTTTACTTTTTCCAGAATGGATCTATCTACACTTAATAAGATTGCTGAACGCGACTTCTTGCCGAGGAAGAAAGTAACAGACTTGGAAAAAGATCATCAGTACATGGTGACAGCACTTAAGGAGGTGAAGACGAGATTCGGTACGAAGGTCGTAGCCGAACTCGACGAAAGTTTTCAAATCTTTTTACCGGAGAAGATTTCATCAGCCATCCTAAGAGATCAAGAGTTTTCTGACAGACTCTCCAATACTGCAAATAAAATGAATTTATTTGTGACATATCAGGGTGGATCTTCCTTTAAGTTTGAATGAAATACGCAGCTTGCTTTGATTATAATACTTATTTTATTCAGATTAAAACTTGTACATAATAATACATAAATAAATACAATAACATAATATGATTGCTTTCTTATTTACTAGTACCTACATTATTGCGTTTACATTAATATTTTTGGTTAAATCTTGGCTAAATCAAATAATTTTTTTTTATCTATCCAACTATTATGCTCATTACTAAAGCCTAACCATTTAACATATGCACGATTTCCACTTTTCTTTAAAACTTTTTCTACTAGATAAATTTCTGGATACATAGTTTTCTGAATTTCCGTTTCATAAAAGCCGCCAGAGATGGGTTTATCATAATAATCTTTGACGTGATAAGTTACCGGATTGGTTTTTACAACTCGTGATATTGTGAAAATTTCAGTAGACCAATTTGGTGTATAACCTTTTTCAAAAACATGTTTTATCTTACTTATCCGCCCTTTATCTCCTACTTTAAATTTCGTTTTTTTCACAGGTAACTTTTCATTTGGAAAATGCTTCTTGACCTCTCTTTCATTTGCCTGCGTAACATTTTTAGGCTCAATTCCTATTGTCCGATGTTTTCTTGAATTATAAGCTTTCACCAACTCAGGCAGGATATCCCACCATTTATAGCTCCCTTGTTTGCTGAACTCTATCCACATTGCATTTTTTAACGTTCTATTAAAAGGCTCACATATGCTTGCATGAAGATTACTATGCGAAGAGTATAGGTTTATCTTGTACTTCTTCATGAGTTTCTGAAAGTTTGAATTGTAAAATTCTTTTCCTTGGTCAGTTTGTAGATTTGTCGGTACGCGTTCTTGTTTCAGTATTGATTCCATAGCTAGAGTAACATCATTACCACTCTTTGACTTGATTGGTATAGCCCATGCATACTTTGAAAATGTATCTATGACAGTAAGTAAGTAGCGAAAACCTTTGTTTTCGTTGGCGTATGGAATCATTTCTACAAGATCAGCTTGCCAAGTCTCATCTATTCCACGTATATCATATTTTCTTCGCTTGTAGATGCGGCGAGCTGGTTTATGCAATTCTTCAGCTATTTTTTGTCGCTCCATTTTTTTTTTTTTTTTTTTTGATAATATGTTTAAGGTTTAAGAAAAACTTTTATTGAGTCAGAATTTTTTTTTTTTTTTTTTCAAAGCATTCTTTCAATTTTGTCTCAAGATTATCTAATCGAATTTTAAGATGGGAAAGAACCTTATTGATTGTATTTAATTCAGTGTTTATGGGAATCTCTAAGACAACTTTCGTTACAGCCATTATGTTAGTTAGATTTCTAACTTCTTTACTTATAGTTGTCAGAAGCACTTCCAAGGTGACTGCATCATTAGGCTGACTTGGATAAGCAAGGTTACATAACCTTTTATTTTGTAAATCAAAATTACCATCTAATGTAAGATTATAACCAATGCCTGGTGGACCGCGACTCGCTTCTTGCGTGCCCTCAAGTTTTCTTCCGAACACGTCGAGACTCATGATGCTACTGATCTTATAAGAAAAGTTGCATTTCAATATATATGTCCAGCTTCACGTAGTTCCTCAATGATCGATTGTATTTCATTGTCGTGATTGTTATTTCCAGCAGATCGTTCCGCAACTAATAATCGCAGTCGCTCGATAAGCTCGTTTGGATCATCCCAGTAGACTAGATCTATAAAAGAATTTTTCTTTGCTATTTTATATTTAGGTATGAGGCCTCTTCCGGTGGTGGATTTATTTTTACGATCGCTGCGGAACATGGGTCCTATGATATTCATATATTTTCTACTCTTCGAAGTGCGTATACTCTCATCTTTGCTGTATCTTTTCCGATGAGCATTTGATACTTCCAGGATGCTGCGATAATTTTTTCGATCTGTTGAATTTATAAGATTGTCATCTGGTTGTTTCTTGAAGAGTAATTCCATTAGACCCCCACTTTTAGGATAACTTTTATCTCTCACTTTTACCATTTTATCATGAAATTGAATTTCTGAATCGCCAATCATATACACTCCATTGACGTTCCGTACTCCGTATATGTTATCGATTTTGCTGCGGCTTTCATTTAACAATGATAAAAAGTCACTTGATTCATTTCCTTCAAGCGCAGATTTGAATGTTGAATTCATCATTGTGCCATCCATCGAAGAAAAATCTGCATCATCATCATCATCATATGCGGAACCCGACTCATTTATATCATTTACTATATAACTTGATCGATCGAATCTCAATTTCTTCCTCGGTTTCCTGTTGCTGTCTATATTCAAAATGTGATTAGAAGGTGGCAAGCTTTCGACTTTCGAATCGACGAGCTTCTCGAGTGGTGTAATGACTGGTTTCAATGTATCACCAATAACTTTTTCAAAATCTTCTCTCTCCTTTTTCAATAAAGAGTATTTTTGTTTAATAGCCTCACGTGCTCGCAAGAGCTCGCTGAGAATATTCTTTTCTTTCTTGAAGTCTGACATGCTAACGAGATGCTGTCTACAATTGAACTGTAAGTATCGGATTCATAACTTCTTTTTTATTGCAAAACAGTCAAATCCTTTTCTGTATCTACCATCATCCATCACTCTATCTTTGTCGATAACAACAAATCCATACTTATCATTCTTCCAGCATTCAGAACAAAGATTTCGAAATTCATTGAAAGTTAAATCAGTATTGACATGATCTTCATAGATATGTTTTAAATTAACATCGTCTTGACGATAAATTACTAACATATTAATATTGTCCCTTACGAGGTGTTTCGGTATATGAGCGTACGACTGACATAGATAAAAGCTGTCTACACTTTTATGTCTTCCCATACAGAAAAATGCTCTGACGTTGTCCTGCTTCTCACAAGCCACATCATCAAAAATCATAATTGAATTTGGTCGGGCCTCATCTGGAGATACTACAGATTCATGCTCACTAAAAGGTAGATATGATACACCTTTTATCGGTTCCAAAACTTTTTCGAGAAATTGATACTTTGGCTGATTCAAGGATTTAGAGTATACATACAAATTTTCAAATCTAAGACCATTGGGATGTGTAATTAGAGCCAATAAACTATTTGTTTTTCCACAGTTAGATGGCCCGCAGAATACTGCTGGTATAGTATCAGGTAGTAATTCTCCATGACGCTTCCTTCTCTTCTGTTTTCCGAAATCAAAGTTTGTGACGGGGAGTTTGACGTTCTGCTCGCTAAAATCCATGTTCACGTGTCAAAGTCTAGTTTGATATTGAACTGTGGAAATATAAACGCATGTTTTATATTTTGATCTTTAGTTATAAAACAGCACTCGAAGAGAGATGATCGTACATAAATCTCGGAAACAACCAAAAGGTTATGGATTGCTTGATAAAGTGATCAATAACTTGCCGATTGAAATGCATCTTCCTGGATATCAATACTGTGGTCCCGGAACTAAATTGAAAAAACGATTGAAAATAGGTGATCCTGGAATTAATCCGCTTGATCAGGCATGCAAAGAACATGACATAGTGTACTCTGATAAAAATGGAGACCGTAAAGCAGCTGACATGAAGCTCGCTGATAAAGCTTGGCAACGTGTTAAAGCCAAAGATGCCAGTCTTGGTGAAAAAGCATATGCTTTTGCTGTTACAAATGCTATGAAATTAAAAGGAATATCTGGAATGGGTCTAAAATTTAGTAAGTTAGTGACGGCTGCTAAAAAATCAATGACACCAAGTAAATGTTCCCGCAAGGTTATTCAATCCGCCTTGAAAGGTGCACGTCAAGCTGTTACGAAAGTTGGTGGTAAGAGGAAAGTTATCATTCCACGTGTTCTTCCAATTCCATCAAAAATTGGTGGAGTTCTTCCGTTTCTCATACCGTTGTTCGCAGGACTAAGTGCGACCGGTGCTCTGGCAGGGGGAGCTGCAGGAATAGCTAAAGCAGTAAGTGATGCTAATGCTGCACAGAAAAACCATGAATAAAGTAAGAGACATAATAAGGCAATGGAAGCTATTGCTTTAGGCGAAGGTCTCTACCTTAAACCATATAAAACTGGAATGGGATTATTTATGAAACCTCATGTTGGTCATGGTCAACTTACTAAAAAAAAAACTTCGATTTAACTTTGCCAAATCGTCCACTGACTGACTATGATCTTCTAAAATATGCTCGTATGTTGCAAATTCCACATTTCCGAGGTGTTTTTATGAGAAATAATCTGCCTTCCGATGGTCCATGGAGTAATGAATCTGCTATTGTTAACTTGGATGACATGAAAAATAAAGGCACTCACTGGGTGTGTTATCGAAAACATGGTTCCAAAGTAATTTACTTTGACAGTTTTGGTGATCTGAAACCTCCCATAGAGCTCATGTTATATTTCAACGTGAAAGAAGTAAAATATAACTATAAAAGATATCAAAATTTTGACTCATTCATTTGTGGTCATCTTTGTCTTCAATTTTTAACCGGAAGACTATAAAAGAGAAGATTGCAAACGAATGAGAATCATTCTCTTCCAATCAGTCATGGAAGACAGTTTCACTTTGAGTCTTTCAGGAAAATCTTCTGTTCTAGAGGCACAATATTTTCCTTCAATTGAACTACCTCAGCATAAAAATTTTGTTTTGGGTTTAGTTGAACTTTTAACATTCAACTCGATTCCCAATGTGGACTATTCGAATAATAAACTTCATGTGAATGGAAATATTATCACTATCCCTACTGGCAGTTACGAGATTAATGCTATTAATAAATTTTTACAAGAAACTTTGAAATCTAAAGGAATTGAATTTTCTTTGAAAGCTAACAACAATACTCTCAGAAGTGAAATTAATTGCAGTCATTCGTTAGATCTCACTCCTCACGATTCAATAGGTCGTCTTCTTGGCTTTACTCCTCGCATTCTCAAGGAAAAAACTCATCACAGTTCTGATTTACCTGTGAAAATATTGAAAATCAACGCACTCAGAGTGGAGTGCAATATTACCGCAGGTGCTTACATCAACAACAAAAAAGTTGATACAATCCATGAGTTCTTTCCCAGAGTTCCACCAGGATATAAAATCTTGGAAGTTCCATCTCATGTCATATATCTACCACTCAGTGTCAAGTGCATAGATCATCTTCAAATTCAAATCGTAGATCAAGATGGAAATTTAGTGAATTTCCGCGGAGAAGAAATTACTATTAGACTCCACATCAAATCTGTATAATGGGCATCGTTTACAATTCTAGAGTGCATATAAGTCAACCAACATGTCAATCGGTCATCAGTCGACCGAAGAAACTCAAACCGTTAACACGGAAGAGCATTCAGTTCCTCAGAAGCCTAGGTCTAAAAGTTCGTGGAGAAAATTCACGTGTATAATTCTCTACTGCTTCCAGAAAAATGGACGAAATTCTAAGCATTCAATCAGGTGTCGTATTCGATGAGTCTATTGTTCATTACGAGGTTCACGCACATCAACCTTACTCAACACTAAGCTTTGATAATAGTGATGAAATTCGTATTTCTATCCAACATCAAGATCTATGTCTCTTACCATCGCGCAGTTCTATCCATGTATGTGGAAAACTGCAAAAACCAGATGGAACAGCACTAAATAAAACTAAATTCGTGAACAATGGCATTTGCCATTTGTTTGATGAAATTCGTTACGAAATTAATGCTGTGGAGATAGATAAAAGTAAAAATGTTGGTTTAAGCAGTCTCATGAAAGGATGGACATCATTCAATCCGAATCAGACTCTCATGTTAGAAAATGCAGGCTGGCTTGACGTTAGAGAAGAAAGCAAAACTTTGGTAGATGCACACGGCAACTTTGACGTTTCCATTCCTCTGAGTATGATCTTGGGCTTTGCAGAAGACTATACAAAAATTATAGTTAATGTGAAGCATGAACTCATTCTCACAAGATCAAGAGATGACTTGAATGCAATAATTCAAGAAGGTACTGTAGCAAATAGTGTAACTACATATGAAGACTACCAGGTAAAAATAACGAAGATAGAGTGGTTAATGCCATATGTTATTGCATCTGATAAACAAAAGATCCAGCTGCTGAATTTCATTGGCAAAGATAATCCTATATCTATGTGCTATCGATCTTGGGAGTTATTTGAATATCCTCTACTTCCGAGCACGAATAAACATGTCTGGACAGTGAAAACTTCAAATCAGTTAGAAAAACCTCGTTTTGTCATTCTCGGACTACAAACCAAGAAAAAAAATTTGGAAACTGAAAATGCCAGTCGATTTGACCATTGTGAGATTAGTAATGTGAGACTTTTCTTGAATTCTCAATATTATCCATATAACAATATGAATCTCGACATATCTAAGAATCAGTTCGCTGTTCTCTATGATATGCATGCCAATTTTCAAATCACCTACTATGGAAGAGACCCACAGCCACTGCTGACAAAATCTGAATTTATCAACCTTGAACCACTCATAGTTATTGACTGTTCACGGCAAAACGAATCTATAAAGAGCGCTCCTGTCGATGTACGTCTAGAGTTTGAGTCTAAAAAAGACTTTCCAGCTAACACTTCAGCTTATTGCATGATCTTACACGATCGCTTCGTTCAGTACAATCCCATCAGTGGGGATATCAAGAAGCTTGTCTAAACAGCATATTATCCAACACACTTTCGTTTCAACACTCATTCCAAGATGGAATATGCAGTAGACATGATTGGTTTCAAGCTAATGAGAGATGATTATGTTTTAAAAGTATAAGACTGCCTGCGCACTTCACACCGTCAAACTCATAAAATTATTCTATCACTCCTGTAAACATTTGCAAAGAAAATAAAGAAAAAAAAGTAGAAAACACTATAGGCATTCTGGTTCACGTGAGAGAAAGGGAAGCTCTCCCACTCTCTCGATTTCGGATTCTGGATCATTCTGGGTGATTTAGAATCCGAACGGGTTCTGGATCACTTTGAGAGGGCAGGGGGGGTGATACAGAACCCGCGTGAGCCAGTATGCCTATAGCCTATCTACTTCTACTCCTTCTGATAGCGAAAGGTAAGGATCGGAATTGAAAAATAAGCGACGAAACATATCTGTGTTTGTTGTAACCCTGAAATAATAGTAATGTATATAAAATTACCTGATTTAAAAATATTTGCAAAATTCTTTTTAATTGCAAACCTGTATGAACCCTGGTAGAAACTTGCCGATAATTTATCGTCAACATGTTAATCAAATGGGAGCATTATTTGTTAATATTTAATTAATGACAATATTTTTTTTTTTTTGAAACTATGATTATTATCTCGTAAACGGTTATCTTCATAGAATTGTACAAGCATGACTTTAATTTTATTTAAATATAATGTATTATAAACAAAATATTGTTTTTAAGTAGAAAATATCACTAGTTTCTACTGAAAACCCGGGAAGACTTCTACCAAGGAAAGTAAATAAGAAAAAAGCCCTCGAATATTAAAAAATACGAGTTATTCTCTAAGATATGGGCATTCCAAAAATTACCGAAAAAAATTCTACCTTTAGAGCTTTAAAACTAATTGGTTACATAAGTTGCACAAATAATTTATCCGAGATACATACAAAATAATGAATCACTTAACGTACCGAGAAATTTTTCTTGAAAATCTATCTAAATCTTTTAATAATTTTGTGGTTACTTTCTTTGGCTTCTTCACTAAGCATCCCAATAGGTAAAATTAATTTTTCCATAATACCATGGCCATGTATTAAAATTACATGCATTGATGTAGGCATTTTGTACCAGCTATAGAGCTCTACGTATTTAAATGCCGTTTCTTTGCAATAAGCACCAAATGCTGCATTATTCACTGAGTTACTGGATGAAATTACTGCTAAAATAAGTTTTAATCTGTATAACAACTGTTCACTGAATCCTACAAATCATTATTTATTATTAGAACTAATTAGTGACTATAATTAAATTATGGTCGATATAAAATCATAAAAATTTTACCAGTTATTCGTGTCACAACATCAATATTATTAAAAAATGTTCTCGCAGTATTACCATTATTGGTATTGCCGGATCCCTGCGTTGGCGCATCTACCAATATACTTAATTCATTTTTAAGTTCATCTTGAATCTCTTTCTTCCTTTGATTCGTTACTACTTCAAATACTTTTGGGACCTTATAGTAATATAATAAATAAGAACAAAGAGAAAGATAACTATGAGATACTACATCTAAACATTAATATTTTAATCTGCCTATCTATTTATCCATACATCTACCATGCTCACTGAAAAAATATTCTTTCCTATTGACTATATTATATTGTGGTTTCCTAAAGATTCGTTTCAATGAGTACATAGATTTTGATTATTGAGATTTTAAAAAGCAAATATTTTCTCATGGATTACTTTACCGCATTAAATCTAATAAAAGCAAATGTTTCAACTTTAGTCTATAATAAAACATATGAACAAATATTGTTAAATAAACGCGAAATGAATGCAAAATAAATCTATCCAGCTATCTATCTATCTATCTATCTATCAATCTTTATTACTTACTCTCCATACTGGAACTTCCAATGCCAGGCGATAGGAAATATGAGGGACTAGTTCCATTAACCTAATATTCGCATGTAAGACTGAAAATCCATATTTTAGAGAATCTGAGCTTACATCTCTTTCAATCATATTATCAATTTTGTTGAATTGTCCTATAGTGGCATTACGAGTACATACAAAACATATTTGACTTCATGATCCGTTAAGAGCATTGCAAACCTAAATGTTTAATAATTTTATGAAGGAACAATAAAATTTATTGTCTATAGAAAGATCTTTGATTATTCCGTTATAAAAATTGCCTGCAGAAAATCGTACAGAAACTTTACAGGAATTACTGCAAGCATTTCAGCCGGCATTATACAAAAATTTTTACAAGAATCACGTACCATAAATTATTGTATATATTTCATATTACATTATTTATGAATTGGTTTCTTTAAAGAATAGGTACATTTATGCGCGCTCCGCGCGTAGAATTTTAAAATTTAGCACCATTTCAGAGATAACCAATCACATCTCGTTTTCAGCGGCTTCACTTTTCTCGTATCTCTTCTTTAAGGAGGGATTATACAGATCGGAAGAGACATTATCTTCAATTTTTCGTAATAATATATGTATTGTAACCTCATTTAGACAACTTTTTAGCTCTATTATAATATGAAGTCATTTGCTATTGCATAAAGAAAACAATTTATTACGGTGGTAATTCTTACTAAAATTTCTGTATTACTAGTGTGTGCCAGTTGATTATAAGGATGTTTGCGAATTTCCTGTGAAAATTTCTGCATAATTGTTGCATAATTTTTTTATAATCGTTATTACTTATATTATTTGTAGTTACTCACACGCTGGTAGAAATCGGTTCTATTAAAGAGTTAAAAACCCTGGTAGTAGCTTACCGGTAAATTAGCTAATTCATCTCGAAATTAGCTAATTTTGAAACAAATAAGCTAATTTACCATTAAGTTTCTACCAGGGAACAGCCCACTTTAAATAGATATCGTCAAAAATTAGAAACAATTTATTTCGACATTTAGTTGTCACTTACTGGCATAATCTAATTTAAGAATTTGTTCATACAGATTTCCTAATCTTTTTTTTAATTATACAATGATAGCTTGTTTATAGCTATTAAATGCTATCTAATATGAACTCAGTCAAAAAGATTATTCATTTTATTCGACAAATATTGATTGTTATTCGTGTTTACTATTTAAAAATTGATCAAATTATATGTTTCTGCATGAATATACTTAATAAAATTAGTCAAAAGCTAAGTTTATACATTTTGAGGTCGCGTTCATTGCATTAAATCTCAAAAAGACAGGATAAAAACATTACACATTTGATAATAATATCCATAATAAATACCATTAAGTCTTGCTTACACGGAAAAAAATGGTTTGTTACAGTAACGAAGCGCTTGGATAAATAAGCACCAACTATATTTTTGATTAACCTTACCAAGAACTTGGTACGTATAATAAAAAATTTGGTAAGTTACCTACTTTCTTGGTAATATTTATGAGAATCACTTTAAAGTAGCACCTACGAGGTTTATATTTCATAGACATCTATATTAGATGCTAAATATTAAAAGTTCTGTGGAATTTCACATATACATAATTGCATATATTCGACATATCTAATTATATAAATATATAATAAATATTTCTAGCCGGATGTTTGATTCCACAATCTTGCCGTCAATCATCGTCAATATCATTTCAAATTGGACAGTGCAACCAGCTATAGAAACATCCTTCAATTCTTCAATCTGGGCCATTATATCTGTCTCTTCATTTTTGCCAAGCTCATCAGTTTCATTTTCGTATAATATTTTTATTGGTCTGCAAAGTCTAATCGACGATGGCCGATTATTTTCCCAATAAACTTTTTTCGTTATTTTATCAACCAACTGAAGTGGTACCAAGGAACAGCAGAATATATTGTTAAAAGAATTTCTTTTGTCATCTGACTTTTGACTATACGCGTTAGCATTCGTCTCATCGAAACCATATTTTAAAATTAATAATAAAGTTGTATTAACTTTGTCATAGAAAGTTAAATTTAAAAACTTAAATAATCGCTCAATGGTGTGACTTAGTAACTGCTGAAGTTGTACCACACATTTTGTTTCAGTCACTACTAAGTCTTCTGGGTATGATTCTTCTTTCGATGCCGCAACCTACCAAACAACAAAGTTACAAACATTTTTATTTCTGAAAATTTATATTTTTTGGTTTTATAAAATACATTTCTATCACATTAGTTAATGTAACAATTTTGAGTAAATAAAATCGAAAACTAAAAATTAGTTTGATGTTTAACGATTAAAAACTAATAGGCTATAATGTCACCAAAATCGTTTTTTAAATAGTGTATGTATTATGCGATTCAACGCCCTTCATATAGAAAAAAATAACATTCATAGTGTGTGTGAAAATTGATTCTATCAATATACTCATGTAAAGTCAACTTTTTCTCACTTGTATCGAAATGTACTATTTCATATTTAGTAATAATAATAATAAAACTAGTTAAATTTTTTTTTCTATGTAGTTTAGCGATAAATCATACATACATTCTCGCTTTTTTACTCTCACTATCTTCAGGGTATTTTTGTTAACCTCATTATTGAAATATATAGAATTAAATTAATACCTCTTCGTAGGTGGGATATAAGTCATGGTTGTATTTAAGTGCGTTATCCCTCAATAGATTGTAGGTGAATTTAGTCAGGTTACCATCTACAATTAATTTCACAGCATCTTTAAGAGACATGCGTGAACTCTCAGGCTTCTCATTTAGTTTTAATATTTTAGATGCAGTATCCGGATCAACAATTTTGTCCATCGACTTAAGCCCACTAAGATTTCCATTATTTCTTAATTTTTTTTTTTGCTGTCTCGTAACACTCAGTATCGGTCATAGCTAAACTCAAATGATAATGTCGCCTTTTCTGACTAACTGTAGAAGCATCATTGTATGCAACTGAAGGCCGACCGTAAGGTTTATTTTCTTAAAAAAGAGTTATTATAAGCATCTTATTATCATATTATTAAGATTACAATGTTTTTGTTTTATATTTATTAAAAAATGTAAATCAATTTTGAATGAGTTAAAACTGAGACATTTACATGTAATGTACGTTTTCAAATAGCTCACAAAATAGCTCACAAACAAAATTTTAAGGAGATCTGATACTAATTTCAAAGCTATAATTTCTTAATACAATATTAGCAGACAAACAGAGAAATTTATTTATACATAGAAATAAAAACCAAATAAAGATTGAGTATCGTAATATTATTATCGTATATTTGCCCTGCTTCATATATTTATCAATTCAAAGATCAAATTTCAATTTTTATATATATCTACACACACAACATACGCAGTCACACACACACACAAGCACGCACACGTACACTCGCGCATGCACACACACATATACACACACGCACAGTGTTGTATACATATATGCGTCTTGGAGGGAAATTTTGAAACACAACAAGCGCGACACTGTATGTTTACGTATGTATAAGTATATGTTTGTACCCAGACGGAAATTTATATATAAAAAAAAATCGTATAAAAGCTAAAAAGTTTGATGATCAATTTATAACATGTAGATTTTGGACTCTAATAATGGTTAATAATATTTTATAGATGTTATTAGCTTTTTTTAGCTTTTATTAAATTTTCTATATATTTTGGCACAAAAATGCGTGACGTCCAAAAAAGCTAATAACTTTTAATAAGTTTTAAAAAATATTTACATACAATAATTAAGATTTATAGGTATTTATAATTTTTACGATATGTTAGTAAGTTTTTCAAAAAGCTAATAACTACTATGACATTTTATAAATTATTTTTAGTTTTAGTCTAAAAAAAAATATTTTATTCATTTGGTTTTAATGTTTTTAAAAACACACAAAGATACTAATAAAAGCTACTAAACTCTAGTAAGATCTAACAGCTGTTATTAGCTTTTTTAAGCTTTTTTCTTGGGGATTATTTAACACGCTCAAAAAACTAATAAAACCTAATAAAAGATTGAAAACATTTGTAAAATTAAAAAATATATAATTAAATCTTTCAAACATTAATAAGTGTTATAAACTATTATTAGAGTCCAAATTTCACATTTTATAAATGGTTATTAAAATCTAATAAAAGCTAATAAGTTTTATTAACAATTATGTGAATGAGATTATTTTCACCTGGGTATGTGTATGATTGTGTTAGTGCCACTCGATACTGGCAATAACAATGTTGTGAATATGGTTCACAGAAATTTTTTTCTCCGTCACTGGGTTCGCAAGGTCGTGTGTGTATATCCTGAGTTAGAAAGAAATTTTCAAACCAAACGCGCTGGAGAATATATGTGTGCGAGTGTGCGAGTGTAGTGTGTGCGGATTTGCGTGCTGTGTGCATGATCTGTTTGTGTACGTGTGCATGAAGTGTGTGTCTGCATGTGTGCGTGTGTGTGTGTGTACGTGGGCGTGTGTGTGTGTGTGTGTGTGTGTGTGTGTGTGAGTGTGTGTGTGTGTGTGTGTGTGTATGTGTGCGTGTGTGTGTGTATGTGTTTGTAAGAGTGTGTCTGTATATGTGCTTGCATGCGTGCGTATGTGTGTATATATACAGAAATTGTAATTTTGTCACTATATAAACAATGTATATATCGATGTAATTTAGAATTATCTTACCTGGTTCCGCATTGTTATTTAATATGTCAAAATTTAATTTTAATCTTCCTTTCAGCCAGTTTTGATTGTTCGTTTCGAATACTTTAAAACTTTGATTGCTTCTCGCATATTTCTTGAATTTTTTATAATAGTTATTATAAAAGCTTATTCGAAGTCTCTCTTTTATTGTAGCAATCACATTTTCATTACACTCTACACCAATGTCACTTATAATAAAGTTTATAACAGCATTTTTCCGTTCTTCATTCAAATTTTTATTATTTTTCAGGATATGAAATATACAGTGCGTCTCATAACTATAGAAACACCACAAATTTTCACGTTTAAATGTGTATATTATACCTTTTTTAAAAGAACCTGTAACTTTGGAAGCAAAAATCTGAGGATAATTTTGCAAAAAGCCGATGAATGGAAAATATATTCTCTTTAAAACATTACTAGAATATTTCTTTCGCATCAACATTAAATAACTTATCGTTGTTTCATAACTATAGAAACATTTTAAATTTTTAGACCCATTTAAATCAATCTAAATTTTTTATCTAGTATTCAAGTTTTGTTTAAACCGTCCGTGAATTTTTCATAAGTTAATGTAGACACAATATTTTGGTAACGTCTTAAAGAGAATAAAATTGCCTTTTATTTGCTATTTTTAAAATTATCCTTGGTTTTTTGCTTCGAAAGTTACAGGTTTTTTAAGAAAAGGTATAATACACAGATTTAAATGTAAAAATTTTTGCTGTTTCTATAGTTATGAGACCCACTGTATCAATGTAGTTAACAAAATAATCACACATGCTGCACAATACAAAATCAACTGTCTAACTTGTGTCTCCAAAGAAAGCTAATATACAACTGATAACGCGCGCTACACCTTCACGCTTTCGACCTACCTTTATACTAGTATGGCGTTGTCTGTTTATGTTTCGCGCGACATAAACTCATATATATTTTCTATTTTCCTTGTTATATTTAAATTATTCGAATTTTGATATAATGTTTATTATATTAATAATAAAAATCATTACATACAGGTGTGTGTGTGTGTGTGTGTGTGTGTGTGTGTGTGTGTTGTGTGTGTGTGTGTGTGTGTGTGTATATATATGTATGTATGTATGTATGTATGTATGTATATATACACATACACACCTGTATGTAATGATTTTTATTATTAATATAATAAACGTTATATCAAAATTCGACTAATGTAAATATAAGAAGGAAAATAGAAAATATATGAGTCTATGTCGCGCGAAACATAAACAGACAACGCCACTAGTGCAAAGGAAGGTCGCACGAATATATATTTTCGGCACGAAAGTTTTTGACTCAAATTCTTTATTGGTTGTTATTGTTTTCTTGTTAGTATAGGGTGTAGAACTATTTTTGTATACAGTTTATTCAGCGTCTGTGCATGTGTATGTATATGTATATATACTTCTAATATTAGAACACATACAAATATTTGAAAATTATTTTTTTCCTTGTTATATACAAATTATTAAAATTTTGATATAATGTTTATTACATTCATAATAAAAATCATTACATACAGGTGTGTGTGTGTGTGTGTGTGTGTGTGTGTGTGTGTGTGTGTGTGTGTGTATATATATATACACACACATACATCCACACACACATACACACATCCATATATATATATAAAAATTTAAATATAATAACCCTGGTGATAATTGTTTTTGTAAAAAGCTGTAATTTTTCGTAAAAAAGTATAAAAAATAATTAAAAACTGTGAAAGAACGTGAAAAAATGTGAATGGGTGTAAAAAAGAGTAAAAAAAGTGCTACAAAATGTCAAAATTTGGACAACTTTTACAAGTTTTTGCACTTTTTCGCACTTTTTTGCACTTTATCACACCTTTTCACACTTATTTACATCATTTAAACAATTTTGGTACTTTTTTTCATAAAGTTGTTTCTACAATATTTCAAAAAGTGAAAAAAAAATTAACCTGACGGGGATTTGAACCCTCGATCTTTTGCACCAAAGTTCTTAGTGCTACCGACTGCGCTAAACGCTTATAATATATATGTATATATATATTCATTCGATACATTCGGAATATGAAAAGTTGAAATATCGACACTTTCTGTTTCAAATATATTTTTAAGCATTTAAAAATGTTGTTTTTTGATAAAAAAAATATTATAAAAATATAAGAAGGGTGTTAAAAAGTATTAAAAAATAGTAATTAAGTGTCAAAAAGTGTAAAAACATGAAAATTTAGTCCAAACTCAGACAATTTATCACATTTTTTAATACTTTTTTTACAGTTTTTCACAATTTTTTACAAATTTGTGTACTTTTTTACATTTTTTCAACATATTTTTACAGTTTTTTACAAAAAGTATTTCCACCAGGGAAGGAAAATAATAATTTTCATAAATTATTATGTGTTTTAATATTCGAACTATATATACATATACATCTATAAGTATATATGTCAATGTTCCGGTACATTCCATATGTTTAAGTCAACTTTCTTGGACGGTCCCGGATCACCGTTTAAGACCATATTCCGGGACCAAGCTGGCGACCATATATATATATGGTATATGGAATTTCCATGATTTTTTTTTAAATTAAATCTTAGGTCATGACATTTAAGGGACAATTATTTACAATTCCACTATCTCCCATTATAGGGGTGTCCGTAAAGTGTCAAAGAGTGATAAATTTAAAAAATCCATATTATTTTTCGTTTAGTTATAGTAGATCTCGAAGAAAAATAGGTTTACTATTTTTGGGTGATTTTTCACGTTTTTATCTCTCGCCCTTCCTTCTTACCCCTAGATCAATCTAGGCATGGCAACGGAAAACCATACACCAAGTGGGGATGTTGATGAAATCAATATCATAATCGTTTTCAGCGCCCACGAAAACCCTTTACAATATTTTTCGACGATTTTCCCCCTTTTCAACCTCTGACCCCTCAATCTCACCCCTACAGTAGGGATGATAGCGCCCTCATGAATGTTTGCTACGTCTCCAATGTTTTTGTGACAATTTAATCCAAGAATTTTCCGAATTTCTCTATTTTCTCAATATTATTATCAAATTTTAAATGTACCTATTCACCCCTAAAATAGGGGATGATAGCATTCTCAATTATTTTCCCTTAATTCGCATGACTTAATGTTGAATTAAAAAAAAAATCATATCGATATCTCAGTTTTTAGTGTAGATATTAGATTGCGAAAAAACGAGATTTCCGGCATAAGAAAGGGTGATATATTCGTCAATAATACATATATATATATATATACACTACCCCTATATGTCCGCAATACATTGAAATTGATTCCTTATGATACAACGAACAAAATGACCGTTTAAAGAGTCATTTTGGATTGAAATTGAAGTGAATCAAGACTTTTGATTACTTTTTCGGCGTTTCCGCCCACTGTGCGTTGGCTCGCGGCGACGGGGCGGAGCGCCGAGCAGCTGTGCTCATTATTGTGCTCCGAGGGCATCATACATCGAGTCCCCATTGTACAGCGGGCCAGGCAACTACCTGGATGGCTTCCCAAACAAGTAATTTAAGCTATACATTCGTTCGATACCGTTACAAGAAGACGCAGGTAGAGAAATCAAATGAACGCCAGCGCGCACGAAACGTCCGCTTCAGTTCAGTTTGAGCAGAGGTCTAGAGCGCATCGCAGCTAAGTAAAGTGAAAATGAGTGAGAAAAGTCCTTACGAAAATCAAAAAGGCACGAAAGAGGACCCAGTGCGCAGATCTTCGAGTAGGAAGAGAACTTTCTATGGGAATCGACACACACTAAAGCAGTCAACGGCGAATACAAGTGCTACAGCTGAAAAATTGGCGCGTAACGATGACGATGAGATTATTATTTATAATACTCACGGCTATCGTATCATTGAATTTTTCTCCGTCTTTTCTGCAATTAGCAACATAATACTTTGCAAGAATTGCAAAACAAATCTAAAATTCGAAGAAGCGAGTCCGGCAGGATTAGGTTTTAAAATTGCTGTCTCGTGTCAATGTGGCGTTTCTTACATCGAATCTGGTCCGAAGAGTGGAAAAACCGATGATATTAATCGACGTGCAGTGCTTGTGATGCGACTTTTAGGTATTGGAAGAGAAGTTCTGAGTCTTTTTGTGGTTTGATGGATATAGCAAAAGCATTTCATATTAATACCTTCGAAGGCTGCTTTAAAAATATTTGGATATCTGCAGAGGCGGTGTATAAATCTTGCACTTAAAATGCTGTGAAAGATGAAAAAGAAAAAACGCTGGAAGAAGAAGGTTCCGATACGAATTTAACAGTTTCCGGAGATGGTACGTGGAAAAAACGGGGACATACTTCACGATATGGCGTGACGACTCTCGCAGGAAAATATAGCAAGAAAATCATCGATACATCAGTGAAATCGAGTTATTGTAAAGCGTGTGAGTACTGGACAAAAAAACAAGAGGAAGATCCAGAAGCATATGAAGAATGGCTCTCAAGCGATCTTGATTGTCTATCTAATCACGCCAGATCAGCTGCGAAAATGGAAGTCGACGGCATAAAAGAAATGTTCGGCCGCTCGCTCGAAATGTATAATGTGAAGTATACACGCTACATCGGTGACGGAGACAGTGCTACTTTTAAAGGTATTTTAGATATGAATCCTTATGATACTCCTGTTGAAAAGCTAGAATGCTATCTACACGTCAAAAAAAGAATGGGTACACGATGCCGAAATGAAAAAAAAAGTGAAAGGTTTAGGAGGAAAGAGTAAAGATACAGTAAAATTAACTGACAAAATCATAAATAAACTCCAAAAATATTATGGTTCAGCGATAATAAGGCATCAAGATAATGTAGAAGAAATGCATAAGAAAATTTGGGTTACTTATTTCCATATGGGCTCGACTGACAAGAATTCACATCAAAACTTCCCGGTCGGCGCGGATAGCTGGTGCGCGTATCGCCGAGCGGAACCTGAAGGACTCAATATGAGAAAATTTAAGCACGATTATCTGCCATTAGATCCACAAGTTTTAAAAGTTTTGCATCCAATTTATACGGATTTGTCAAGAATGGAATTGCTAAACAGATGCAAAGAGAGCAACACACAAAATAATAATGAAAGTTATAACGGCTTGCTATAGCACTTTGCTCCGAAACATCTTCACAGCGGCCTAAAAACCATACAATTGGCCAATTTTTTTGCAACGGGGATCTTTAATGATGGCATGAAGTCCATATTAAGAATATTTCGCACTATGGGCATAACTGTTGGCCGCTACGCACTAGAATACGCCAATAGTCGCGACATGGCACGTATACAGCTGTCCGAGAAAAGGCACGAGAAGACTTCAAAGGAGGCTCGGACAGCTCGTAGAAAAGCTGCAGCTGATGAACAGCACTTTTTCGAGCAAGAGAAAGGCGAATTGTATGGCCCTGCAATCGCAGAATAACTGTAAGTATGAAAAATTAAATTTTATAACCGAAAAATTAGTTGTCAAAACTTTAAACGCGTTTTTCTCAAAACTGCATTATCAAAAACGGCTGCAGCTCTAGCTCAAAGAAAAATTAACGAATCGATTTGAAATTTTGCACGAATATTCGTAACATGTTTTTACATACCATGACGTACATACCATGAACTAGGATCTTTTTGATATTTCAATAAATACAAATTTGCCAAGCAAAAAATGAGCGTTTTTCTGTGAAAAATTGAATTTTGTTTTTCAAAACGCTGCCATTTTTTTAATTTTCAAAAGATCCTAGTTCAAGGTACGGGGAAAGTCATCAAGTTTAACGTGAAATATAAATTTTTTAGATACTGGTATTCTGAGGACCTCTGCAACTGCAGCCGATTTACAACTTCATTTTTTGGATGGCTCAACGTCGGAGCGTATAACTCGTCTTCCCGTCGATATTTTTTCATGAAATAGTGTGTATTAACTTGTCAATAGTATCTGAATATATCCTCAAAATTGTAAAATATTTGACCGCATGGTTTTTTTTTTTATGAGTCCCAAAAAATCACCTGCATTTTCCGCCCGAGAAACTAGACTAGCCCCTTAAACAATCGGAAACTATCGGAAATCTCAATTTTAATTATATGAGTAATTCCATAGTAACTCAATACATGTAGGTGGTACGATTATGTCTGAGATATTGGTGTAAACAAATTTTTCTCATTTTTCACATCTAAATAAGATATTTTACTAAGTTTGAACCCTTGACAAATTTTTTTTGTCGTCACCAGAGATGTTTATTTATTTATTTATTTATTTATTTATTTATTTATATTTATATTTGCTTACTTCTGCTCAATTTAACAGAAAAAGTATTTTAATTTGTAATGAAGTACAATAACGCTTAGTATGATTAAAAATTATTTTCTTATGTACAATTTTTTGCTAAATCGAAATTCATTAAAAGCGTATTCTGTTCTCTTGTATGATGTCTGGAAAAAGCAGAAAACAATTTTTGACAAACTATGAACTATTTAAAAAACACTCATTTTCTATTATAAACATTCATTTATCTATCTTAAAATACACTCTTTCAAATTACCTATTTGAAATTCTCACTTTAATAACTTCATTGACTTTATAACTTGATTTTATCAGAAAATTACGATGCACAAGAAATACAGATTCATTCAGTAGAAATAAATTAAATTCTAACTATAAAATCATAAATAACCGTAAAAAATATAAAAATCTTCTTTTGCACAATATAAAACATGCTCTAAATTTAAAATATTTTCTCCTTCAATACAATTACGTCTGGAAGGTGCACACTCGGCAAAATTACAATTTAATCCATTAAGTTGGAGTAATAGTAAAATTTTGTCAATTTTTTCGTTTTCCTATTTTTGTTTTATTCATTGAACATTTTTACACCAAAGAGGAGTATATTTGTAAGTAAATAGAAGTAAAATATGATTTCAATGATGACTGTAAAGTATAAATAAGAATAATTTTTGAGAAATAGCTTCTTTCCTTACAAAAGTGTGCTTGTCTCGAAACTACATTTTGAATTGCTCTGGAAGTCGTCTGTGCATTAGATTTCAACGGATAGAGCTGAAACTTTCAGGATAGTCTCTTGAACATACTAACAAGATAGTAACAATCTCTGATTGTTAAATTGTTTTGTTTTAAAGAACGTAGCACATGTATGTTTAATAAAAAGTATTGTTAATTTTATTAATTAAGGGGTTAGTCCTGTGTAAACGCCTAAATTTTAACTATTTTTGTGCAATTTTTTTTACAAGATAATAAAAAGCAATTGTTCCAATTTTTCTATATGTTTTTAATGACATCTTATAGTGTACAAAAAAAATTTTTTTCATAAAGGCGCCATTTTGTTATTTTTCAATAAAAATGTCTAAATCTGCTATCTGCGAGAGTGACAAGCTTACAGAACAATAATCCGTTCGAATTTTTTTTTTAGGCAACCCAAACTGCCGCTATCGCCATGACCAGCCACGCGCCTTTTTTTGGATGTCCACTTTGGCTGTAAAAAAATAATAAAACATAACAAAATAAACTTAAAAGAATTTTCTTTGTACACTATAAGATGTCATTAAAAACATAAAAAAAATTGGAACGATTGCTTTTTATTATCTTCTAAAAAAATGCCTTAAATTCTTTATTACAGTCCTGTATTTTTAAAATAAGTATTCGCTTATAAAAAAATCTGAGATTGTAACAGTGTTCACTTTACTTTGAAGATAACACACAAATTTTTTTTTGGTCTGCTTTGAAATCTAGTGCGCAGAAAACTTCAGCAAATCTGTGCAACTTTATTAAAAATTAATGCATTATCTGTAGCAATGCTTAAAGTATTTAGTAAAAATAGCTCAAAAAATTTTCAACATTTTGTTTATTTATGCCAAATATGTGTTGGGGAGAGCAGGGCATATGTGGCAGGGCGAGTAGAAGGGGCAGGGCATCCATGTTTTTTGGTAAAGTAATGTATATTTTAACTCCTTTCTGTATTTTCATGAAACTTACATACTTAATGATGTTAGGTATCATTAACTGATACAAAAAATTGATCTTCTCGTAACAAGAACATATTGACATTTCAGAACTGTAAGCTTACGTTCAACATATTTTCAAACTAATGATACACCATCAAAGAGTTTAGTTACAAAATTGAAAATAGGTGCATTGGAAAGCTTATTTCTTCTACTTTTTACTAGTATTTTTTTTTCTTGTATGAAGTTCAAGTCAGTTATTTTTCGTAATTACGAATAAAGGTGTAAGTGGGGCATGAGTTGCACACACAGTAGGACGTGAAGAGCACACGCAGTCTGCGCAGAATCATTGCGTGCCACGCGCAGTGTATCAATATAATCTCAACCATCAACGTTTAGAGTTTACTTTGTAGACTTGGTGACTTGTTAAGGACTGTGTAAGGTACCCGGCCCAATTACTGTGCGTTGAAGCCAACTTGTCTAAGTATTAATTAATCATAAAATAACATTGCCTCGTTTACTATTACTATAAACTGCTATAGATTCTTCAGTTGTTTCTATACCTTAAATAAATATTATTTAAGCTGATATTTTATCAAGATTTTTTGAAAATGAACAAAATACATTTTGTCCGTATTACTGTGCTCTGTCAATGCCTATCGTCATATTACTGAGCCCCCGATTACTGAGCTATATCCACAAGTCTGTGCCACGATTTCTGTACATATCTGCAGTTTCAAAACTAATCTTTTAAACACTTTATTTCTGTAAGTTTCTATTAGTTTATTTATTACTGTGTGACATAGTATTTACTTCATAATTTGTTAATTTATTCGCTCCTAACTAATATCACGAAAATCTCTACTCTAAATTTTGAATAAAAAGAGCAGCACTGATCTGGTCTACAAGTCTCGTTCTCTCTAAGGAGGTCGCTGAGAGATCCGCCGGAGCTTGACAAAACCAACGTTGAGTCAGATGAATAATAATAATAATTGCATGCATGGAAGTCGGGAACTCACTACGAAATAATTAATCGATTGTACCCAAGGATTATAAATTGATTATCAGAATTTATTTAATTAATAATAAATATAAAAATTTACAATAATATTAAAAAGAAATAATAGTCAAAGAACAACAATGTAACGTAGAATGTAATGTATTAATTCTTCCAATTACTAAATTATCTTCGCAACACTTAGCGTTTTATTTTACACAGTTAATCAATTAATATTCAAAACCGACCACCATATATATATCTGACACAATTATTGGCAATAACCTGGCTCGGTAGCAGCGTAACCAGACACAAGTCCTGATAGTAATATAACTTTGGAAATAATAATATTAATCGTTCTCAAACAAATGTAGAGATAGAACTAGAAAATTATTATGCATAAACAAATAATCGAGAGACTCACCAATCTTTAATAGAAAATTTTAAGAGTGCCGAACGCTCGTTCGAAGAGACGCCAGGCATAAATCAAACCACTCACCGTACTCGGTATTTTACTCCAACAAATCAATTTCACGAAAAGAAAAGAGCATGAAATTATAATTAATCAACTAGACTACAGTAATTATCAACGTTTCAACACGTGCTAACCTCTTATAACAACTTGCAAAAATCAAAATGGCTACGGCGTCTATTCATTAATGGTTCTATAACACCTCTCTACTCTAGAACGGTCCAGCAGGGAGTGGCGAGGACTCTCTCTCTCTCTCTCTCTCTCTCTCTCTCTCTCTCTCTCTCTCTCTCTCTCTCTCTCTCTCTCTCTCTCTCTCTCTCTCTCTCTCTCTCTCTCTCTCTCTCTCTCTCTGGTGAGTTCATATAAAATGCACTTTTAGCCATTACCCTTGCTTTCGAACCCCATTTATAACATATTTTTACACTCCCCCGGGTGTAAATTCTTATTGCAGGTAAATTCTTATCGTGCATAAATAAAGCAAAGGGTCGTAGTTACGATGGCCTCTCTCTCAGTTATTTTAAAAATTTCACAAACATTCTTATACGTTTTCTAACAAAACTGTTTAATCTTTCAATAAATACCTCAACTTACCCCAAAATTTGGAAAAAGTCATTAATAGTTCCGTTAAGCAAAGTTCCTCACCCCAGTTCCCCGTCAGAAACTAGACCTGTTGCAAATTTATGTCACTTAAGCAAGATATACGACACCCTTATAAATGAACAACTAAAAGAAATCTAGAATCAAATGCTCTTTTATCACCTTTTCAAACTGGATTCCGTAAAAACTATAGTACCCAATCAGCATTACTAAAAATATCAGACGATATTCGTCAGGGAATAAATGAGAGAGAGTTTACCTTAATGTTACTTTTTAATTACAAAACAGCTTTTGACTGTATAAACCATACAAAATTACTTCAAATTCTCAAAGGGTTAAATTTCAGTAATGAATCAATAAAGTGGCTTCACTCTTATCTAACAAATAGATCTCAAGCGGTGATAAATCTCGACGGATTGACTTCAGATTTTTTACCAAATACAGCAGGAGTATCACAGGGCTCGATTCCAGGACCAACCATCTTCTTAGTCTTTATAAATTCACTTCTGAAAGTATTAAAACATTGTCTAGGTATGTTATTTGCTGATGATTTGCAAATTTATATCCGGTGCAAGATAAGTGAAATAAATGTAGCTATTGAAAAAATAAATCGTGATGCAAGTTGTAAATTGGGCAAAAGAAAACGGTTTGCTCTTAAACATCTCGAAGACGAAAGCCATTATTTTTGGCTCTGTCCAAAATCATATGCGCTTAGATAAATCTTTACTAGATCCCATTATTGTTGACAACATTACTATAAAAATTGATAAGTCTGTAAAAAACCTAGGCGTATATTTTAATGAAGATCTATCCTGGAATCAGCACATATCTCATATATCTACTTAGGAAGCTGTTAGTTTTATCCCTTAGAATTCCACATTTCGACTATGCCTGTCTAATATATATAATGATGCAGCCGGATATCTAAATATAAAACTCTTGCGAATTTTGAATAGTACTAATTGCTTTATTTATAGGCTAAAACGAGACGTCGCTTTAAAGCCTTTCATCCTAAAAAGTCAGTACGAAGTACTACTACATTTACGAACTTGTTTATTACTTTTAAGAGTCTACGTAATGCCATGCCACACGTGCCTCGCTACCAAGCTCTACGTGTGCCGCCCACATAAAATTTTTTTACAAAAAATTTCAACAATAAATTACAAAATATACAATACGATTACAAATTAACAACGCACCTAGATGCGTAACTTATGGTCACGAAAAGACCAACGAGCTAACATCATGATAACTAATGTATAATGGCATATCCAAAAAAAATTTTTTTTAAATTTTACTTCCAATTGAATAAAAGTATGAATAAAAAACTAACAACTACATAGTGCATATAACAATTACAAATTTAAAATATAATTACGAAACCAATATTTTACTCACTTAAAGAATAAAATCCACAAAACCACCTAGTGGTTAGTCAGTGGTGGTCGGCCAGCGTCGAAGATGTTGTGTCGATGCATGATTTTAACTACCGGCTTGTCTAAAGACCACTGAGGATAAATTTTGATCGAGCCCAACTCTCTCTCGCAGTCTCCGAGTTTCATGTAGAAGGGTAAATAGGCTCCGAGCTCGCATGGCAGACCGAGACTGACCACAGAGTACTATGAAACGCGACAGCGAGTCTCACCAAGCTTAGGGGAATCCCAGAGCGGCGCTCAGCTAACAAGCAGTTGCCCCCCGCCCCCACGCATCATGCGCCCCGGATCTCTCACTACGAGCTCCTCGTCTCTTGCGACAGACTGGTGCCGCCGCACAAAAAAAATACATCATCTTATAGTACTTCCTAAGTATTCATACTGACCCGATACCTTAGTGCTGTATCCATCGATCATTTAATGTGAAAAAGAACTAACAACCAAGCATAAAAACACGAAAAAAATTGAATAAGGCTTGTGATATTGTAGTGACATTAGAACCTAAGTTATTTAAAAAGAATTAAATTTAAACAAATTATTATTCATGTTTTAATAATTTAATTAAAATGTTTTTTAACTAAATTTAGAGAGTTTTTGTAAATATTTTTTAAGAATTGGGTGTCTTGAATTTTATTCCATGTATTATTATAAGAATATATATTAATTACTTTGGATAAAGACGGGTTATTAAAATTATTTTCACGGTCCAAAATTTTTATATCTGTAAAATATATGCTACGGTTAGTACTTTTAACATGGTTCGCTAATGCCGAAGTATATGTATTTCATATTTTTTAAATGATTTTTGTGTTTGTCTTTTCGTTTTTTTCAACGTCTTATAGTTTTTCCTATATAAGTCGCCGAACAATCTTTACAATCAATTTTACTTATTATCCATTTTGCTCTTGCCTAGTTTAATGATATTGTTAGATTTATGAATCGTCTTATTGATAGGAACGACGTTATATTTTCTTACTTTCATATTAATCTTAAAAGTAATATTTTTACAAGCGGAAGAACCATCGCAGGTTTCCTCAAAAGAGTGCGTTTGCTGGCATTAATAATATTTATACTGTTTTTATTAACATTTTTAATGCGATTTAATATCTTTTTAATGTGTTTGTCGATAAATTTTTCAGAATATTTATTACATAACAGATATATTTTGGCTATGCGTAAATTTTGATCATGAAATGTAGAATCAGAAAGATTTACATTTGTCAATTAGATTATAAATAATTGCAACTTTCTCTGATAACGGGTGGTGAGATAAGAAATTTCTTATACCAATTCGTTATCGCATGGTCATTATCCCTTCTAATGATTTCCTTGTCAAAAAAGCTTTTTTTATCTTTTTCTATCTAATTTTTTGCAATTTTGTAGCTGTAAAGAGAGTGGTATGTAAAAAACTCCTGAAACGTCGCTAACATAGCAAATAAAGAGGTTATAGTTCCGCGAGATCTATCGAGTCGTCATTAAATATCATCACCTTGGAACAATAAAATCACATCTATACTAAATGATAGAAATTTAATTTTGAAATTAATACATTATATTCTTAGTACGGATGTCTATATGATAAAATTTCTGGATTATCATAAGTCTCAAATTGTACTGTGTACGAATTCTTGAATGTTAAGGTGCCACCCGGTTCCCGCTCTCCCCTACAACTAGTTTTCAATTATAATAGATTCATCCCACGGGCGTATAAATTAGGGACGATGCATTGCACTTACGGACTAGTCAGAAAAATGTGGAAAGGCTCCCATCCACTTTTCTTCTCCGTGCGCACCCTTTAGTACACATTGAAAGGTCCCCCGTGTCGGTGTGGTCAACACAAGTAAGCCCTCTGTGACGGAGGAAAAGGGTTTAAAAGAATTCAACTTAAGCGGTTACAGTAAATAAACGTAGATTTATTTATTGTGAAGGAAACAAAACAATTATATCTTCATATTTCAATAAAATAACACAATTCGGTATTGACGCTACATAGCGTGATGTGATGCTTCTCCCGACCCGCGCGTCTCGCCACATAAGCGCCGGTAGGAGCTTCTCCTCTCGGCATCGTCAGCCTGCCATCGCCACGCTCCCTTCTCGTCCCTCCCTGCGGTACACTGGTCTCTCTGCGGAACGTCGCGCTCGTAAGGCTTTCCTGCCGGAATGAAACTTTCCACATGCACGTACATGCACACAAACTCTTACAAATGAGGCATTGGGTGCAAAAACAACGACCTGGATTAAGGGGTTACATGGGTTTCAGAGGCAAAAAAAAGCAAATTTTCATGAATTTTTTTTAAGTACAATAAAAAACTTTTTTTAATCAACTTTTTACTACATGAAAATATATATCTTCAACAACATTTTTAAAAATTTTGATGAAAAAAAATAGAAAATTGAGCCGTAGATAGCGCATTTTTCGAAGCCCCAAAAAAAAGTGTCGTTGCGGTGGACATGATAACTCATGTCGGTTTCATCTGAAATAAAAAAAAAAATATTTTTTAGTTAATACATGGTAATAGCTCGTGATTGAACGAAGGGATAAGAAAAAAATTAAATTTTGAATTTTTGGGAGAGATTTTTGCAAAAAGTTCAATTTTTGGTAAAAATTTTAGCACAAAATAGGTTGTAAAATAAATTGTGATTGAAAGAAACGAAAATCCTTCGTTCAATCATTAGCGAATGTAATTTTAAAGAAGTGTGCAAAATTTCAGAACGATCGGTACATTAGTTTTTGAGAAATCGTGTCCACGGACTTTGAAAAAGTAGTTTTGAGAAAAACGCGTTTAAAGTTTCAAGTACAAATAAAACACGGAAAAAAAATTTTTTTTTTCAACTTACATAGAGTCGTCGAGCAAAGATCCTGCTGCAGCTGCAATGTCCAGAGCATCTTTTTGCTCTTGTCTGAGACGAATTCTGGCCTCTTGAGTCACAGATTTAGCTCTCTTGTTGGCTAGGAGTACGCGCTGCTCATCCTCTTTCCTAACATATTCATGAATAGTTTGTCCAAGTTTCACATCCATGCTGTGTAAAAAGTACAACAAAGCTGAGATTCCTTCATTGAAAGTACAGGCAGCAACTGAGGCAGCAATTTCAACAATTTTTGAGCCAGCAGGAAGTATTTTTGGCGTGATTTTCCATATAAGCTGGTTCAGGCTCTCGTTGTTGTTCTGCGTGAATCCACCAACACACCGTTCCAAAAGTGCATCCTTGCTGAGTTCTTCATAAATTGGTTTGATAGCTGATTGAACATCACTCGGCAAAGCAGTAAAATCATGTTCGTATGACTCCAAATCATTTTCAGCTGAAGCACGCTGCCAAGCGTACCACGAGTCAGCGCCGCTCGGGCATTTTTCGTGCTGAGGTTTTTCATCCGTTGAGCTATAGTGATTATAAGTTGCCCATATAGCATCCTTCATTTTTTGCACCGAATCGCAATTTCTTCGAATGGCCAGTCTGTAATAAACTGTTAATTTATCAATAAGTTTGCCTGTAAGCTTGCCTTTGCCAGAGAGAGTTTTCTTTTTGATTGTTTTTCCTTTGATTTGCTTATATTCAACAGTTTTTTTACCAAATCGCGTAAACGAGTGCCCATCCTTTTTTGAACGTGTCCAACGCATTCTTTTTTATTTATTTGACAATCTTCGCCGTAGGGTTTAGAACTAATAACTCCGGAATATGTTTTAGAGTCTCCGTCACCGATATAATTTATATACTTCAGGCCATGTTTTTGTACCGAACGTTGAAACATTGCCACGATTGGTCCAAGTTCCATATTTCCAGCTGGTCCTTGGTGATTAGCACTGCATTCGTTCTTCTCTAATTGTTCTGTATACCATTCTTCAAACTCTGCCGTATCTAGTTATTTCTTCCAAGTTTCACATAATTTACAATACGAGCTTTTTGCTATTACGTCTAAAACTTTTCCAGAATAATATCTTATCAATGTAGCTACGCCATATAACGATGAAAATCCACGTTTTTTCCAAGTGCCATCGCCTGATACAGTGACTTCCGACGTATCATCAATACATTTTTCGTCACACGTCAAATTTCTCTCTTCTTTTGCAGCTAAAGAGAAGAGTGTTTTGGCAGCAGTCGTCACGCATTCGTGTATTTTTTTGATGTAAAAGTCGTACATGGACTGGTTTAGAAAAGCACTACTGATATCCATCAAGCCACAGAATTTCCTACATCCTGCTAGACCCAAGCCTAATAACCGCATCACAAAAATAAATCTACGATTCACTTCATATAATTTTCCAATCTTCCTAGAGTCTTAGTACGATCGACTTGTATCTTTCCGAGAATATTATTTAATGACTATACTTTCAAATACAACATTTAAGAATAATGAGGTATACGGAGAAATTGAGATTAACAATATCTAAGCAGATATTTCGAAACATTTACGAAGCAATAAGCTTAATGGGAGGTGATTCATATGGCTCTATCTTCTGAAGTTTTATTACAACCGACTTAAAACCGACTTAAAATTTTCTGGGAATATTCTCTATATAGTGTATATTCAAATAAGACAATTACGGAAAATGAGAAATACAGAGAATTACAGATTAATAGCGACCAAGCTGCTGCATCGACACACCTGCGATGCGCTGCGCTGATCAAGCTAAATGGACGGTTATTAAAATAGCTGTAACTCCGAAAGTTTTACTCCGATTGACTTGAAATTTTAAGGGGATATTCTTAATTTACTATACTTTCATAAGACAATAAGACAATAAAAAAATCGATTTTTTAAAATTGCGAAACCCATGTATGTAACCCCTTAAGTTGCTTTTGATGAAATATACATATTCGCAGGGCTGGGGAGTAACTAGTTGAAAAGTTACAAGTTAAATTAAAAAGTTAAAAGGTTAGTAAATTTTAACTTAACTTAGTTAGTTTTTACAACCACAAAACTTTTAGCTTAACTAATTAATTATTTTAGAGTAACTTGTAACTTTTGAACTTCTTTTTGTAAGTTAATTGAGATTTTTATATTTAATTCGAACATTTTATATTTAAGGTTGTTCTTTTATGATATTTGATCTTAAATATTAAAGTTTTACAATAATTTATTTACATGTTAGAATAAGAGAAACGTTCATTATACGAAAGAAATGTACTTTGAGAGCGACCAAAAATATTTTGATAATACAAAATTGGATATCGCATCAAATAGAGAATGATTTGACAGAAGTTGTTTGTTAAAAGATTATAGGGGAACTCGCTAATATATACATTGAAAAATAATCAAAACTTACAAAGTTACAGCCTATAGTTTATACTTCTCATGCAAAAGCTTACAAGAATGCGTGTACCAACTTATAAATAATTGGCTGTAGCTTTGCAGATTTTGATTATATTTTAATTTGTATATGAGTAAGTCCCCCTGAAATGTTTCAAGGAACAAAATTTGGTCTTTTTAATTAAAATCGAACTCTAGTTGATGTGATATCTAATTTGGCAATATCAAAATATTCATAAAAGAAAATTTGTTGTATAACATTTCATATTATAACATTTATCATGTTGTAATATGTAAACAAATTATTACATAAATGTTTATATTTTGAGGTCGATTCTCGTAAAAGAACTTAAACACACCTTAAACTTCGCTGTAAGAAGTGAAAACATGTGTCTATTATCGGTCATGAACAAGTACATTCAAGTTAATTTTTAATTTTAATTTATTTTCAAAAGAGAAATAAGCTAGAAGGACTAGAATATATGTTTTACAAAAATAAAATGCTAGAAAATAGTAAAAGTTTACGGAAGACCTCAAAATTCTGTGAAAGCTCAGTGTTTCTTTTTACAAACTAATCTCAAACTATTACAGTTCTGGAGAATTAGGATGAACGTATACGTTTGAATTGAATATATCGATTCTTTTATAATTTAAATCGTATTGTATTCGGGCATCATTTTGATTGAAATTCTTGGATTTGTTTCCATTTGCTTACCTTATTGACTCTGTAATATCAATCTACTTCCAATGTATATTATAAGAAACGCGAATACAGTATATCTAATCCTTATTGTCTTTATTATTTTTGTGCGTCCGAGATAATAACAATTTAATTTATGTATAAATGTATTTAAATAAATTCCCCGTGCTTTTGGCAAAAAATGCAAAACAAAAGCATAGCGTTTCGTCACTTTTGCAGTAACCTAAAATTTTGTCTCTTTTCTTACAAATATTTAAATTTCCTGCAAGATTGCTATATTTATAAAAATGTATCCACGGTTTAATTGAAAACTATTATTTTTGTCATACACGCACGATTTTCGCGTTTTTTCGTGCTTCTAAAGCGGGCGCAAAACAGCTGTTTGCCGGCCGGCGGCCGAGAGAAATAATAAATTTTGAACATTTATGAAAATTTTGAAAATTTTTGATAATTTGTTCACGTTTACACCGATTTGAGGAACAGCCGCAGTAAACACCCGCTCTAGAGGCATAAAAAATGCAAAATCAATACATATATGACAACAAATACGGTGTGGGCCTTGGGGGGAAAAGTATTTTTCGGCCCTTGTGTGATTGCAGTACTCGTCTTCGGCTCGTGCTTGCTTCCCTCGCCTCGTACTGCAAAAGCTACACGCGGGAAAAAAAAGACTACTTTTCACGCTAGGTACACAATATACTATTCTTACGTTTCCAGTCGATATTAACAATAAGTGTAGTGCACAAATTACTTGTGTGTAAATGTAAGTTTTCGTGACATAATTCAACAAAGGTCTGGCATATAGTCTAGCATCGTTTCCGTAGCCAGACTTTTGCAAGACTGTGAGCCAGACTTTGTGAGCCAGACTTTTTCCAAACTTGTCCCAGACGTATTTTATATGAAGATCGCTAGTTCTCTGTAGGGGAATAATCTCTAGTTACTAGTAGGGATATCCTACTAGATACTCCAGTTTCCCAGACTAGTAATCCTAATTTAATTTATAGATCTTTCTTGTTTTATGGAAAACAGTGTGAACTACATTTTATATTTCGCGTCTGCATATATAAGTCTGTGTATAAGTATGAAAGCCTATCTAAGGAAAAGCTTGCTGATAATTTAATATTCGCGGCGTGTGTGTTAAATTTCTTACGTATATGTCGTAGATTAAGCTAGCAGACCAAGATCACAACGCGCATTCATAACCAAGTCCATAATGTTGCTAAATTGTTGAAAATTTGTTACACTATTTTCAAATTTTATTACTAAATTCTTTTTCGAGAAACGCGAGATCTGCTAAGTTAAGTATTAAGATAGCAGACCATCTTCCGTAATTTTGAAACTAGTGGTTCTAACAAACTAATCAGGCGGAATATTTCGTTGCTAATTTGTTGCGTTAAGATAGCTGTACTAGAAATCCCAATATATCAACCCCTAGTCAATAAAAACAACTTACATATCCCCAAATTGCCATAAAATGCTAATTATGTTAATCCGATCCAGCAGCCTTGAATAAATAGGATATTTTGTTGATAATTTGTTGCTTTAAGATAGCACTTCCAGAAATACCGAAATATTAACCCCTAGTTAATAAAAACAACCCCCATATCCCCAAAACGTCAGAAAATGCGAACTACGTCAAACAAATCGTTCAGCCTTGAATAAATAGGTGGATATTTTGTTGCTAATTTATTGCTTCAAGATATCACTACCAAAAATACCCAATTAGCAATCCATACTTTGCAAAACCCATCCCTATGCCCTGAAAACACGAGAAAACACGAATAGCATGAAAATGAGCAAGTGCCCTAAAAAGAAACGTGCATATTTTGTTGCTAATTTGTTGCTATAAGATATCACTACCAGCAATATTCAAATATTAACCTCGAGTTGATACAAACCTCCTCTATATCTCTAGAAAATCCGTATAACGTTAAACAAATTGAGCAGCCTTGAATAAATAGAGAGATATTTTGTTGCTAACTTGTTGCTTTAAGATATCACTACCAGAAATATCCAACTAGCAACCCCTACTCTGCGAAACCCACCTCCATCCCCTGAAAACACGAGAAAACACGAATAGCGTGAAAATAAGCAAGTGCCCTAAATAAAAACGTGCATATTTTGTTGCTAATTTGTTAGTTTCAGATATCACTAATGTAAACACTAGGGTATCCCGAAAAACCGAATTTTTAATTTACTCTTTAGAAAGCTTTCAAACTACGAAAATATAGGTATCCTTTCTCGATTGAGGTGAAAATTAAGAGGTCACTCAAGCCAATTTACTTTAAATTAGAAACAATTCTTTAATTTTTGGCGTAAATTTAAAAGCAGCATTCATAGTTAGCAACTCTATTCACAAGTATTTATTTAATGCTACAAGTCCGGTTAAGGGTAATTAGTTATTTGTTCAGAGGATGGAAATTGTTTTTCAAGGCTGGGGGTTGTTATTTTGGTGTTTACCAGGGTGTACCAAAAAAATAAAATTTTCGATTTACGTATGTGTAACCATTTAAAAAACATTCAAATTACGGAAACATGAGAATCCTTTCTGCATTTTGCTTGAGATTAAGATTAAGAGGTTCGCTCAACCCAATTTACTTAGATACAAATTAAATTAGAATACATTTTCTTTCGATTTTGATGACTCAACCAAAATGTAATTGATATATAAACAATTCTACGAGTTTCTAGGCATAGTATATAGTTTACAATATTTGCTCAAAGCATTTAGAAAAGCAAAAAAATATTTTTACCTATTCTAAAATTTATTTTTTACGTTTTTTGCTTTCTCAAAAAGAAAGCTTTATAATTATGAAAATCTTCGGATAAGAGATTTTGATAAATCTCAAAGTTTTTCGGGTTCTTGAGTCTGAAAAATATGTTTTTAATAAATGTATGTATGTATTGATGTGTGTGTCTATGTATGTATGTGTGAAAAAACATTTGTGTCCACCATAACTCTTGCAGGGAAGCATGTTACGCGATGAAATTTTGCAGTTATATTAGGTATGTCTGAACTTCTGATAGAAATTTGGAGCTAAAAGAATAAAATTTAGGACGTTTTTTCATAAAATAAACCCTTTTTAAAAACATGTTAAGAAACAAAAAAAAATTCAGAAGTTTTTATTGAATATATATTATAAATAGACATCAATTCTGAAAGCGCATACGATTTCCTTTTAATTGTATATTTTGAAACTGTTGTAGTAGTGATATCTTCAAGCAACAAATTAATAACAAAATATCTACCTATTTCTTCAAAACTGCTCGATCTGTTTAACGTTATTCGTATTCTCTGACGATTTGGGGATATGGGGATGGTATATACCAACAAGCGGTTGATATTTGAGTAGTGATATCTTGTAGTAACAAATTAGCAACAAAATAGGCACGTTTCTATTTAGGGCTCTTGCTCATTTACAAGCTATTCGTGTTTTCTCGTGTTTTCAGGGCATAGGGATGGGTTTTGCAAAGTAGGGGTTGCTAATTGGGTATTTTTGGTAGTGATATCTTGAAACAACAAATTAACAACAAAATATCCACCTATTTATTCAAGGCTGCTCGATTTGTTTGACGTAGTTCGAATTTTCTGACGATTTGGGGATATGGGGGTTGTTTTTATTATCTAGGGGTTAATATTTCGGTATTTCTGATACAGTTATCTTAAAGCAACAAATTAGCAACAAAATATTCCCCTGAATTATTTTCTTAGAGCAACTTATTTCGAAGTTGCGGAAGATGGTCTGCTAGCTTAATACTTAACTTAGCTGATCTCCCGTTTCTCGGTAAAGGAATTAGGAACAAAATCTGAAAATAGCGTAACAAATTAGTAACAATTTAGCAACAAATTATGGACTTGATTAGGAATGCGCGTAGTGACCTTGGTCTGCAAGCTTAATATACATCCAACACAAACAATTTTCAAATCTCATTTTGAAAATAATAAAAATTTGTTTTTAATAAAATTAGCTTATAACTTTTAACTTTTAACTTTTTAACTTAACTTTTAACTTGATTATTTTTTCGGTTAGTATTTCTTAAATAAACGGAATTAGTTTCGATTTCGATTAACTAATAACTTAACTTTTTAAAAATTAAGTAAGTTTCCCAACCATGCAAATTCGTATTCTACGACCCTTTATTTATAAATGTAGTGCATTAAACAAGTTTTTGAGAACGTATACAGTATAATATATGGAAATCTTTCACGCCGCCCCAGTCCTTCTGCCGTATCTACCTATTCGCCGGAGACCGTAGCCGCTTCCTCTACTGCAGCGCTATATACCATCCGAAATTCGCTCGCGTGAACCACACGCGATGTTTACCTCCACTTGTACAATTCAAGACGAAAGTTTCACTCTTACAGTTTCTAACAGAGTATAACCGATAGCGGTTTGAGAATATTATTTGAAGTATCGAAAATGACAGTTCCGAGTGGTGAAAAACAGATAAAAAGGATATATAAGTTTAAGCTAAAAATAAAATAAACATCTACTTATAAATTTAATAATATATTTATAATAAATTATGGATGCAACAATTCGTGTATTAACATTATTCTAATGAATAAAATATTTGTTCTGAGATTTATTTTATGAAAATAAGCTCGATTGAAGCGAAAAATATTCGTTCTACACAACAAAATACCCGTTCAATGCAAAAACAACTTAAGTTGGATAAACTTCTTTTAGTTATTTAAATAATTTATATTGATAAATAAATTTTCTAACACGTGTATATATGTACATATATACTCTAATAGTAGGACTAATAAACTAAACAAGAAAAGCCGATTGTTTTTATTTATATATTAAGATACAACAATATATAAACTTTAAACGTCTCTTTTTTCGCAACACTTAACCCGGGTTAAGCTGTTTTTGCACCCAATATATGCAATATGGAAATTCGTTATCGACGAGTTACAAAATACCAACTTACAAACGCTATCGCAGGAACAAATACTCACTTATCGACCACTCTAATTCGATGAATCGCCCGCGCACACCTCGTTCTCCCCTCCGCCCCTCGCAATGGTGCACCACCTATGAGCTGCAGTCCCGGTACTATCGATTTAGATCAGCCTGCTCCGACCGCGGTTCCTCTCGGTCCCTCAGAAGGGACTCTGCCCTATCGGGCACGAGTTTGTTGACGACATGCTCCTCCTGCAGTACGGGAGATGGTTCGTACTCCATATTGCTGCCTGTCGTCGTCAACAGAATCAATTTGGAGATTGAGCGATATATACGTTCCTCTTACGCGATTATCCTTCCCAAGGAAGACCCGTTCTACCACACCCCTGACTCAGGTATTTCTAGATAGCTGCGAATCAAGAAGCAGGACCACATCGCCCATCTTAAATGCTTCAACTTCCCGCCACCATTTTTTCGTGAGTTTAGCGTCGGCAGATACTCCTTTACCAATCGATTCCAGAATGAAACCGCTGAACCTTGCGATTGTCGCCACTGTTTCCAGGACCAGAGATTAACATGTTCGAATGTTCCTGGGGCCGAATTTCCCGATGACGTTGAAGGCAGCAGTTTATCGTATATTGGGCTTCGACCATTAAAGTGTGCAGCGTCTCTTGCTTCGGCGCCCTGGAATTCAGGGTCATTTTCAGGTCTATCTTTATGCTCTTAACCAGCCTTTCCCAGCTTCCTCCAGATGAATGAAGCGCCAAATTATTCCATAGCCCGACGCTCGCTAACACAGCGTTGTCTAATCAAGTTCTTGGATGGCGACACGCAGCTCTGCATCAGCCCCTCTGAAATTAGTGCCGTTATGACTGAGTATTTCGTTAGGACGCTCCCTTTCCATAGCCATCTTCCTTAAAGCTATAATAGCGGACTCTGAACTCAGAGAAGCCGCTAACTTAAGATACACTGCCCGGGTGGTCACGCACGTGAAAAGTATGCCTCACCGTTTTTCTCGTCTTCTGCCGACCGCAACGATCGTCGGGACGAAGTAATCAACGCCGCAAAAAGAAAATGGACGCTGATGATGTGCTAAACACGCCGCGGATAAGTTCCCGAGCCTTTGCTGTTATGGGAGAGCTCTCCGTACTCGACAAAATTGACATTTGGTGGTTACCGATTTCACAGCCACCCGTAGCTTTGTTATGCAGAATTTCTGCTGGATCTCACCGTTCCGTTATTGCCGGGGTGAAACTTCGCGTGACATTCTTTTATCAGGAGTTTCACGAAAAGGTGATCGCCGTCAAGTAATACGAAGTATTTGATCGAATCTGCTATGTTTAACGCACCATCAATGTGACTCTCAACCCGGAAAATGCCATCATCGAATAGTTGCGGCGTTAATTTTAAGATTGTACTATCTTCTCTTAACGGCCGACCGTTTTCAATGCAGGCGACCTCGATACCAAAGGTATCGTTTTGTGATTTTCGTAACCAGAGCACCTCTGTTTGCCTTAACAAGTTCGCGTTCACGAGATATCCTATCGGCATACTTCCCTTGCACATTTCGACGAATTACAAAACTCTCACAGTCGTGCGTATCAGCCTTAGACGCGACAAAAATCGATTGATGTCGGGCAAACTGGAGGTGAATGCCAGGCCACTGACGTTATTTACGAAGAATTCAGCTCCCGTATCTTGCGCGCAATTGAGGTATGAATCCGATGTTGGTTGCTGGCCAGAGAAATCAATCTCCTTCAAAAAGATCGGCCCTAGGATCCACCTCCAATCAGGCTTTAGGTTCACTGTCGTGTCGCCCGTCTCGTCATCCGCCGGGTTGTCACTGCTGGGTATCCAGTGCCATTCCATCACGTTTGGCATCTCATCTAACTGACCCAGACGAAACGGCACGTACGCTCGATAGTTGCGTAGGTCGCTACGGATCCACTTGAGGACCGTTTGAGAGTCCGTGTAGATCGCGCGTCGATCAAATTTTACGTCTAACTTTTTTTGGATCGAACATGCAAGTTTTCGAAGAACATGCGATACAGATCGAACTTGAAGTTCCAACCTCGGTATTGAGATCGGTTTAACCGGCACAACGCGGCTCTTACCCGCCACGAACGTCACCTCAACTTATCCATCTT
The DNA here is from genome assembly GCA_949152435.1 of Gastracanthus pulcherrimus. Lineage (NCBI taxonomy): Eukaryota > Metazoa > Arthropoda > Insecta > Hymenoptera > Pteromalidae > Gastracanthus > Gastracanthus pulcherrimus. The sequence continues at coordinate 112,070,505 of OX424575.1, read as the reverse complement.
CGTACTCGATTCTGCGACGAGCATCGCATATGCCACTTGGCTAGCGTCACTAAAGACGTGCTACTCATTTTTTCGAACTACGGTCAAACGTCCTAAGTAGGGATATCTCGCATTCTCTCTCGGCATCTGGCATTCTCTTACCTTTGACAGCTCTTCGACCCACTTCTTCCACTTGACAGACTCTGGCTTCTTCAGATGATGATCCCACTTTATGCCGCTTCGCCAAACACCTTGCAGAAGGATTTGGCTTCTACGGCGACTAGTGACAAGAAACCCAGTGGATCGAAGACGGACATGGCAATGCTTAACATTTGTCGTTTCGTTGGTGTCACTTCACCTCTTGCTATTCCAGTTAGAATCCAATCGAAACCTATTTCGAAACTGAACGTGTCCGAGCTCTGGTTCCATATTCTTCCTAAGGTTTTTGTACGCGCTTCGGGGAACCCATTTAGATCGAGCTTCACCGATCCGGTCAACCTGTTGGTTTCAGGTATTCCTTGCATAACGCGTTTACTATTACTCGCTCACTTATGCATGTAGAATCTGCCGCGTTTATTAATAGCGATAACTTGCTTTATTCGCGTCTCTGCTGCTCGTTCCGAGTCTATGTTGTCCAAGTAATCGTCTATATATGATTTCCTTTTAATTGCTTAAACCGCTTCGGGCATCTCATCGCCGAATGCATCAGCGTTGTGGCTATTCACATGGATCACGCTGCACGGGGACGACCGGGCTTTGAATAGAAGTGTTTGCATGTGATACACATCAGGGTCGTGTTCTCTGTCTTTTCCTCTGTATGTGAAAAGTTGGAACCTCTGATCTTCATCACGCATTATAATACGCAGGAACGTATCACGGATGTCACCTGTGAATTCTACGCGTCCCTGCCTGAAGCAAAGAAGCATCACGAAGAGCCACATGAAAAGGTTGGGGCCCGTCAGCTACTTATCGTTCAAGCAGACGCCATCGGTCAAAGTTCGGGAGGTAATACTTCTTTTCGGTAATTGTGACCGATTTATCCACTTTAAGCGCATTCCCTTGTAGTATCAGCTTATCCATCTCTCGGTAATATGCTTCCGCGTAGCCACATTTTTGTCTAACTTTCTCTGTAAGTTTCGTAGCCGGTTGAGTGCATTCCGTTTATTTAGTGGGAGCAGAAACTTATCGCTGTCCCAGAGAAGTCCAGTATCCCATCTACCTGGAACTCTGCGCGTCGTCCCTCGCAGAATACAACGTGCGCGTTCATTTTTTTCGTAAACCCTGGGCGCCCAACTCGTGAAGCGGATCGTCATTGCCGAGAACTGACTCTCCTTCCTCGATACACTCGTCGGTTGTTTTCAAGACCGTGAGTATCGTATTCTTATGGCTATCGAGTGCGCCAGATCGACCATGGATGACTTGACCTAACGCAGTACGCAAGACGGCGAAACGACGTTGTTTCGTCACACGTATTTTCAGAGATATTATCAATTCCCAAAAATTCTGACCGATGACAATTTTCGGGGTCGTTACGTCATATATCTCAGCTTGGGATACTTCCGCGGCAGTTACGGCGAGAGCCATGTCCTCCTTTGATAATCTCTGCTTCTTTAGTCCCAAATTTACCATGGTTCTAACTCCATTCAACACGTGTTCCTTCTCATCAGCATTGATTATTCCAACATATACTAGTTCACTATCGTTGTCTATCAACCGTGAATCCTTGACTCTAACTATCGCGAGTGGCTCTTGTCGGCCCGTCACTCTCACTGACGATGTAATAGTTGCATTCATCAAAGTGATCGTTGACCCTTCATCTAATAGTGCGTATGCATCGGCTCTCTTGTTTGTCGGCCCGGAAACGATAACTGGGAGCATTTTAAGGAGCACGTGGTGTCCTCCTTGTTGTCGGAAACAGATCTCTCCGCTCTAGGAATAGCAAAAATAGGCGCTTCATGTGGCGGAGCGTCATTGTCCTGCAAGAGATAGAGATACTCTCTACCGCATCCATCGACACCACATCTCTTTCTTCTACAAATGCTCACTCTATGCCCTACCAGGAGACAGCGAAGCAGACGCGTACTCCTCTAGCCCAGAAGAACTTGCGGTACTTTTCGAGCGGGTGTTGAGATCCTTTATAGAATGCACAGGGATCACGACTGTCGAAGGGGCGTTCGGCAGCGTCCACACACCCTTTGTCGCACTTTTCGAGCGGGTGTTGAGATCCTTGAAAAAATTCACAGAGATGACGACTGTCAAAGGGGCGCTCAGCAGCGCCGACGCACCCTTTGTCTTTTCCAGTTACAAACACCGGCGCCGATTTTCGCATATACTCAAAATGCCAATCGACGTCTCTCAAAGATAGCACGCAGTCTCGCAATCTTCCATACGAAGGTTGGATTGTCATCGTACCTTCCGCGCAGGCCAACTCGGCTTCGGTTTGTAGGACCTTCACAATAGATTGCAGACGGTTCTCGCCCGGAGGCATGCTTACTATATAACGATTAAAGTGTAAAATTATCTGCTGAGGAATCTTCCTCCTGAGGAGGCTACCACGTTTCTCTCATCTACTATTCTGCAAATACTCACGTTGGGATTAACGTGATTAACGTAACGTGTTCGGCGCTAGCGGTCGTAATTAACAACAAGTAAACTGCCTCTCTGGCTTCACCCCGCAAATAATCGAACAACCTAGTAATATTTTCCGTATCGGAATAGCCACCAAGTTGAGACGACAAATGAAAGGCATGTTTGAATCGGATCCAATCGAGGGCGTCTCCGCTGAACTCTGCAGATTATGATTTGTGAGCCTATTCACGAATCTAAACGAAACACTCGCGATCATTTCTCCCTCCGCGAATCTAACTAGTCTACCTCAGAAAATTCGGTGCGAGGCGATCTGTTCTCAACGAGTCCGCGGGCGCGGAACGCCGACGGCGTTCTTTCCGCTTCATTAACACGTACCCACGTAGCAATGCTACCGTCGCCGCCTCCTTGAGGCTGTGGTTGGTTGAATTCATCGCTATCGTGATTTTCCGCAAGTCTAAAGGCCAACTGCCGATCAACACGTTCTATTTCTAACCGCTCGCGGTCTTGGATGGCTGTGCTTTTAATAGCGATTCGCTCCCCCGTAGTCTCAAATTCAATATGTCGCTTCTGATTCGTAGAATACAGTAGACGCTCACCTGGATCGTTCCGTCAATTCATATACTGACGTAGTCTCGGGCCCTTGCGGAGGCGTTCTCATGATCCTGCTGCTAGAAGAACACGTAGCTGTAGACCCTCGAAGTGACGCTCGAGGTGGCGGCGTGGAGATTCTGTTTGGTTCGGTAGTCGACCGTGGCTTCGCGCGTTCAAGAGGCTCCTCGTCAGATATCGACACAAACGAGCACGACCCCGTTCATGACCCCGCGCGACACAGAGTGGACGGTCTTTGCGACGTGCATTCATCACGAGGTAGTTAAGAGTACGTGAAGCTCGCTATTCACTATTCGATTTTTACTGACTTTAATGTTCACTTCAGCGTTCACCTGACATTGCTTTCCCTTCCGTCACCAATCCGTAAGTCCCGGGTTTCGATACCAGATGTGACGGAGGGAATGGGTTTAAAAGAATTCGACTCAAGTGATTATAATAAATAAGATACACTTGTTTATTGCGAAGGAAATAAAACAATTATATCTTCATATTTCAACAAAATAACATAATTCGGTATTGACGCTGCATAGCGTTATATGGCGCTTCTCGCTCAAAACAAAGACTAATAAATGGCGCAAGACGAATTTCCTCTCGCATGAGGAAGCCAGAACGCACGGTAAACGCTGTAGCAGAAGCATCTGTCCTCTCTTCGCACTCACGATAGTCTGTTCGCGCGTCTCATCATCGTGCATCTCGCGTCGCCATTATCAGCTCGCGCGTCTCGCTTCATCATTAACAACTCACGTGTCTTACTTCATCAGCGCTGGCCCGCGCGTATCGCCACACCAGTGCTGGTCGGCGGAATCACCCATATATTAAGAATACTTTAATGGGTGGTCCTGCTTTCAAAGGCCTAAAAAACGCTTTTTTTCGGGGAATTTTTTAGGACAGAAAGAAATAACCAACCATAGCGAACTTTCTGGTATAGTTTCAAGTATAGTTATAGATATACATAATCATTGCTTTTATGCAAAAATATTAATGTATATATATATGTTTTATGTACATATTTGCACAAAGCCTCGTTATTGAAGTCTCTCAGCTGCGGGAAAAGTAGAGATCGCAATGCTTGTGTGAAACAGAAATTGAACAAAAATTTTTAGTTTTCATATGTTTTTGAATGCGCGACTCGATATCCTCTTGAATCAATCTGGCAGGATGTTTATGTGAAGCCAGTGAGTTCGCACCCTCAGCCTTACGCCATTCGCACCAGCTGTCAGCGCCTGGAGGACAGTTTTCGTACCGATGAAAATCATCTGCAGAACAATAATGATCTAAAGTAGCGATCATCGCTTTTTTCATATTTTCTTAGAATCAATATTCCTTCGGATAGCTAAACCATAACTAATGGTTAGTTTCTTAATGATGCCGTCTGTCAGGCGCTTTCTACCTCCGAGCTTGTCTTGTTTTTTTTTTTTATTACGGTATCGTGTACCTATACGTTTTTGTACGTGTCCCACACACTCATTTTTAGTAACTCGTCACTATATGGATTGATGTTCAAAATCCCAGTAAAAGTTTTAGAGTCGCCGTCGCCGATATAATTGGTATAGTTGACGCCAAATTTTTCGTCAGACGTTAAAAACATTTTTATGATTGAATTCACCTCCATCTTCCCCGCCGAACCTTCGTGATTTGCGGTGCATGACTGTTTATGATTTTCGTAACACTCTTCAAATTCGTCGTCGTTCAATGCTGCTTTTTTTGAGGCACATGACTGACAGTATGCACTTTTAACAATAAGGTCGATGACTTTGCCAGAGTAATAACCAATGAGAGTTGTTACACCGAACAATGACGTATAGCCACGCCTTTTCCATGATCCGTTGCCGGAAACTTTTAAATGCGTTTCGGATCTTCCATTTTCAACATTTTTTTCCTGCTCTTTGGCAGCTTTCTCACAGACACTATCAAATATTGAGTTCGTCGCTGCGTGAAAATGCTGCACTATCTTATCGTAGGTCGATTTTGATAAACTTTGGCACATATCCATAATACCACAAAATAAATTAATGCCTTCTCATCCAATACCAAATAAGCTCATAGCGAACAATACGTCTGTTTATTTCGAAGCCAGTATGTATTAACGGTCCTGAATTTATTTATCTTCGACCGCATGCACACAATAATACAATTTTATAGCCTAAGCCTCGATACCCACTCTCTGCAAATTGTATGCTTTGCGTGCACGATCTGCATATTATTATGTCAGTAAGTGCATTGAAAACTGTAAAAAATTCTATTATTCTATAATAGTGACGTGGATGCACAATTATATCATCGGTGCTCACAGTTGATAATTTTCTCGCAGTACTGCTTGTATCTAACTCCGTCTCGTCCGATTTACTTGTAAATTGATTTTCTTGAAATCTACGTTTCCGACGTTTTGCAGCACGCCCATTGCTCGAACGATCACCTTTTGGATAGCTTGACATGATTTTCTTTCGATGTTTACTCTTCGAGAATCACAGTAAAACTAACCATTGAACCAGCAAGATAGAAATATGTACACACGTAGAAAGAAAGAGAAAGAGAGAAACCGTTAGACTCCAGAACAGTCTGTATACCTATAGATATTTATAGCTATAATGCGCACTACAATTTCACAACATTGTCTCGAAAGATCTTTGAACCTTTCCAGGTAAAAAATTCGGATTAAAAGAATGAGGGGAGGAGCGCACGCTCAAGGGAGGCCGAGCACTCGTACATCTGTTCGACGCTGCACCGCTTCGGCTTATATATCTTCGGAAATACTTTGAATTTGCCTCTAAAACTTTGGGAAAATATTCTTGGGATAGATTTAGCGAATAAAAGAAAATCGATTATTTTGACCTTCTAAAACAGGGCCTCCTCCCCCCCCCCTAACCCCTTAAGTAAAAAAATATCGAATTTTTGAATGGTCAAAGTTGTGTTACCCCTTAAGACCATTTAAAAGTAATATGACTTGATTAAAACCTCTTGGAATACAGCCAAGGGGTATAGATTAATCTTACAATGACGTATATAATAGGATATTACATGTATCCAGGATCGCACAGTCGGTGAAAAATAGTTTCAAAATAGAATAATCTAATTCATGTTATAATGACGTTTTCAATTTATTGTAGTATGCGTGTTATTTTAGTTTACTTCATCACTACGCATACACTATATTATAATTTTCGATTATAAAATAGTTCTCAAGATTAGGGAACATACTTAACTAATTAGCCATTCCTATCCAAATATCCCTTATCTAATATCCTGATATACTAACATAATTCAACGAGGATGATGATCGTTTTGAAATAGGAGAGTATGTTAGGTGACGGAAAATCATATTTTAATTTTTCTTTTTTGTTAATTAAATCTTTTTTATACTGAATGATTTTCCGCCGCCTAATATAATAAGTCAAGTGAGTCCATTCCTAATACACGTAACTCGACTTCCTGTGCAAGCGATAAGCGCAATAAGTAAGAGAGAAAGAGAGAGAGAGAACGAAAAACTGCATCGGCAGAACATCGGTCCTTGACAAGCGAGAAAATCTTACCACACAAAAAGTATAAGTTAAGGCGGAGGGGAAAAGAATGAGAGAAAGAAGTTTGCGAGAGAGAGCTTCGCAATTAAGCGGGGCGACACCGTGCAATAGAGAGCATGGGGCGGCTGGATTAAGCTGGAGTGCAGGAGGGATGGAGGATTAGCTATATTCGCGCTAATGCAGGTGCATCAGCGTGCCCCAATCTCTCTCTCTCTCTCTCTCTCTCTCTCTCTCTCTCTCTCTCTCTCTCTCTCTCTCTCTCTCTCTCTCTCTGGTACACGGGTAAGTTCGTTAGACGCGTCGCTCCGTCTTTACGACCTTTTTTCACCAGATAAACTGCCTTGTACGAGGCGAGATTTTTTCTAGAGTGAACTTAACCACGCTGGCTTTCGCTTTATACAATTACAAGCGACGCCGACCTCACCACTGAGCAAGAGATTTGCATTTTCTGCACGCCAAAAACACGGACTTCGCCGCCTCTTACGCCGCCATGCTGACCGGTCATCGTCGCTGCTGCTGACTATCGTCCTGACCGTCACCACCCAGCCATAGCCCCCTAAACAGCCTCGCAGAGCCAATTGCTACATTGCGCCTATCACCACACACACCTGTTCATAGCATCTGTTCTCGATCGGCGAGTGACGTGTTCAGTGACTGTGCAAGTACCAGCATACATAAACTGAGTACAAAACTGCGGCCCTAGCCATAAGTGTATGTGTGTGCGAAATTGTGTTAAATCCCTACATATTCGTAAGCGCATTTATCTCCGTGCATACTAATTGCGTGTCACAGTGCATCGTTTATACGAATTACAATTGCAGCTACAAACATTCGTGGTAAACCAGTCAATTGTCCAACGTGCGCATGCCCCGCGGCTATCGTGACTTGCGTTGCGTGGTGTGATCTCGCGCGAGTCGGTAATTAGAATTTCGCACGTGGTACTTTAAATTTCCACGAACAGGTGGCGTTATAGTAATTACTTCTTATGTACCGACTCTTAGTGACGTATCGCAACTACGAGTCACAGCTCTGTTTCGTTCCGTGAGCGAGTTCATTGTGCCATTCTGCGCTAACAATTCGTGCCTGCAATGAGCAGATCATGCAAAAATCCGCGTCAGCAAGTGCAATGCCCCACTAAATCGCCGCGATATCGCGTTACAGTCCAGCTTCTGCAAGACACTCTACCACAAAGACTGCTGTGCTCTAGAGTGGCATACAGCCCCAAACATCATATTTTGTTGCGCATCGGGCCGATCAGCTGTTTTTACTACACCTTCGCAACCACTACTCCCCCCGCAACCACTACTCCCCTGCCTCTCTCTAATCCAGGTTCCCTCAAGCGCTCAGCCATCTCCCCTCCCTCGCCATCCAACACGTCGCGTAGCAAACAGCACCGCACTACGACTTTTCTCACGCCAGCTGCTTCAACAAAAAGACTAACACCGCGCCGTTTGATTCAGCCACAGTCGTTCACAGCACCCACAAATATGTTCGATCCAGATGCTCCTGCATATTTTCGTACCGTTTTAAACGAATTCCGAAAAGCAAACTCCGAGAACAAGACAGCAGTTGAAAACAATTCCGCTGAAATTAAAAATCTTGCGACCCGCGTCAGTGCCCTAGAGAGCAAATTTCAAGTAGACGTTAAGCACACTACCGAACTCAATGTTTTAAGGTCCGAGATCGCCGCCGTTTCTCAGAAATCCACTCTGGAAGACCCGTGCGAAATACGAATTTCTGGTATCCCCGTTATTGCCGATGCCCAACCACCTCAACTAGCCGAAAGAGTACTCTCGGCAATTGGGTTCGCCAACCTCATGTTCCACTCACTCGAGATGCGACCGTGGCCCGGCAAGGCACATCTAGAGCAGCCCCCCGCTCTTTCAGATGGCAGTTCGGTTAACGATTTAGGCGGCGTTTCCGCGCCTCCTCCCGCTCAAGCCTTCGTAATTAAGTTTACGTCACCAACCATACGAGATGCAGTTCTAAAAAAAGCGAGCAGCCTAAAAAATACAGACGCGCAAACCATCTTCGAAGTCGGCGGCAAAGGCAAAGTCTACATAAGCCCTGTGTGGCCCAAGCCCGTATATATACTTTATAGTAAAGCGCTTACTGCGTCCAAGGCTCTCCGCTACGACCGACCAATCGTGAAAAACTTGGTCGATTGCATGCGACATACACGAAACTCACCTCTCATCCCTGTTTATGACGAGGCCGACCTCGCGGCGCTCGAGCCCTTGCCCGAGACCTTAGCCGCGCCCACAACTGCATGGCAGTCTCTAGCTCGGTCGGTGCCAGCACGAAATCGCGATTTCTTACGAATTGGCCACATTAATGCAAACAGACTGAACACTCCAGCCCACTTCGCCCTTACAGAGCAGCATTGTTCCGCTCGTGCGTACGACATTCTCGCCGTGACTGAAACCTTTTTGGTAGAAAATGAGCCGGATGCTCACCTAGCGATCGACACCTCTTTAGAGTGGACCGCGATGGGAAAGCAGGTGGAGGCGTCGAACTATATGTGCATGATAATTACAAAGTAAAAATATTAGCGCAATCTAATCCTATATACGATAATACGCCCGAATTTCTTATATGTGAATTAATAAACACTTCTATAAAAATACTTGTAGCTGTTGTTTATCGGCGCCCCTCTGCAGCATATCCTATGCACTTCTTCAATTGTCTCTCCACCTACCTCCCACATTACACAAACGTTATCGTCACAGGCGACTTTAACATCAACATGGCCGTCCCAAACGCCGCTTCCAACCACCTAAGCGCCCTTATATAATCGCACTCCCTTTCTCTAGTCCCGTCCGAACACACCCATCACACCAATCGCTCCCACACATGGCTTGACCTATTCGTTGTCAAGGACCTCTCTTCAGTCCAATCACTGACCAAATCTGAGGCTCCTTTTATTGCAGGCCACGACTTCATCGAAATTGACATTTGCTGCACCAAACCTCCAACCTTCACTAAGGTTATACGCACGAGAAACCTAAAAAACATCGACCACGAAACACTAATTTCCTTACTACGTACCAACCTCGCACGCGTCTCCCGATCACCCCCCTTCGCTTCAAACACATTTCTCGCCACGTCACCCTCTTCCTGCCTCATCCTCGGACCCAATTCACATAACATCAACGAATCCGAGCAGAATCTAACTACCGCTCTCGTTGCAGCTTATGACGCCGTCGCACCACTTCGCTCGATAACAATTTAGTCGAAGCATAAACCATGGATTTCACCTACTATACGAGCTCGAATGAAACAACGCGACCGCGCCTATAAGATTTCTCGCACCACCGGCCAACAACCCGACCGCACAAGGTTCGAAACTTTACGTGCAGAGGTTAGTAACGCTCTCGACACCGCGAAAAATAAGTTCTTAGAAACGAAACTCGTCAACTCGCCTGACTCTAAATCGAAGTGGCGCGAGCTGCGACACATGGGGATGTCGGCGTCGAATTTGCCATCCCCATTCTTATACTTCGACCCCGCGACCTTAAACAGACACTATGCCTCCACCGTGAGTCACTCTCTCCCCTTATCAGAGACCGATTATCAAAAGGTCAGGGACACTCTCTTTAACTCTAACATTTCCACTCACTTCGACTTCTCTCCGGTTACACAAAATGAGGTTAAGAATGCGTTACTCAACTCATCATCTAAAGGCTCAGGCCTTGATGGAATGTCAGTGGAAATGCTAAAGGCTCTACTACCCGAATTACTGGGCCCCCTCACCGACCTTTGCAACTCATCTCTCAACAGCGCCTCGTTTCCGTCTTTTTGGAAGAAGGCACTCTTAGTACCACTCTCCAAGACTAAAACCCCCAGCTCACCCTCCGACACACGGCTGATCGCTCAGCTGCCAGAACTTTCGAAAGTCCTAGAGCGCGTCGTGCACAAACAGCTTCTCGGGCACCTCGAGGTCAACAGACTTCTTGATCCACGGTAAGCAGGGTACAGGTCGAGTCATAGCACCCAGACAGCACTTCTAGGCGTACTTGATGACGTCAGATACGCGATAGACAAACGCATGCTCACTATACTAGTGCTATTCGACTTCTCCAAGGCGTTCGATTTCATACCGCATGCCTTGCTTCTGGCTAAACTACGAGCATTAAACGCGTCGGATCGGGTCCTGCGATGGTTTTTTAACTACCTTGCCGATCGCCTTCAAGCAGTCATCGATGATGGTGGCTCCATCTCGGAATGGCTTAGTGCTGCTTCCGGCATCCCGCAGGGCAGTGTACTTGGTGCGCTTCTTTTTGCGATATTTATAAATGATCTTCCAAGTGTCATTAGGCTCGCCAAGTATATGATTTTTGCAGACGACACGCAACTGTACCTTCACTGCTACCCGTCTGATCTCTTAGGAGCCCTTGGCTCTTTGAACCGCGATGCTCAAGCAGTGGCTCAACAATGGTCTCAAACTTAACCTCGCCAAGACTAAGGTAATGATCCTCGGCAGCCAAGCCTACATCAATACTACAAATTTAGCTCATATTCCTAAATTATCCGTGGACGGTCGTTTGCTGTAATACGTGTCTCAAGCACGCAACCTCGGGGTCTGGATCACGCCCACCCTCGATTGGCAACTGCACGCTAGACACGTCACTAGGAAAGTCTATGGCGCTCTTTACGTGCTTAAATTTTACAGACGCGCTCTTTCAAAGCACATAAAAAATCACCTTGTAGAAAGCCTGATTTTTCCGAGTTTTGACTACGCGTGCGTTGTCTACAGCGACCTTGACGCAACTCGCCGTCTCAAGTTGCACCGCACTCAGAACGCATGCGTCCGGTTCGTAGTAGGCAACATCCCTCGGCGAGCTCACGTCACCCCTTTTCGGCTCAAGCTAGGTTGGCTTTCAGCACAGCGCCGCCGTGAATACTTCAGCGGCTCGCTCGCCTACTCGGTAATTTCTAACGAAAGACCTGATTATCTGGCTACGCGTTTCACCCGACTGGACGTTGACCTCTCCCTCCGCTGCTCTGAGAGGAACCCACCGCAAGTACTCCTTTACCCTGCTCCACGTACTGAAGCTCTTAAGCAATCTTTCTGCATTGAAGCATCAGTCTTACTAAATTCACTCTCGGTGATTGTCTTTTCATCACACCTATTAGGCTCTTTCAAATCGTCGCTCAAGAATGCTCTCTTAGAGCGTAACGTTATAGACTGAGAAGAGCGTGTCCGCGCCGAAGGCCTACCCTCCGCCCCCGAGCGACTCCGCACACGCGAACCAATATTATGCGCACGTCGTTAATTCTATATTGGTTAATTCTACATTGATAATATACATATAAGCTTAGTAGTCTAAGATAAGATAAGTTAACTAACAAGCCGCTGCGTAAATAAGAGAGCACCGTTATTTATGTACCTCAACCTATCAGCATTTTTATTAATAATTAAGCACTTTGATTGTAACTGTATAATTAACTGTAAAATATAAACCTGTAATTCAGGTAGCACCAGACGGGGTTCTACCCCAAGGTGTCAAATAAAGTCAAATCAAATCAAATCAAATCTCTCTCTCTCTCTCTCTCTCTCTCTCCCCCTCTATCTACATCTCTCTCTCTCCCTCTCTCTATCTATCTCTCTCTCCCTCCCTCCCTCTCTCTCTCGCTCTCTCTGGTGAGTTCATACAAATCGCACTTTAGCCGTTACGATTACTATCGAACCCGAGTTATAACATATTTTTACACTTCCCCGAGTGTAAATTCTTATTGCAGGTAAGTCGGGATCTCACTGGCTCTTGCGCACTACGAGCATATTGGCACGGCTTGTTAATTTGAGCCAGGGATGCCCGAATTTGTTTGCTACGTAAACGTTTGAGGTTATCTAGCGGTCGACGTCCATCTTCATGTAGCAGTGAAGACGGAGCTGACCGTCTGTCTGACCATCCTTTTCATGCGGCATCGCTCCACAAACGGCACAAACCACCGTGCTTCCCGCACTACACATCAGAGGCAGCAGGGCTCTTCGTATATCAGATTGTCTCAGCGCGTCACATCTACTCATCAAATACGTTTAGTGACTGTTTTGTGCTAGGGTGACTATAATTAAATGTGCGATCATGCAAATTGTGCGTTTTACTATCGATTATTCTCGTCCGCCGGTGCAAGGCTAGACCGTATTCGAGGACAGTTTTCATCTCGTTCGGGTAATACTTATTAGTGCCGTTTTGCGTGTATCGGGGTAACAGTTTTAGTGTATCTCATCCACGTGCGTCAAACCCCAGTTAGCATCGGAAAGTCGCAACCCACTTAACATGTCGTTCAGTTATCTTGTGGTTGTCTTCAACTTAACTTTAAGATAACTTTAGTCCAGTTAACATCACTTATCGTAACGATAACATTATATGGCTTTTAGATGACTTGCAAATTAAAATAGCATCTTCTTGGATATTTTTCGATCTTTATGTAAATTTTAGTTATTGCGTTATTTTTTTTTCAGTTAGAAATTAAACTTTTTTAATGTACATATTAGTTTAAGCTTATTACATCACTATACTCTTACTTAAATGGTCAAATGTGCAAAATGTAAAAGAAATATATCTGAAGCTTTAGTTTCTTGCTTAATTTGCAAAAGATATTTTCATACAGGATGTAAACGCAACTATTTAAAATCGAAATCTGCACGACTCTGCTGTGTGGGAAATATAATTTTTTCACCCTCTCTGCCAAACAGCGAGAAATTTTCCATGAGTGGCTCTGGTGAAAACGCTTCAAATTCTGTTGAAATGAATATGTCTAATCTTCCTTCTCCTGTAAAGATAAAAATAAGCAGTCGACCGAATCAATAAACCAAAATGTATCTGACCTCTTACCACCAGATTGGAATAATCTTAGTCCGTCTGGACAAATGTCAAAAATGATGGCTCGTATCTTATCGAATGGGCATAAATTATCCACGGTAAATTCACAATTAGAAAAATTATCTTTGGATGTGGAGAAACATGCCTAACTACTCTCACAGCACTCAACAGACATCGAAACTCTTTCTGGACAGGTTAAAAATCTTTAGGCTAATGATAATTATATTTGTAGAGAAATTCAGAATATAAAAAGTATTGACGCCTTTGGTGGTCCCTCCACTGATATACTAGTTAGTGGGATTCCGAATATCCTTTCGGATATGCCATATACCGAATTAGTTAAGCGTATTTTAACCCATTTAAATATGCTTCACTTAACCCAGGACATACTTCATTGTAGACCATTTGCCATGCATTAGCTAAAAATACGTCAAATCCGGCTTCTGGATCTCAAAGTGCTCAAAATTTAAATGATAAATCGGTCACATTTGCATTTATAATCAAATTTAAAGCGGTGCAAATTAAACAGTATATTCTAGAGACTAAAACAAAAATGGGCGATATTAAAACTTTAATTGTGTTTCCCGAATGTGACACTACTATTTACAAAAAGACTAAAGTCTTTTTACGCGAATTATTACCGTCTTATGTGTACAAACTTCAGCGTCAAGCGCAGTCACGGGTAACAAATTCTAAAAGAATTTCTCAAGTTGTTATCCGCAATGGGCGTACATATGTTCGGAAATACAAAAATTCTGAGCACGTGCCTGTACTTACAGAAGCTGACTTAGCAAAAATAGTTTGACAACCACAGTCGAATATTATATCAAACCAAATGAAGAGTAAATCTTATGTAAGAGTAGCACAAATAAATGCAAATTCATTGAAGGGCGATATTGGAGAAATTGAAATTTTTCTTAAAAATGAACAAGTAGATATCCTATCCATTTCTGATTCATGGCTGATCCCCTCTGACTCTGATAAATCCTGTAAGCTCCAAAATTACTTATTATTACGTAATAACAGAGGTCTACCCTCAAAAGGCGGTCGCCTGCAATATGTACAGGGTGCAGATGTTGCTTGTTACATTCGAGATACGTGTACGTATAAAATATTAAATGCTCCAAAAATATCTACCATAAATACACCAGAGTACCTCTTATTTGAAATTAGACCTATTAAAAACTCGTGTATCTTATTAGCTTCAGTATATCGCCCTCCAAGCGGTCGAATTTTGTTAAATTTATATTATGATCTTTTAAAGTATACACCACTCTATTCGAATATTATAATATCAGGTGATTTAAACTCTGACCTATTAAGTGCCTCATTCTACTCTAAACATTTAAAAAAATTTATTTTGGAAAATTCTTATTTTTTGTCTCTATTTGGTGCAACTCACCATAAAGAAAAAACAAATACGTGGCATGATATAATTCTAACCGACAGTGCGTATAAAGTAGTCTCATACAGTAAATCACGAGTTCCATTCATAAACTGTCATGACTCACTAATCATCGATTATGCAACTAGCTCGTTTCAGCCAGGAGATAAAGAAATCACATCTCGAGATTTTAGAAATTATCCCTTCAATCTTCTAGAAAAAGATATAACTCGTAGTATTACAAATCTTCTACTCTCAGCTTCTGCGTGCAACGACGTAGATACTATGTTAAGTTTATTTCAGAATTCTACGATCGACATATTAAATAAATATGCTCCATTTCGCACACGAGTTATAACCAAATAATTAGCACCGTGACTATCTAAAGATCTCATAAGTAGATGCAAACTGCATAATCAAATATATAAAAGGGCAAAAAGAAATCAATACCAAATACTAAGGTTAGTGTATAAGCAAATGCGGCGTGATATCAAGACTGAAATAAAGGCTGCCAGAGAATCTTACTACTTAGGGACACTAAGAAACCTTAGGGATAAGAATAAAATCTGGTAAATTTTACATAAATTAGGGTTAGTTAGAGACAGAAAAAATTCTCCATTGAATATTTTTTCATCTGCAGAGTTCATAAGTTACTACTCTTCTATGACTTGCCGACATTCACTGTGCTTAGACGCAGAACTAAAATCAATATTGAATACTCATAATGAATCGAATATACCTCAATTCAATTTTCATCAAATTGATAGTACTCAAGTTCATCGAGCAATACTATCGTGCATAAATAAA
This sequence comes from Gastracanthus pulcherrimus, assembly GCA_949152435.1. Lineage (NCBI taxonomy): Eukaryota > Metazoa > Arthropoda > Insecta > Hymenoptera > Pteromalidae > Gastracanthus > Gastracanthus pulcherrimus. The sequence goes on along the minus strand of OX424575.1, from coordinate 112,054,792 downwards.
GCAAAGGGTCGTAGTTACGATGGTTTCTCTCTCAGTTATTTTAAAATTTCACAAATATTCTTAAACCTTTTCTAACGACACTGTTTAATCTTTCAATAAATACCTCAACTTACCCTGAAATTTGGAAAAATTCATTAATAGTTCCGTTAAGCAAAGTTCCTCACCCCAGTTCCCCATCGGAAACTAGAGCTGTTGCAAATTTATGTCACTTAAGGGGGTAGTCTGCTTTAGGTCCCGAAAAAAAAGCGTTTGTTCAGCGATTTTTTTGAAAGGGAAGGAAATGATTGCGGTAGACGAAATTTTGAGAACATAATGTACTATATTTTACCTTTAAAAAACAATTTTTGTTATTAAAAAATATTAAAATTTCTTCAAGTTATGACCATTTTGACGGAGCGCCTGGAGTCTGCACTTTCTAATCGGTGCCGGTGATGGAGGTCGTGCGGTGCGTCTGAAATAGTCGAGACAAAATTTGTTTTAATTTTTATAAGTTTCTTTTCTATATGAACTCAAAAAATACCAAAAAAGTTGTCAAATTCCAAATTTTTTCAAAGTTTGAAAAAAATTCACTTTTTTTGAAAAAAAAAATTCACTTTAAGTTGCAAAAAAAGTAGTTTAATAATACTTTTGTCCAAGTTTTTTAGTTCAAATAGAAGATAATTTAATACTGAAGCTAGATCACATTGATTTTTGTCGATCGGACGTATATTCTTTTTGCTATCACCGGCACCGTTTTCTAAAAATCGTAAAAATGATAACTCGAGAAAACGCGCTTTAAAGTTTTCGGTCCAAAAAAATATAAGTTTTTGGGTACTTACAGTAATTAGAGGTTAATTAGCTATCACTGGGCCATACATTAGTCCTCTTCTTCAAAAATCTCGTTTTGGCGGAGGGTTTCCAATCTTCGGGCTGTACGAGCCTTCTTGCTGGAAAATGATGCGCGCCGGTTCTCCCGCGTTATGCGCTGTGTACTCGGCAAAATCAAATGTGGAACTGAAAGCTGACGCTACAAACAGCAGTGTAGAAGCCGATGCCGAGAGCTATAGTATACCGTTATATTGTATACCGTTCTCCCTACTACTACTCAACACAGACCTTCTAGAAACTTCAAATAATGTTTCAAAGGACGGTTGGACTTTTTCAGGTATATACGAGTATAGTCGAATAATAGAATAATCGAGGGGCGGAGCGCGCAGTCAGCATTACTAACAATTTTAGCCGATATTCGTCAGGGAATAAATGAGGGAGAGTTGACCTTAATGTTACTTTTTGATTACAAAACAGCTTTTGACTGTATAAACCATACAAAATTACTTCAAATTCTCAAATCGTTAAATTTCAGTAAATAATCAATAAAGTGGCTCCACTCTTATCTAACAAATAGATCTCAAGCGGTGACAAATCTCGACGGATCGACTTCAGATTTTTTACCAAATACAGCAGGAGTTCCACAGGGCTCGATTCCAAGACCAGCCATCTTCTTCGTCTTTGTAAATTCGCTTCTGAAAGTATTAAAACATTGCCTAGGTATGTTATTTGCTGATGATTTACAAATTTTTATCCAGTGCAAACTAAGTGAAATAAATGTAGCTGTTGAAATAATAAATCGTGATGTAGCCGCAGTTGTAAATTGGGCAAAAGAACACGGTTTGCTCTTAAACATCTCCAAGACAAAAGCCATTATTTTGGCTCTGTCCAAAATCATATGCGCAAATCATTTGGCACTGTCCAAAATCATATGCATAAATCTTCACTAGATCCTATTATTGTTGACAATACTACTATAAAACTTGATAACTCTGTAAAAAACCTAGGCGTATATTTTAATAGTTTAACTAGTTATCCTGGAATCAGCACATATCTCATATATCTAGTAACGTTCATGGTATATTACACAGACTTAGACATAGGGCAAATTCATTAACCATTGCAGTTAGGAAGCTGTTAGTTTCATCCCTTATACGTAATTCCGCATTTCGACTATGCCTGCATATTATATAATGATGCAGCCGGATATCTAAATATAAAACTCTTGCGAATTTTGAATAGTACTATTTGCTTTATTTATAGGCTAAAACGAGGCGTCGCTTTAAAGCCTTTCTATAAAGAACTAAATTGGCTAACACCCGAAACTAGATGAAAATATTTTCTAGGATGTACAATGTATAAATTACTCGATACCTCCTCGCCATGTTACCTTCGGAAACTTTTCGAAGATTTAGATGAAGGAACAAGACGATCTGAACGATTTAATTCCTCGCTATTTAATATTCCACAGTGGGATACTATCACTTTAAAAAATTCATACCAAATTACCACGTTGTTATTCTGGGAAAAGTTACCAAATGAGGTAAAGTCAGCGTCGTCATTTACGGCGTTCAGATCATCCCTTTACTCTCCGTTACAAGGCGAGTCTATCTGATTTAAGTGGAATTCGCCCGTAAATTATAAAAATTATAAAAATCATTGTTTATTATAACTATTGCTGGTATTATCTACTATAACTATTAAATTTCTGTAAAATATCCCATTATTATTATTACTATTACTTTTGAAAAAAATGTCCGCCATCTTGAATTTTTCAAATTCGATGTCAGATTTATCATCAGTGACCTCAAGAACCTCAGTATTCAAAATTTGGTATAAATTAGAAAATTTTTGAAAAAATATGAAGTTTCCGATTATTTCATGATGTCACAAAAACCATCTTGAAAAATTTTTCGGGAAAATTTGGAAACATCAAATGTTTGAACAATAATATCATTTGCAACATGAATCCATATCAAGATCTTCGTTGAACCCGTTTTATTCTAAACAAGCCAGTCAAAATGTTAAAAAATGTATTTCTGATTTTTTATCAAATTCAAACCGCCATTTTGAAATTTTCCAACGGAAATTTAAAAATTCTGACTTCAGAATCGGAAAGAGCGGACAATCTTACTTCAGAAAAGTGTTATTGGTTATTATTATTTTTTTTTCAACAATTTTGTAGGCAACAAACCAATCGACTATAAAATGGCCGCTTGGGAAGAAGGGGTTAATTTGGTCCATGGTATGGTCGACTTTTCTATAACCATAAATTCATTGTGGTGGGTCAAATTGTTTTTTTTTTATAACGCGGTCTCTTAGAATTAAATATTGATCGCTTCGTTGGGTCAGGTTTTAGAAAAAGTAGGTCTATTTAATATGGCGCCGGCGAGAGGAAGATGTAAACATTGAATTCGAACATTCGAGCTATCTCTGGCCGATGACATATTTAATCCTGGAACTGCGTACCTTCCCGTATGCAGCAGAGCGTCCAAGAATGAAAATAATGCTCGCTGATCCATTTTTATTAAAAGTGGACAAAAATTGTTTAAAATGCAATTGTTTAAACAAATTAGAAAAAAATACTTTTTCGGTGCAGAAGTATATTTTTTATGAAAATATAGGTTATTTTAAGCAAAACTGGTTTGCCAGACTTTTCAAAATACTTATTTAAAAATTTATAATTTTTTAAAGTTACATTTTTGCAATTTTTTGCAAGTCAAAAAATTTTATTCGATTCTTTGACTAACTTTGAGTAAAAAAGAGTTTACAAATTTTTTTAGTTTTCGTGAAAAAAATGCATAAAGTTGATAAAAAATTGAAAAAATGAAGCTTCAAAAAATCCTAATTCGTTAAATAAGCATTTGCAGGAAAAAAGTGTAGCAAGATTTTTTGCTTAAAATAACCTATATTATCATAAAAAAATACTTCTGGGTCGAAAAAGTATTTTTTTCTTATTTTTTTAAACAATTGCATTTTAAACAATTTTGTGTTCTGCCGGTCAAAATACATAAGAAATAACTGTTTTCACCTTTGGATATCCTGTTGCATATAGAAGGTACCCTGCTCCACGACTAATTGGATTTCAGAGCGCTTCAAAGCTTTAGTTAGAGCACGCTCCCCACCCCACGAGTGTGCAGACCTCTTTGTATGATCGTGGTTAGGACTAAGTAAGGACTTTAATGGTCATTTGGTCAGTTTATATTCTTAGTCTTGAATGTCTTGTTGATGTTTTAATTTGATTTGGCTAATTCCGTGAGGTTAAATGTTGAGTTAATCCTCTTCCTTTTTTTCTTGTTTTTGACTGATCTCTTTATGTATATGGAGGTATCTTTGGAGACTAAGTTGTCACATTTCTTATGTCTTGTCTTTTCTCTCGGGTGCTATTTCCTACATGGGTCTTTTGGTGGTTTCTGTGGTTCTGCTGGTTTGCAACTGAATTTCTTGTCCGACTCGAATAATGCTTCTGTTGCATCTTCAGTATTAAGGTAAACTAAATAATCGTATCGACCTGTACCCTTTTGACTTATGGTGATGTATAGATAGTGATACAATTTTTTGAAAAATTCCTCATTTGTGACCTCATGATGCAGCAAGTAGAACAGACGTTGGCTAACTCTCTCTTCAGTGACTGGACCTGGCGGTCTTCAGTCATGTTTATTCTGGTTTTTGGTCTGTATGTTTAAGTCTGTATTTAGAAGCTTAGCCTAGTCTGAGTTATTGAGGAATTTTATTTTAATAGCTTTCTTTTCTTCTCGGTTATTTGTGGTGATCCTTTTGATTGTCAATATTGATCCAATGTCTCCAGATGTTGGATTATCTACCAAAATTGATATTGAGAGTCATGTGTGATCGTCATATGATCGTCGATAGATTCTATCAATATGTCAAATTTCGGGTCACTTGGTGGTCCTTGAGCCATGAGTAATACAATTTCTGTAAAATATAGTTAAAGATGCGGTTATATTATTAAAAATGTAGTTTTCTATAAGCAGGTGCTCTGAGTAAATAGTTCGGAATTTTTCGTTTATATTTAAAGTTGCGATAAGGTGAATTGGAAAAGTCTGCTGTATTTACACAACAATTTGCTAGTTTCTCAGTCTTTTTCTCATCAGATTTGTCTGTTTCCTCCATGAATTTGTGAAGTTTTCCATCAATTCTGCTAAAAGATTTTTCTAGTTCTTTTCTACTAAGTTTATTGTTTTCATTTTCAACGAATTTGGATGTGGGTTCTTCCTTTCCCTCCTCTCATTCAGAATTGTTATCGTTCTCGATTACTGCATCTGAGGGGTGTAGGAAAACGTGTGCATCAGAGTCATCTGCGGAGTCCACTGTATCTGTTTCTGTTGTTGGGGCTGGGGTGATATTGATTATTGTTTGGTTGTTGGTATTCGGTAAGGATTCATTAGGGACGTCTGAATCTTCCTCTCTCAAACCACTTCATCAGGGGTCTTGTAATAGTGGGTCTTGTTCGCTAATTTCAGTTAAAAATAGCATAGATTTCTGAGAGAAAGTCGAATTTCTTTTTGTGGAGTTATTTACTTGAGTTTGTTCGGCGCTTGACATCGTGTCAAGTTTATTTGGTTTTAGCAGTTGAAGTCTACTTTCTCCGCGATATTGATTCTCTTATCCTTTTCGGGATTGTTCCAGTTGGATTATTAGGTATTAATTTTGATCCAGTAGGCGTTATTGGAATTGGTTGTTTGGACCTGGTTCTTGATTCTATAAGGCTGTTTTCTAGTTGTGAGGTTTCCTTAGTCGACTTTTCTGGTGGTCTACCTTCTTCTTTAATTACCTGTATTGATCGTGGTTGTAGTATATATATTACTGATGTAGAGTCGGAGATATTCTTTTGGTTTATTTTGTTGTTATTTTCTGATAAATTGGTTATCTGGGTTTCTTCATTTTCTATACAAAGGTTATTTAAAATTCCAGCTGTATCAATAAATGGGTTCTTTGAGGTATATCCTTCCGAGGATTCCATCCTGATCCATGGGAAAATTTGGCATTACAATATGTAACCTAACAGGTTTACCTCGTATGGTATAGTAGATGGTTCCTAATGTCTCAATGGTGGTTTTTGTAATACCTGTTAGTTCTGTAGCATTTCTTTCGTCTATCTCTGTTTTCGATCTTAATGCTGTTAATTTAATGAAGTTTACAGCAGCATCGTTGTCTAACATAAAAGTTAGATATTTGTTTCGTTCTTTGGGTATGTCTAAACTTATCACTGTGGGTTATTTATCTTTCGTATCTCTTCCTTTAGATCTTTGAAACATAGTGATCTGTTTACTTTTTGTCTGATTTTGACTAGTATGAGTACTGTCTGGATTCTTGATAATGTTGCATAGGCTAGTGATTGAGTTGACCTGATCTGACCTTCAGTTCGGTTTGCGGTTTGGATTTAAATTATGCCGTTGTGTTGGTGGATAGCTGTCCTGAGGGGCATTATTATGATTATTACAATCATGTCTTCTCCTTATGTTAGGTTGATAACCACTACTGTTATATTGTTGATTATTGGAATTGAACACTCGGGGATCACTATATAAGTTTGTGTTCCTGTTCGAATTAAAATATTGACTTTGTTGCTTAAAACCGCTTCTTGGATAATTATTTGGATATCCTTGATCTGATTATAGATTACAATTGAAGTCGGGTTTATATCCTCTGCTAAGATTAATCTCGGGTTGATAATATTGTCGATCTTCTGTATTAAAATTTGTCGGATTATATGGCTGCTGGATGTTGTAATTAGTGGGTCGACTTGCACGGTGTGCTGGAAAAGACTTTTACCTAAAAGTCTTTGAACCTCCAAGATTCTTTTAGATTCTAATTCCTAGTTGTTTCCCGAGTACTTGAAGTCCAGAATCGAAATATTTTGAAAAGCTCCTGCCGATTTAAGTTGATTTTTGTATCTTTCAATAGAGTAAGAAAAAAAGCAGCAAAATCTCTTATATATTGCAGTGCTCTTATTTATCTTATTTTTTTATACCTAACTTACAGTACTGTAAAATAGAAAATTTCGAAATATAATACAAACATAGTAGTTGAATAAATAAAATGAAAAAGAAACTTTCTGTAAACTCAAAATAAAAGTTCTATTAATTTAACAAACTGAATAAAATGCATTATTAGTCATTTAACGTAACGAGTACATATTTCGCTTTTAATAATAATATTTAAAAAAAAGTTTAATTTACATATCAGAACAGGGATGTTGTGTGGGGGGAGGGTGGTATATATTAATTACACCTTTAATATATATATATATATATAGCTACAATGAACTAATCCCCGAGCCGCTGCTGGATTTCCCGGCTCATCTGTTAATATTCAGATATACGATCTGCTTGTAGTAGTTGCCTCACATCTACTATGTATCAAGCTGCTGTCACCTGTAAAACCGCGTTAGCGAGGGTAATCTGGAGGGAACGAGAATGCGATACTCCAAATAAATACGCAGAAAGTTAAGTTCAGAAACATATATTGTTACAAGCATAAATGTACATCAAGACAGGGGCGCGATGCCCCCAGACCGCGCGCGTGCCGTATGTGTGTGGGATCTTACGCGCGCGAGAGAGAACGCTGGTTCAGCTTGCAATGCTGTATGCTCTCGTCGGCGCCGCTACGCAATTACAAGGGCTTGGCCCTGTACTTGCTATGCTGCTGCGGAATTCGGTAGCGCGTCTTTTCTCGCTCGCTCTCTCTTTACGATCTCTCTCTCTCTCTCCATCTCTCTCTCTCTCTCCATCTCTCTCTCTCTCCCTCTTGTAAATTTAAAACGGCGTTTAGCAGGCACCTTAAACAATTACATGGTGAGGAGTAGGTTTAGAGATAAGAATGAGTCGATTATATATTTAGGCTTTTTATTTATTTAAATTATTTATTTATTTAATTTATTTATTTATTAAAACTTATTTATTTAATTTATTTATTTATTAAAATTTATTTATTTATTTATTTAACTTATTTATTTATTTAAATTTATTTATTTATTTATTTAAATTTATTTATTTATTTATTTAATTTAATTATTTATCTTGTTTATTTATGTATTCGACGCATTTATTTATTATTTTATTTATTTATTTATTAAATATTTTCAGTGTTAATTAAGTGTGAATGTATTTAATTATTAATTTGACAAAACAATTTTAAAAAAAGTATGCATGTATTTATTAGTATGAATGGAAACGATTGTTAATGTATGTATATAATTTTATTCAAGCGACTGATAGGTATAATAAGTACGATTTAGAAAAAACAAATTTTATAACTGACAACAAAGCGCAATACTTTATATACCTGACTTCACATATGTGCAATTAATTTTAGTTAAGTAACGACGTGATATGTAATTTTAAGAAACTGACAACGTGTGACATTAAAAAATGTAAAAAATGTAAATTATATGTAAACTTTTTGTAAATATTTACAAATAAATATTATATCTATCTATCTATCTATCTCCATCTCTCTCTCTCTCTTTACGCGCTCTCTCTCTCTCTCTCTCTCTCTCTCTCTCTCTCTCTCTCTCTCTCTCTCTCTCTCTCTCTCTCTCTCTCTTTCTCACTGACAGACGCTTGTCGCTGCTATGCGCGATGTGCGCCCAGTCACTGGCAGTGTCTGCGGAGTTGGTGCAAGCCAGTGGATCCTGGCAGTCTGCTGCTGCTCATCTACCTTCTCTCTTCCTGCATGCGCGCACACACACACACACACACACACACACACACACGCACACACACACACACGCACACATACACACACACATACACACACACATACACACACACACACACACACACACACCCACACCCACACCCATACACACACACACACACACACACACACCGGATCGCACTCTGCTCTCTATATATATATCTTACGACGAAAGTGCCCCTTGTCGCGGTAAAAATTGCGTGCACGTGAATTAAATGTGCATGCAGATAGAAATTCGCTTCGCTGCTTGGAATACGAGAGCGAGGCGAATATGGAGAGAATGAGAGAGAGAACGAGAGTGGGCAGCCAGGTCTGTGTTGTACAGGCAAGCGCCTTTTGTTGCGGATAAGCGTACAGCGCGCGGTGGGGGCGAGAGAGAGAGTAGGAGTCCGCGGCTGCGGCGCGGGGCTCAGGCCAGCGCTGACCAACGGCTATCGCAGCGCTCATCGCACTTGCTCGGAGTCTTCAGTCTGTCCGCGGGCACTGAGTGGGCTAGTGGCGCACCACTACGTCCGATCATTCTCTCGTATAAATTCAGTACGCGGCCGCGCTCGCCACTCACGCCGGTTACCAGTCTACTCACACGAGGCGATCCTCGGTCAGAATACTGACGCTGCCGACAAATCAATACGTATACCTGCGTAGAAGGATATCGCGCGGGGTGCGCCTCCAACTACGTATTAATACGTATATATATATATATATATATATATATATATATATATATATATATATATATATACCTGTAAATCCCGCTTTCTGTTCACTACGACCGAGCCAGGTTGTACAGGCGCTCCTGTCACCCTGACCCGTAGTATCCCGTCGTCTCCAGGAACACTGCGTATCTGGTGACCGTCTCGAGACACTCCTCGGTCGGTAACGCAGACACCTGGATTGCAAAGAGACAGTAAGCCAGGCGCACCCGGGTTATACCCGTATACCCGTACACCCGTATAGGTCCGGCCGCGAGACGAGGCGATTCTCGATCGTGTGCAGTTATTTTTAAGTATAGTTTGAGTAGCCGGCGGTGACATGAGGCACTCCTCAATCACGTGTATCACTTTCTGATAGTTGCTTAAGTATAAATTCATCGGCCAGATTTACGGGCGCCCCCGTATCTGGTTCACTGTAGAGAACCTCTCATGGCCCCCACGAGTGGTACTCCGGCGTTACGGTGCTAAAACACTATTAAGACGGGCGCACCCTAATTACTAGTGCACGATAGGTAGCGGCCTCGCGGATACGCGCCTCCACGAGAGCATTAGTTTAAGTTAGGTAAACTAACACACACAAGGACGCTCCATATAGTTATAAGTTAACAATACTCTAGTCTGACTATTTTGGTTTTTTCTTTGTTTTATGTTATAACTAACCGATAAGTCGCACGACAGCCGATGCTAAACGGACGTAGCGTATTTGCAACACCACGTTATTTAACATTATATTCCATAGTCGATTCATCTAAATTTTCATTGGTTATTATTATATAAGTTACTCTTGTTATTTTTTTTTTGTATATATATATATATATATATATATATATATATATATATATATATATATTACTTTTTACTATTATTATAATTAAATTATTGTTTAATTTGATAAAATAAAACTTTCTTTGTTATTTTTAATCATAAAATACATAACTATTTATTTGATCATTTCCTATCCTTAACCCCCCAAATCGAACCCTTGTGAAGCTTTTGAGCATCCGAGGGTGGTCCAGATGTTACAATATATATATATATATATATATATATATATATATATATATATATATATATATATATATATATATAGCACATTGCACACGTGGGCCCGTTGCTCGCACAGCCACCTATGCGGCAGGCCTCGCGGTCGACACTAGGTGTGTCGCTCAGGAGTCTCGAATAATCTGCTGGTTCTCGTGCAGCTCCATGCGCTTGCTCTTCCGTCTTGCGCGAGTTCCCCCCACCTCGTCCTTCTATGTTTAGCTGGGCAGGAGCTCTACAAAATATTTTAATTCTAGGCTTAAAATAGTCGGGAAGCAACTAGAAATCAGAGTCTAAAAGAATCTTGGAGGTATAAAGACTTTTAGGTGAAAGTCATTTCCAGCCCACCGTGCTTGATTTATCTCCATTGTATTGGTCATTCCTATGCTGGGTCATTATATTCTGGGGGTGTGTATTCCCTTGTCTGTTTGAGGCTGAATATTCAGACTCTTCCCAGTCTTGGTAAGATGGTCTTGGCCTAAAATTTGGTATAATCTTGGCTTCCATACGAGCTTCGTTTCGGATATCTTCTTTATATGCATCCTCTAAAGTTGCAGGGTCTTTGCCGTCTACCATAGTAGCTATGCTAGAGCGTAATCCTTTTATGAATACGTCTAGTGCAGCTATCTGTAGTGGTCGGATGACCAATGTCAGATCTGTATCTGCGGGCATCTCTTCTTCTAGGGCACTCTGTACATAAATCAGGCCATTTCTGACGTTCTGTATGTAGTCCTTTAATGGCATGTTGCGTCCATTAAGGTGATTTATGCGTCAATATGTACCTAAAATATAAAAATGTATATTATAAACTGTTTTCCTATTACAATATGAGAAACGATGTAATATAAAAGAAAGACACTTTGAGTACCGAAAAAACAAGCTTTCAACAAAATTTCCATATTGCAAAAGTATAAATATCAACTAGAGAAAGATTCGACAAAACACTGGAAACTTTTTTACTCTCTATCCGATTCTAATTCTGAAGGTTTTATTTTATTCCTTGAAAGATTTCAGTGGGACTTAGCGATATAAAAATTGCAAAAAACCGTTGAACCTGCAAAGTAACAGCCAATAGTTTATACTTGTATAACTATAAATTTAAAAGAACACGAGTATTAACTAATAAACAATTAGCTGTAACTTTGCAGGTTCATCGGTTTTTGCAATTTTTATATCGCTAAGTCTCCCTGAAATTTTTCAAGGAATAAAATGAGACCATCAGAATTAATATTGGATAGAGAATAAAAAGTCTCCAGAGTTTTGTCGAATCTCTCTCTAGTAGTCGATATTTATAACTATGCAATATGCTATCTTGCAATATGCAACTATACTATCTTTTATATTATATTTATTTATTTATTTATTTATTAGACCAGAAAAATTTGCATGTAACCAATAAAGATAAAATTGAGTTAGCTTTGCATTCGTATTTACAAGTAAATTCTAAAGAGGTAAATAAACTTACCTGTACACAGGCTGGCTTATATAATCTAGAGAATAAACCAAAATACTTAAATACTAATTTAAAACCTAACTTAAAAATAAAAACTAAATATAAATAATAAAAAATAAAAAATTGTTTTAATTTTTTTGTATTACCTTTACTGGTAGTCAATGATTTGAGATTATTTGTTAACTCGTTGAAAATTTTTAGAGCTGCTATGTAGCTGCTTTTTTTACCTATTGTTTTAGTTATTTTTGGTAATTGAATACTTTTATTTGTAGTATTGCTGTTTCGGACTTATATATTTCATTCAGTATTTCATAATGAAATGAAATAGATTCTAAAAGGAATAATTGACTTACAGAAAGAGGAAGACATTGCTCTGAGAATCGATATTTGTTTATGATTTTTAATATTTTGTTTTGAATTCTCTGTATTTGATTTAGGGTATTACTATATGCTTCTCCCCAGGCAATTATTCCATAATTTATTAAACTTTGAAGAAATACATAATAAATTATCATTAATGTTATGGATTCCATAATAGTTTAATTTTGGCAAAAATAAATATTATATATCTAGTTCTTTTTACAATATAGTCGATATGTTTGTTGCATTTCATATTGAAACCGAATAGCAATCCTCGATACTTGTACTCTGATATTCTACTCTTTTTATTGGTTGATTACCTGTATTAATGTTTAGAGTATCTGGCACACTATCACAGTAATTTCCATACGTTATATAAACTGTTTTACTTACATTTAAAGCTAATTTATTCAAAGTAAGCCATTTGGACACTTGATCTAGATATACATTCATTTTATCCTGTACCTGTGACCACGTATCATCACTTGATATGATAACAGTATTATCGACATAAGACATAATTGTATCATTTTGCATATCTGTCAGTAGATCATTGACTAGAGTATAAATAACAAAGAACCTAGTATAGTCCGTTGCAAAACTCCTGTGAAGATTAACTTGTACTAACTTTTACAATCTTGAATTTTAACTCTTTGTTATCTATCTGAGAGATAGCTAGTTAATAGTTTTAAGACACTACCTCTTATACCATATCTCTCAAGCTTATCTAGCAGTATCCTATGATTCATAGTATCAAAAGCTTTGGCCAAGTCTAAGAATACTGTAACTATAGGTTTGCTTTTATCCAAATTTTTGTATATCATATTTGTTATATAATTCAAAGCATCCGTTGTACCTTTATTTCTAACAAAACCAAATTGTTTGTTAGATATTATATTACATTTTTTCAAAAATAGGTGTAGTCTATCGTGAATTATTTTCTTAAAAATGTTTGCAATGTTAGATATAAGCGAAATTGGTCTATAATTTGAGATACACGATTTGTCCCCTGCCTTGTATATGGGGACTACTTCAGCTTTTTTAAGGCCATATGGATTTCTCAATACACAAATTAAAAATATATTCTAATGGTAATAGTATATATTCTTTATTTATATTATTTCATTTCATTTATATTATTTACCCCTCCGGATTTATTTTTTCATTGAAATAATAATTTTATGTATCTCATTGGAATCTGTAGGTCGAAGAAAAATGGAATTGTGGTTCCTTGTAGGAAGTTCCAATTTATCGATGTTAAATTGTGTAATTTGCGCACTTAATTTAGCGCCCACTTCACAAAAGTAGTTATTCGTAGAATTAGCAATATTAGTTTTATTGTCAATTTTTTGATTATTTTCATATATATGATCAACTGACTTGCCCTGATTATCAATTTTTCCCAGTTTACTGTTAATTATATTCCATAACTGTCTTGGATTTCCACTATTATATTTACTTCTTCAGTTCCATATTTGTATTTTGCATCTTTTATAACTTTAGTCAATATTATATTGTAATTATTATATTCAATTTTTAGTAGTTGGCAAGTTGTTTTTTTACATAATATATATAAATTCTCTTTTGTTTTACATGATACTACTATCGCGCTTGTAATCCAATTTTTTCTCGGTATTAAGTCTTTATTTTTTCCTGTTAGTTTATATGTAGTGGCCTTTTCAACAAATTCATTCATCATTTGTATTAGTGTGTCTACTGAATGATTAACGTCCTGCAGAGATAATATCAAATTCCAGTCAGCGTTTCTGGCAATATTCTTTAGTTTAGTGTAATTTATATACATAGTTATATTTTTGTTTGTTTCTTTTAATTCGACGTGATCCACGTTTAAAATCAAATGATAATGGTCGTTAAAAGGATTATTTAACTTAAAAGAATCAACTTTTATATTATTATTTTTAACAAAAAAGTTGTCGATGCAGGTGCCCCCTTCGTTATTTAATGAGGGCCTTGATGTGAATATAAAACAGGGAGTATATTTATACTCCAAAAAGTTATTTATAAATTCTTGACTAATAATATTATCACTTAATTCTTTTCTACTGAAATTTTTCTCCAAAATATCAATATTAAAGTCTCTTACTAAACAATGGTTTTTCGTATTTGCCTGATCTTTCAAAAATGTTTTCATACTAAGCATGAATTCTGTTTTTGGCACATCATGACATATATATATATATATATATATATATATATATATATATATATATATATATATATTGCCGAAATTGTGAATGACTCTCCGCCCATTAATTTAACATTAGTACTTACAGTACTCAACCTATCATAAACTTCAATTTTAGTAGTTTCAAATGTGTTTTCTTTAATGTACATTATTACTCCATCTGCTTTATTTACTCTACTTTCATTGTAGTAACTTTTGTATCCATTTAAACGATAGTATCGTGTATATTGTAAGTTCCAAGTTTCTGTACATATTATGACACAAGGCTTTCTTAATAGACACTCAATGAAAGTTCCCAATTTTTCAAAGCTTGCGTTAAGACTTCTTATATTTACACATAAAATCAAATTCTTTTTATTTTTAAGACTTTTATTGAGCGTTTCCATATCCTCCACTTTACATTGACTAGTATTAATGTCTTCAAAATTTAAATCTTGATCCATAACTAAGATTAAGGTCCTTGTTCGGATCCCTTTCTGGATCTGGTTTGTATTGGTTGGGGTCGTTCTTCTGGTCCTATTTTGGATACGATGTTGGAGTTGATTTCGTATAGTGTTTCCGTTGATATTCTAGATATCTTCAGTGTATCCGGCTGGTGGTCAAAGTTATCTACCCAACCGATGTGTTTCGGTATAGTAGTTTTGATGATATAGTCAGTATAATCTATAAACCTCTTTATTTTAGCTTTCAGAATTTCACACTCGTGACTGTAGCAACGTGTGCAATCCTATATTTTGTTTTGTATTTTACATTGCTGTATACACAATTTGTACACCTTTTGTTTGTCTTATTGCAACCCTTTATTTTATGGTCTCCTGCACACTTTAAACACATAGAACTATTATTACATTTTTTTCCATTGTGTCCAAACCTTCCGCAATTGTAACAAGGTTTAACGTTCTGAAAATCATAAACTTTACAATTTTGATAACCTACGAAAATCTTGTTGGTCTCTCTGACATGTTGATACAATTCTGCTGGCAAATCTATTATTATAGACTGCATATTATTTTTCTTATTCGTGTAAGAATGTATAATCTCGCACTTTTTGTTAAAATCTTTGAAATTTCTGTCATCAATATCTTCTTCTAGCCTTGCATTATCCACTTTTTCAAAGTTAATAATTCCAACTATCTTTACTTTAGGGTTTTCAATTTGTTCTGTATTTATCTCACAAACATTTGATAGTTTTGCATTTAATGTATCGTATGCCTTGTTAACACTCTATTCATTTAAACAATTTATAATTAATTCATTAATTATTCTTAATTAAATAATGTGAAACTTTTTCATTAATCTTGTCAATGTTTTCTGTGTTTTTAGTTTTTTTGATTATAATTTTGGGTACTCGTTTAGGCTTGCTTTTGTCAATAGCAGTTACTTCTCCAAAAGTATACTTTTTTGTAGTTGTAAATGCATTTTTCTCCTCATCCTTTAGATCTCATAACAATTGATTTTTTTCTTTTAATTCCTTGTTCAGTTTTTTTAATAGTATGTTTTCCATCTTTAATGTTTCAAATTCTGAGTAGTCTTCATATTTAGTATCATTATTATCATCATTATTTTCTTCCTCTACTATTTCATTTAATTCTCTTATTAATTGCTTTTTAAATTTCACTGTTTGCAGCAATGATAACTCTAGCCTCATTACTCAGCTCATTTTCATCCACTTTTGCGGTTAGTTTTAGCTCCTCATGCTCCGGACAAACAACAAAAATTGCACTTAGTCTCTTTATATTGTTATATTTAACAAAGTCAGTTTGATGATAGACATTTTCACATATTATGAAGGACCTGCTCTCCTCTGCCATCTCGGGACTTAAAAAATATTGCTTCTCATATTGTAATAAGAAATCAATTTAACATATAAATTTTTATATTTTAGGTACATATTGAAGCATAAACCACCTTAAATGGGCGTATGCCTGACAAGGCATTTTGAAGGGATAAATTCCGAACCATCGTGGTCATGAAGATAGCTGTTGCATTTCAGCGGTCCTCTCGTCGTTGCCTGCGTTACCGGCTCTTTGTCGAGCTAGTTCTCTTTCCTGCTGTTGCTGTTGAGCTAATTCCGCTGCTCTCCGTTGAGCTTCTTCTGCCGCTGCATAATAAAATGATTCACGTTTTGGAGAACTTAACAATGATGTCGATATTCTGGTTATATTGCTTCTTTAAAATCGATATACTAATGGGGTCTGTTAAGCTAGGATCACGGAAGGAAAACTTCTAAGAATCCTCCTGATTTTTGTAAGTTTCCTGATATTTTTTTTTTTTTTTTATTTAACGTCGCCATGTTTGTGCTTCCATGTGGTGCTAATCGACGACGGGGGTCTGCGGTGTGTTTGTAAACAAAACACATGTAATTTTTACAGAGGTGCTTGTATCAATCGGCAGAGACTAGGATTCGAACCCGGGTCACCGGCGTGGGAATCCGACACTCTACCGACTGAGCCGCCGCAGGCCCCTTTTTCCTGATATTATCTGGTATTATTTAGAAGTATTTAATATAACTTATTCATTGGGGTTCGTAATTGTTTTATAGCTTACTGATTTTGGAGATTGTTTTTATTATAACTGGAAATTATTTGTAAAATATATTATAAGTACATATGTCATATATGTTATATAAATCATTAATGCATTTATATATAGAAAGGAGGATTAAAATAAATCAAAATTTACCTTATATTTTTCCTGAAAATTTTAACAAAACCAGTCTCATTTATTTGCTTTTTGCAATAGGGTCACCTGGAATTACATTTGGGGTGGGGTTATAATAATAATAATAATAATTGACGACAATTACTATCGTTTTATACATATATGTGTGTAACGATGTATACTTAAATATAATTTTTAGTCTACTAATTCATTATTAATATCCTCATTGGTGTACAGTCCAGAACAAGCACAATTTTTATCAATTCGGTTTGAACAATAACTCGAAAAGTTATCGAAATTATTATTCGGAGTGTTTGTTATATTCAAATTTTTTGGTATGGGATTGTTGCCATACAAAGTTTAATGAATAATTGGGGATACCTATTCTATCTAGTAATTATCTTATTGTTAGAGGGTCCTTTAGTTGACGTTAATTAAATAATAGGTAGTGCCCAGACACGCCGACAATTCACATCATATATGTGCTTAAGATCTTTTACGCATGTTGGCCTTCGGAACAACGTCTCCACAGTGTGCGGTTTATTCTCATAGGTACCATTACACTGTTATTGTATGTTGTTGCGTCGGCCATCTATGAGATATTAATTTATTATTTGTTATAGCCTTTGAAGAGGGGAGTATAAAAAAACTCCCGAAACTTCGGCTTTTTGACCAAGCAAATAAAGTGTTATAGTTCCTTGAGATTGATAAAGTCTACTCATTTAAATTTAAATATAAATAAATAATTGAATGATGAGTTTAATCAATCCAATAACCTTAAACTATATTATTGATTGTATTATTAGAAAATTACAACGTTAAAATGTGAGATATTACTAAGTACATGTAGCACAAATATTTTCAGAATGATTGTTTTTAAACATATAAAGTTTCCTAGACTAGTAAGAAAATATTCTTCTATTGGATTTAACCCAGGCTTGCCTCCTAAAGAAATTTCTTAATTTTGAAGTTCTCATCGCCAGGGCAGTTTTATAACTAGAGTATTTTTAAGCAATAATAAAGAATATAGCAAAAAAATAGTAGTATAACTGAGCGGGTTCTGGCCCACTCGGGTACTGTCTCAGGTGAGCCAGAACCGGCATGGTATTTCTGGGTTCTCGCACCCGACTGTGGGTTCACCCACCCGGCCGCGGAGGCGTCACCTGACCGCGGCTCCCTCCACCCAGGCGCGAGGGCGCCCCTCCGGCCGCGTGTCCGGACTTGTTCACGCGAACTCGCAGCACCACCCTGCCGTGTGTAGCCCGGAACGTGTCCGGACCTTTCCGAAATTGTGAATCTTCTCTTCTGGGGTCTCAAGATTTATTGTTGACTTGATAGGTGAGGGTTCATTCTGCAGCTTACGTCTTTTCACCTTGATCATATCAAGACGATGATCATCCTTCTGTATATCAGATGTGTCGTCTGACAATACTGTAGAAGATGTATTACTATGTTGAAATCCATTCCTACTCTTGCACTGGGGAATTGAGTCAGTCGTAGATTGTTTTTCCTCAAAACGATAACCATCTTGATCAGTAGACTGGAACATTGGAGCAATAAACTTATTGAATTTATTATTTTTCTAACTAAAGGTATTGATAATTATCTTAGAAATGTGAATAAAAATCTTAGAGATGATTCACAATTTCAATAAAACTTGCAAAACTTCCGATAAGACTAGTGAGGAGGATGAAGAATCTCTGGCTATCGAAGAATCTCTGTCTGGCAATTCTCCACGAGCTACTGCACTGCACGTGAAACTATTCCATCCATTTATGATAGTAGTAATATGATTGCTACTACTTCACCAATATTACAATGGAATTTTGGATCTAGATTCCAAGATCAATCATATACAG
Organism: Gastracanthus pulcherrimus; assembly: GCA_949152435.1. Lineage (NCBI taxonomy): Eukaryota > Metazoa > Arthropoda > Insecta > Hymenoptera > Pteromalidae > Gastracanthus > Gastracanthus pulcherrimus. Next base: position 112,035,970 of record OX424575.1, on the reverse strand, counting down.
CTGATTCATACGAGAATTGGAGAAGAAAGAGAGTATGACTAAAAATCCATGTGGAATTCATAATGACGAGATTAACTTTATCGTTAAGGAATTCCGTGATGCAGTGTACATATACTGATGTATTTGTTCTTAAGAAGCAATGAGTCATATGACTTAAACAATTACATGTTTGTAGTTCTATATAAATCTAATATTCAGTAAGAATTTCATTAAATTTTATTCTTTAATTTTTTAGTTATAGAGGTTAGAAAAAAATGTTTCAGCGCACGGTATAATAAATGAAAATCGGTATATTTTGCATCGTATTTAGTCTTAAATTAAAGGATTTTATGAGTACTTTATGTGAATCAAAATTAGGTGCCCAAAAAACATGTTTTCATCAAGAAATTTTCAAAAAATCACATTCTTCAAATTTTGAAAAACTTGAAATTCTTTTATATAATTAAAATGAGTTAACCATTTTTGCTGAAATTTTAAAGCTACTTATAGATATGGATAACAAACGTGCAAGCAAAGTTTGGTCAGGTTTTACCGCGGCATATTCAAACGCGGATGCGAGACACACACACACACATCTATACAGCGGACAGTTTTTTGAGTAGCTTATTCAAACTTCCCAAGTCATACAGTATGTTTTTACGTTATAAAATGACAAAAAGATTCTTTTATCAAAACAATGCTTTCTGATTGAGAAAGCAGAAAAACTGAATTTACTGACATAATAAATTATTGTAAATATTTATTTTATTCTCAAATTGTTATAATTCTGATTATATCGGCCCTCCATTCAATAGAGAAAGTAGAGCCGTGTTGACATTCTATCACTCGACCCAGAAAACGAAAAGAAAACAATAAACGTTTAATGATTATTTAAGGCCAGGGTAGGGTTTTGCACTTTCGAAAAATCGATTTCTTTTTTTTGCTTTTTCTTGTAGTATAACATCTTAAGAATGTTGTCCCAAAATTCAAATCGATCGGAGCAAAACTCTAGAAGTTATAGACCTTTTAGTTCCTTATCCTCGAAGTGTAATCGCAGCAGCTGCAGGCGCTCGAAAACGAAGCGCGCAACTGAGGAGCAGGTATACAGTTTATTCTCTGTGATCATTCTGTTCCGATTTCATGTTTTGAAAAGGTCGTATTTAGTAAGGAGAAGCAGTTGAAGCCTTATATACATGCTATATACGTGTTTATATTTCGAAAAGAAAGAGAAGCGTCAATTGACCGTTGAACCTTCGTTCGATAGCGTGCCACGCAGTGACTTTATAATAGTGCTCGTGAAATTGTTTCTTTAATTATAAAATGCCGAGAAATTCAAAAGCTTCACGAGAGGAGCGGAGTAGCTCAAGAATTTATTTGAGTAGACCGAGAAAAAGGCCTAACCCAATGGACAAATCCGACGATACAGTTACGACTAAGAGCGCGTCATCTAAAAAAATTAACTTGAATACGAGTGACAGTGTAGCAGAAGATACTGAAAAACATTTCAGAATTATTGATTTTTTACAAGTATTTTCTTCAATTTCAAGTGTAGTTAAGTGTGCTGAATGCGATGGAAAAGTTGTGTTTCAATGTTGTAAAAAAGAAGGTCTTGGTTTTGAGATACAAGTGAAGTGCTCCAATTGCAATCCACGCTACATACCGTCGAGTGAAAAAATTGGTCACCGCTATGAGATTAACACTCGATTTGCCTTTACAATGCGTGCATTAGGTTTAGGCTTAGCACGGTGTAATAAATTCTGCGGCTTAATGGACATTTCAAGTCACTTTTTATCCAAAACATCTTACTTAAGTAATATATCCATGATCGCAACTTCTGTACAAACTACTGCTGAAAAGTTTCTTCTTTCCGCTGCACAAGAAGGAATAAAAATAACGAAGGAAAATTCAGAATCTGATGTTTTGACCGCTTCGGGAGATGGGACCTGGCAGAAGCAAAGTTTCAGCTCTTTATATGGTGTAACTTTGTTGATAGGCTACTGGACTGGCAAGGTAATTGATATTCAAACTAGCAGTTTATATTGTCAACAGTGCAAATTATGGGAAAAAAGTTAAATACGGCTGAGTTTGAAGAATGGCATGAAGAGCATGTAAATAACGGTGAATGCCAAGCCAACCACGCGGGTCCATCAGGAAATATGGAAGTGGGAGCAGTAATAGACATGTTCAGCCGCTCCGAAGAGAAGTATGGAGCAAAGATTGGTAATTATGTTGGAGACGGAGATAGTAAGACGTTCAGTAATTTAGTTAAAGCACAGCCATATGGTAAAGATTTTGTTATTAGTAAAAAGGAGTGCATCTGACACGTGCAAAAAAGAATGGGGAAACGTTTGCGTGACCTTGTTAAGTATACTGTTGAGGAAACAGTCGTAAAAACAGGAAAAAACGCTGGTAAAAAACGTAGGAGTAAAGTCCTTGGCGGTAAGGGAAAACTCACCGGAAAAATGATCGACAATTTAAGTAGATACTATGGAGCAGCTATAAGACACAATTGCGATTCGGTGCAAAAAATGAAAGATGCCATCTGGGCTACCTACTACCATCAGCAGTCGACAGACGAAAATTCTCATCATGAAAAGTGTCTGAGCGGCGAGACTTCGTGATGTGTCGGAGGTTTTACCCAAAACGCCAATGAGAGTCTTAACCAGGTAATTTTGGCCGAGATACAGTGATCACCGCAAATTATCTTTTTCAAAAGGCGTTTTGGGAAATGCTCCGTCACCGGCTTATTTGCCGACATAATTGCATGAAAAAATTTGAGAATGTTGTTGAAATGATGCTTAAAAGTGTACAAAAGGTTTGAATAAATTTGGTCAACCCAGGTCTCAAAAAAAAATCGCAAAAAAAGTGTTTTTTTTTTACCATGTAAACCCTACCCTCCCCTTAAATTCGTTTATATATTTAAAGAGATAATCAAATAGGTAGAATGATTTTACGGTTTTGTCTTTTATTAAGGAGGAAACTCCGAGACCACCCTAGTCAATTTGCTCGAAGTGCTAAGTTAGTATCTAACTCATATGAAATATATTCTACTTGTTACTAAAAATCGTAAAACATTTTTCTGTATTTTTATCGAAAATATTTAATGTTTCGTCGTCTAAATATATTCTTAAACCTAAATCTGCGAATCTGCTGATATCACGTTTGTTAATATAATTGTCTTCTCTTTATGTATATTTGATCGAAGTAACAGATTCTTTGTCACGTATTTCTATATTCGCTGCTTCGTTTAAAATCTCTTAATAGTATGCCATTCTTGACTATGTGGTATGTATCTCCTGAGTCAGCTATGAATGTAATTTATATGGGTGTGTTTGATGTTGATTTTACTTTCATTGTCTTCGTACCTGCGATGTATGTTTTTATTTTGTTGTTTTAAGCTTGCTTTCTTCCTGTTCTCACAGTTTGTGTGTTTCTTTTAAATACTCTACCTGTAAATCCCCTCCTTTCTCCACCTTTATTATAATTTTGTTTGCTTCTATTGTAAATATTTTTACCTCTAAAGTTGTTTATTTTCTCTAAATTATGTGTTATTGTTTGTTGTTACGTGTAGTGTTTCCTTTAATATTATTATATTTTATCAACCGGTTTTGGAATGATCCCATGCCTCTGTTGGGGTAGTTTGTTTTCTTGTGGTCTACATCTGCTTGGCAGATGAAGCAGAACCACATATTGCGTGCAGTAAGTTGACAGTCTGGCGAGTTATGCCCCCCCCCCTGTCATATCCAAAGCATCCAGCATTTGGCTCTGACTGCCACTCTACTTGCCTGTGTGCTACATTGGCCTTTGGTCTTACTCTATTTTCTTCTAAATTTCTTTTTTATGCTTATAACTGTTAAATACATGATTTTATGTCTTGTCATTTTTTTGTTGTCTGTTTGTCTTCTAATTAAGTTTCCGGATCTAAGTTCTGGGTTTGCGTGAGATACAACTTGATAAAAGGCTGATCTTTTCGCTTCCTCTGTTAGAGGAATATTTGTACCATAGCTCTCATATTCTCTAACAATGGCATCGAATCTATCACACAAATCATTTACTTTTTCTTTGTTCTCTATTTTAATGCGGTACAATTGTGCTCTAACTGAGACAACAATCACATTTGCTTCTATTCTTCTAAATTTTTTTACTTTGGTTATTATTTCTTTCGGATGTTTAATATTTAGTATTTTCTTATGGTAGTAGTCATTTAAATGATTAATGATTATATCTCTAACTAGTGATTCTCTCTTTTCTAATTCTTTTGAATTTAAGTTTTATGGTGTTGATATGTTACTGTCTATTACGTCTAATAAGTCATTTGATCTTAGTTCTGAATTTAAATAATCTAACCAAACATTTATTGCTATTTTTTCGTGTAAGTTTATAATCTCCTTTTATGTTAACTTTTGATGTTTTACATTTATTGATCTTCGATTTTTCTACTAAAAAAATTATAAAAATATATAGTAACTGGATGCAAAAGTAATTTATACTAAAATCTAATATTTCATATTGTTACAGTATATGATATTTTATAATATTTTAAATACAAAATATTGTCATTATAAGGCTTATTTAATTTCTTATTCATAAAATAAACCCAATTCATTTATTAATTACCAATGTTACGAATACGGCAGGCATGCTTACATTCTGCTGCACTCTTGACCGGAATTTGAACCTTTTTTGTCTTCTATTTTAATTCATAATTGATAAGACAAACGTAAAAATATAATTATAGAATAATAACACATCGAGTACGTTGTATTAATGTGAAAAATCGTAACGTACACTGGGACTAATAGTTTTCTCCGAATACAGAAAGACGCCCTTGTATTTGAGTGATTCAGCCGAAGTTCGCCTATTAAAAGTCTACCTTCGAAAACCTAAAAAAAAAATTTATTCGCAAAAATTCTTTCTTTTAAAAGCAATTATTTGTATTAATAATTTTAAAATAATTGGGTTGTTCTTCGAAAAATAATAATAAACAAAATGTTATTGCAACCCACTCCAAAGTTCCTAGCAATGTATAGAGAATGTCTATAGATTGTGACCCATAGGATCAAGTTTCGGAATGCCTTTAATGAGTTGTAACATACAATTTGTGAATCCACCATTGGGTATCAAGTTATAGCAAACTATTGTGTGCTTTTTGGCATAAATAGTACTGTCACTAACACTTTATCGCAAATTTCTGGACAAAAATTCCGTACCCTTTTTTAATGATAACTAGTGAATTTTAAATTCAAGGCTAATACAATATATATTATTGATTTGTTTTTAAAAAAATAGTTCGTATATTAATTTCTATTTTTTTACAATTGTAGTTATCCTATTCATATATTAAAACAAAGGGTACAATTTTGTTTAATACAGTTCAAGAGATCTGGGCGCTAAGTGGGCAAGTTACGGTTAAATGACCAATTTATATATACAAAAGTAGAAAATAATCTCTTTGTCAAGGTTTCCACAAAGAATACTATAAAAATTCGTCAAAGTTTTATGCAAAAATATGTACATCTACGTACATTTATATATGTTGGTTTGTACATCATTCCTCCTCCCAATATTCAGATACTATACAGGCTCTGCTGCATAATAAGAAGAGAAAAAGATATCCTTGAATACACTCTAAATTATACTATTTTTTTATTAAAAACAAGAATTTCCAATTTTCAAAATCTTCTAAAATATAGTTATTGATAGGTATTTAATTTACTGAAATTCACAATATTTGTAAACACATTTGGTTGACTAGGACTCATTATAACGGTAAGCACTTTTTTCCGAAGTCTGCTGACCCGCTTTCATTCCGTTCCACTATTTGCAGGACTTTTGGCTGTATTCTTCTTTTTCATTTTAATAATAATTAAGAAATTAATTAATAAAGAAACTTAAGTTATAATGATAACGCATCGCGTTCTTTATATTCATTTCAAACGTCAAAATATATATTGTCCCCGAAGTTGACATGCTGTGGAACCTCACCTCAAGTCCCTGCTCCGGTATTTACCTTCACGCCCACGGGAAAAACCACAGCTCAAAAGAACCGTGAGCAGAGCAATCTTCATTATCGGGTGTCTCTCTCAGTGTAAGTCCCAAGACGATTGATGTTGACTATCTTGGATTTATGTCTTGGTGAACGACGAATACAATAAACGACGTCATTAATTTTCCTCACAACTTCCCAAGGTTCTACCCAATTTGTGGGGTTTTGGTGCTTTTCCTTTGGTTTTTTGAGGGTTGAAGAACCAAACTTTTTGGCCTTGGGAATATTCAATGTTGAGCGCTCGCTTGTCGTACCAAGACTTCGTTCTTTCCGATTGTAAGTTAATCCGGTCTCGTGCCATTTTGTGTATCTCGCTGAGTTTCCTCCGAAGCTTGTGTACGTAATCCCCGTCTCCTTCAATCTCGACCTCCTCTGGTAGACATCCTCGAAACAAGTCCAAAGGAAGCCTCAGATCGAAACCGGTGTACATCTCAGCCGGAGTAGTTCCAGTCATCGCATGTTTGGAGGATCTGTAAGCTAACAAAAATAGTGAAACTCAACGATCCCAGTCTTTTTGATTTTCATGTATGTATTTTGTAAGATAGTGTAGAAGTGTTTGGTGTTGTCTTTCTACTTGTCCAATTGATTGTGGATGTAATGGTATCGTTCTTGTCTTCTTGATTTCTAATAACTCAGATAATTTTTAATCAATTTCGAATCAAAATTCGTTTTTTGCTCAGTATTTACCTCTAAAGGTACCCCATACCTACAAACAATCTGATCAACAAAAATCTCAGCAATGGTTTTTGTTCTCATATTTGAGAGAGGAAAAGCTTCAACCCATTTTGAAAAACAGTCTGTCACAACTAAGAGGTATTTATTGCCCAAAGAAGAAAGTGGAAATGGGCCTAAGATATCCATTTGAAGTCTTTCAAATGGAACTCCTGAATTATAAATTTTCATCTCACCATGACCTTTATCTGGAGGACCTTTCTTTGAAACACAGACTTCACAAGATTTACACCAATTTTCTACATCTCTTTTACAAGTAGCCCAATAAAATCTTTTTCTAATTTTATCTAAAGTCTTGTTTACTCCGAAATGTCCTCCAGATGGTGAATCATGTGCTTCTTCCAAAATATCTTTAATTTTATGTTGAGGAACAACTAATTGACGGATTTTGTAGTCTAAATTCGTTGAAACTCATTCTCTATACAAAATCCCATAAATTAGTACCAACGAATCCCATTGAGAACAATAGATTTTGGTGAATTCGTCCATCGATGAAATCTCTTGCCATTCTGGTTTCTTCTATAATTCTTTCGTTTGATAAGTGAAAGAAATAGCTTCATCTTCTGCTTGACTATTCTTCCATTCTTCTGATATGTTTTCTTCAAAATGGTTCGGCAAATTGTTTCTACATTATTGAATTTTTTTTCTACTCTGGAACAATATTTGCTGGAGAAATCTTCACAAGGCCGTCTTGAAAGTCCATCAGTATTTCCATGTAAATTGCCTTTCCTGTCAATAATTTTGTAGTTGTACTGATCCAATTTTCCTAACCAACGAGCCAATTGTCCATCCAATTCCTTAAACGACAATAACCAAGTTAAAGAAGAATGATCAGTCCTAATAATGAAAGGTTTACCGATGAGGTAATAATGAAAATGTTTTAATGGTTCTATAATAGCAAGGAGTTCACGTCGAGTGACACAATAATTTCTCTCTGATTTTGAAAGGACTCTACTATAATAACCTATGACACGTTCGATTCCATCTTGTTTCTGAGAAAGAACCGACCCAATTCCATGGTCAGAAGCGTCAGTATCTAAAATAAATTCAGAAGAAAGAGAAGGAAATGTCAAAATTGGAGGTGTCGTAAGAACCTCTTTCAATCTTGAAAAAGCTTTTTGACATTTCTCTGACCATATGAACTTAGCCGATTTTTCAGTTAACTTATATAAAGGTTTAGCTATGTCAGCAGAACCTTTAATAAGTCGCCTATAATAACCACAGAAATTCACGAAACTCAACACAGCTTTTTTGTTATGAGGAATTGTCAGTTTACAACAGATTCCATCTTCTTTGGATCAGCTGTTTTTCCATCTTCTGAAACGATGTATCCTAAATATTCAACTTGCCTGCTGAATAAAACACATTTCTTCTTATTAAAACGGAATCCTGCTTCTTTAAAACGAACAAACACTTTCTTCAGGTTAATTATTATCTCATCAAATGACTTTCCTAATACCATAACGTCATCCAAATAGACTAAACAGAATTTTGAAAGATAGTCTCTGAGTAATTTTTCCACTAAACGTTGAAAAGTTGCTGGTGCGTTGCATAAACCAAATGGCATAACTGTAAATTGCCAAAGTTCTTTTCCGATTGAGAAGGCCGTGATTTCCCTATCCTCTTCTCGAATCTTGATTTGCCAGTATCCACTCTTCAAGTCCAAAGTACAAAACCACGAAATTCCTGCAAGTTTATCAAGAGTATCGTCAACTCTTGGTAAAGGGTACGAATCCTTAATTGTAATTGCATTAATTTTTTGAAAATTAATACATAAACGAATTTTTCCATCTCTCTTCTTCTTGGGAACTACAGGTGAACAATACGAGCTGTCTGATTCTTCAATAACTCCTTGAGAATGCATCTCAGCAATACATTCATCCAATTCCTTAACTTGATGAATAGGGCGTCTTCGAATAGGTTGTTTAATTGGTTGATTATGGAGTAATTGAATTCTATGCTCAACCAAATTACATTTTCCAGTAACGTCATCATCTTTAAAACTCTCTTCAAATTCATGAAGAAGATCCGCAAACTTCTGTCGTTGATCTTGATCTAAGTTCTCTGAGTTCTTGTCAAAAATTTCTTGTAACGTCTCTGGTACATCCTCACTAGAATCAACTATTCTCGAAATCTGTTTATTGATGATTGAACTTGGAGTATTTAAAATAATATTAGTTATCGAATCTGTAATACCAGTTGTATCAAGAAAATCACTACCAAGTATACAATCATCAATAATATTTCCAACAAAAACATCTAAATTAGCTGAATGGTTACCCAATTTTATCGAAGCTGAAATCAAAAATTCAACTGGTACCTTTTCTCCAGTCGGATACTTAAGAGTTGTAAAATTAATAGGAATTCTTTTATCTTTTGACTCTACAAATTTCGGATTTATAATAGTCACATCAGAACCAGAGACTACTTTAAAAATACGAGTTTTGTCATTAATTAAACCATTAATTAAACATGCTAAGTGTTTATCACCAAAACGAAGTTCAAGACGGGAAACTAAATCATCAAAATTTGACGCAGTCGAATCAGATTCAACGAGAATTGATTTTGCTCTTCCTTTCAAACAAGAAATAAGAGCTGCTGATTTATTTGCAGGTGTCCAAGTGTTTGCTCTAGCGATGACTTGAAATTGAACCAAAAATTTACGAAGAGGTGATGATCCATCATAATCATCAGCTTTCAATTTAAAAACCAAATCCGTTCCCGAGTGGATAGGTCTAGTGTTCGGTAAAACAGAATTATCTACATTTGAACCTAAACCACGAGTAGCAGTAATCAAAGGATCAATAACAGAAGTTCCTAACCCAAGTCTATTCCGATTTAAAGATAACCCAGTGTCATTGATTCTAGCGTTCTCTGTTTCTGTTGTATGTGAATGTATATCTCTATTCTGTAAACGATTTAGCTGATTAATTTGGCGTTGCTGTTCTCGCTGTTCTGCCAGCAGTGTGTTATTCAGGGTCCGAAGTCTCGATATATCTTCGTTCAAGTCAGTCCTCTCCCTCTGCTCTCGGTCATCGAATAGTTCTCTTTGAACTTGTTGATCCCTCAGTAGCCTAATCTGTGCTTCAAGTTCCTCATTGTGATGATGAGCATCCAACAATTCCGAATCTCGAACATGGAGTTCCCTTTGTAAATTCAATGTATCCTCGTTGCATTGATGGAGTTCTTCAGTAATTTCCTCTACACGTCTCTTCAAGCTTGTTATCTCCAAATTCGCTTCAGTGAGAGACGGTTGAGGCTGCTCAGTTGAAAGATTTCTCGGGGATGGAATTGGTGTTCTTGATACCACTGACATCTTGCCGGAACGTAAAAGCATAGACTTTCCACTAAATCACTTTTTCGAAAACACTATCCCGGACGAGCCCCCAAAATGTTATGATCGGGTTCGGGTAATGAGAATGCCATTCTGGTTTCTTCTATAATTCTTTCGTTTGATAAGTGAAAGAAATAGCTTCATCTTCTGCTTGACTATTCTTCCATTCTTCTGATATGTTTTCTTCAAAATGGTTCGGCAAATTGTTTCTACATTATTGAATTTTTTTTCTACTCTGGAACAATATTTGCTGGAGAAATCTTCACAAGGCCGTCTTGAAAGTCCATCAGTATTTCCATGTAAATTGCCTTTCCTGTCAATAATTTTGTAGTTGTACTGATCCAATTTTCCTAACCAACGAGCCAATTGTCCATCCAATTCCTTAAACGACAATAACCAAGTTAAAGAAGAATGATCAGTCCTAATAATGAAAGGTTTACCGATGAGGTAATAATGAAAATGTTTTAATGGTTCTATAATAGCAAGGAGTTCACGTCGAGTGACACAATAATTTCTCTCTGATTTTGAAAGGACTCTACTATAATAACCTATGACACGTTCGATTCCATCTTGTTTCTGAGAAAGAACCGACCCAATTCCATGGTCAGAAGCGTCAGTATCTAAAATAAATTCAGAAGAAAGAGAAGGAAATGTCAAAATTGGAGGTGTCGTAAGAACCTCTTTCAATCTTGAAAAAGCTTTTTGACATTTCTCTGACCATATGAACTTAGCCGATTTTTCAGTTAACTTATATAAAGGTTTAGCTATGTCAGCAGAACCTTTAATAAGTCGCCTATAATAACCACAGAAATTCACGAAACTCAACACAGCTTTTTTGTTATGAGGAATTGTCAGTTTACAACAGATTCCATCTTCTTTGGATCAGCTGTTTTTCCATCTTCTGAAACGATGTATCCTAAATATTCAACTTGCCTGCTGAATAAAACACATTTCTTCTTATTAAAACGGAATCCTGCTTCTTTAAAACGAACAAACACTTTCTTCAGGTTAATTATTATCTCATCAAATGACTTTCCTAATACCATAACGTCATCCAAATAGACTAAACAGAATTTTGAAAGATAGTCTCTGAGTAATTTTTCCACTAAACGTTGAAAAGTTGCTGGTGCGTTGCATAAACCAAATGGCATAACTGTAAATTGCCAAAGTTCTTTTCCGATTGAGAAGGCCGTGATTTCCCTATCCTCTTCTCGAATCTTGATTTGCCAGTATCCACTCTTCAAGTCCAAAGTACAAAACCACGAAATTCCTGCAAGTTTATCAAGAGTATCGTCAACTCTTGGTAAAGGGTACGAATCCTTAATTGTAATTGCATTAATTTTTTGAAAATTAATACATAAACGAATTTTTCCATCTCTCTTCTTCTTGGGAACTACAGGTGAACAATACGAGCTGTCTGATTCTTCAATAACTCCTTGAGAATGCATCTCAGCAATACATTCATCCAATTCCTTAACTTGATGAATAGGGCGTCTTCGAATAGGTTGTTTAATTGGTTGATTATGGAGTAATTGAATTCTATGCTCAACCAAATTACATTTTCCAGTAACGTCATCATCTTTAAAACTCTCTTCAAATTCATGAAGAAGATCCGCAAACTTCTGTCGTTGATCTTGATCTAAGTTCTCTGAGTTCTTGTCAAAAATTTCTTGTAACGTCTCTGGTACATCCTCACTAGAATCAACTATTCTCGAAATCTGTTTATTGATGATTGAACTTGGAGTATTTAAAATAATATTAGTTATCGAATCTGTAATACCAGTTGTATCAAGAAAATCACTACCAAGTATACAATCATCAATAATATTTCCAACAAAAACATCTAAATTAGCTGAATGGTTACCCAATTTTATCGAAGCTGAAATCAAAAATTCAACTGGTACCTTTTCTCCAGTCGGATACTTAAGAGTTGTAAAATTAATAGGAATTCTTTTATCTTTTGACTCTACAAATTTCGGATTTATAATAGTCACATCAGAACCAGAGACTACTTTAAAAATACGAGTTTTGTCATTAATTAAACCATTAATTAAACATGCTAAGTGTTTATCACCAAAACGAAGTTCAAGACGGGAAACTAAATCATCAAAATTTGACGCAGTCGAATCAGATTCAACGAGAATTGATTTTGCTCTTCCTTTCAAACAAGAAATAAGAGCTGCTGATTTATTTGCAGGTGTCCAAGTGTTTGCTCTAGCGATGACTTGAAATTGAACCAAAAATTTACGAAGAGGTGATGATCCATCATAATCATCAGCTTTCAATTTAAAAACCAAATCCGTTCCCGAGTGGATAGGTCTAGTGTTCGGTAAAACAGAATTATCTACATTTGAACCTAAACCACGAGTAGCAGTAATCAAAGGATCAATAACAGAAGTTCCTAACCCAAGTCTATTCCGATTTAAAGATAACCCAGTGTCATTGATTCTAGCGTTCTCTGTTTCTGTTGTATGTGAATGTATATCTCTATTCTGTAAACGATTTAGCTGATTAATTTGGCGTTGCTGTTCTCGCTGTTCTGCCAGCAGTGTGTTATTCAGGGTCCGAAGTCTCGATATATCTTCGTTCAAGTCAGTCCTCTCCCTCTGCTCTCGGTCATCGAATAGTTCTCTTTGAACTTGTTGATCCCTCAGTAGCCTAATCTGTGCTTCAAGTTCCTCATTGTGATGATGAGCATCCAACAATTCCGAATCTCGAACATGGAGTTCCCTTTGTAAATTCAATGTATCCTCGTTGCATTGATGGAGTTCTTCAGTAATTTCCTCTACACGTCTCTTCAAGCTTGTTATCTCCAAATTCGCTTCAGTGAGAGACGGTTGAGGCTGCTCAGTTGAAAGATTTCTCGGGGATGGAATTGGTGTTCTTGATACCACTGACATCTTGCCGGAACGTAAAAGCATAGACTTTCCACTAAATCACTTTTTCGAAAACACTATCCCGGACGAGCCCCCAAAATGTTATGATCGGGTTCGGGTAATGAGAATGACGACACGTATTTATAGAAAAGCACACTTGAACTTGGACTCTTTATTCGAACGTAAACACAACTGTTCTCAACAGCTATCAGAATCAGACTAAACATAAACAATAACATCCGCGACGTCGTTGGTCTCGTTGCTAGGGGTTGCTATCCGCGATTCTCGGTGTTCGAATCGCGCAACGTTCGAGCTCGGTCACAACAATATACTCTGTAATTACCATCAGTTTCTGAATAAAGAAAGAAGCACAAAGACATCTGCATCGTATTTCTTTATACAAACGTAATTTATTCTGTTCTTTCTACCTGACGCTGCGTCAGCTCGGACCGTACTTTTAGTGAAAGAGGGAGATAGATTAATTGATATGATTGATATGCATTTATTTGTTTTCTAAAAACTATATATATACATGTCGAATTGAGAACCTCCTCCTTTTTCGAAGTCAGTGTTTTAGCATAATCTATGAGGCATATATTAGTATCTAAAAACTTTTTTCAGCTAAAACTCTCTTAAATACGTTTAAATACCGTAATATAAAATTGGGACGAAACTCCGGTCGTTGGCTGATTTTGTCTGGTTTTCGTGCAGGGTCGGAGGGACACAGGAAATAACATTTTTTTCTTATAAATGATCAATTCAAATATTTGGTAGTCATTCATTTATTATTCCGGTATTTAATATTAAGTAAAGAATTTTATTAATAGAAAATAAATTTTGTAATAAAAATAATAACGTTTTTCACTAATTTGTTCCACGCTAGGATTTTTACCTTACCCAACCTCTCCGTGGGCTCTGTTAACCCAATTGTCGATATTTGTGATGAGACGGTGGGTCCATCTCCCTGACTTTTCGCTATCAAAGTCTTTATTCGGAAGACGGAAGAGCTGAAAGATGTGCTTCAAAAAATAAAAGGAAACCAGTGGTTGCGGGGGGTTTCAATACCAAGGCACTGGAGTGGGGCTCCGCAGAAGTAGACACCAGGAGCTAGATAATTATGGAGATGGAATCACGATTAAACCTCATTGTCCAGAATGATGGTATAACAACATTTATCAGACGCGGGTAAAGGGAAACAGTACCAGATGTCACTTTTGCATCAGACGACATCGCCGGCAGTCTGCGTGATTAGAAGGTTATCGATGACTTTAATGCCAGCTACCACATATACATCAGCTCGAGTTCAATCACGACCGAACCACCGCCGTCACCAGAGCCGAACATTAAAATATTTATTTAACATTGTTATCAACAAGGGGGGAATTATTATTATTTGTTGGATGGAATAACGAGAAGGAGAATCGTGATCGAGGAAAAACACACACACACGCACACACACACACGGCACCTACACCATCGCGCGCTATTCACGCGACTCTCTCTCTCTCTTGCTCTCTCTCTCTCTCTCTTGCTCTCTCTCTCTCTCTCTCTCTCTCTCTCTCGTATATCTCGAGGATGATGAGCCACTGTACGCGCACGCACACACACGCGTGATCCGTCCTCTCTCCAGATGCACGCAGACGCAGGAGGAGAGAGGATTCGCTGCAGCATCTACAGCTTCCTCGCGGCACACAACACCGGCTGTAGTCACGAGACAGAGAGAGAGAGAGAGAGAGAGAGAGAGAGAGAGAGGACAGATTGATCGATTGATTAATATGCATTTATTTGTTCTTTTTTAAACAAATTAGAGAGAGCGAGAGACAGACGCAGCGGCCGACAGCTCATGGGAGAGCTAGCAGCTGCCTCGCCGCATGCAGCCGCTGCCAACTGCGATGTTCCGACGACAACAAAAGTCAAGCGGTCCCTACAGATATACACGCCAGGTTGTCGCACGGTTATAATTAGCGATTTGTATTTATTATTGCCCGCGTCTCTTATACAGGGCGGCAATCGCGCAGCGGACCAATCAACATTAGCGACTCAAATCACCGCCATCGTTAGCCTTGATTTCGGCATATAAGGAAAATCAAATTCAATCAGGATCAAGGTATAAAAGGAGGAACAAGTGTGTGTGGGCTGCATTTAGGCTAGAAAGAGCTGAATTTGCAGAAGATTTCCGGCCTCTCCGATTTTCGCCATTGACTGCCCCAGCGTCTACGAGAGAACACGTTTTTGCGACAGCTAGATTTGAGCCTGTTTATACAGAGTTGAGTCCAGATGAGTTGCTGCACCGTTGCTTAGGAGGATATACTCAGAACAGCAACGAAAGTTTCAATGCCACCGTTTGGAACTTGGCTCCGAATTCGTACTCGAGTGGCAAGAAAGTTCTGGATATTGCCACTAATATTGCAGTGTGCAATTTTAATGATGGCCTGAAATGTGTCCTTCGAATTATGAAAGCTCTGAAGATGGATATAGGTCTGCAAGCTTGCAATTTTTGTTGTGAACCTTTGAGACGAGGAGGAGAATTTGCATTTGAAAGGGCAGCTTTATGGTCCTGGCATTGCAGACTAACGGTAAAAAATTTTCTTTAAATGATTTTCTCATTTTTGTACGTCCGAAACTGATTTTGAAACTTTATGTTGATTTTTCTCGAAACGAAATAAATATCTTAATTATTATATTTCAAAGTGAATCACGTAGGGGATTTTTAATAAATTGATTTAAACAATTTTTATAAACAAAAACGTGCCTTTTTTTCATGGAATTTTAAATTTATTTTCAATTCACTGCCAAATTTGCAAAAATCCAGCTTGAAATGTGCGATTGGTACACTGCTTGCCACAGAGTGCTTTGGATGCAAGAGGCCTCAAGAGATCAGCTATAAATCAGCCATTTTGCACTTTTTTACTCAATTTTTTTTAAATATACTATAATATTAGACTAATAATATATCCAAATATCATTTCTTTATAACCTTTCTTTCCATTCAAAAAAAATACCCAAAAAAAAGCGTTTTTTCACTATTACAGTGGATATCCACAGTAGATATCCATTCATTTCGTCCTCCGTATCAGTCCAAGTATCATCTGAGGTTATGATGGCTGTATCATCTGCGTATGATACTATTGAATAACTTGGCATGTTTGTCAATAGATCATTAACATGCAATATGAATGATAGATGACGTAAGATTGTTCCTTGAGAAACTCCTATACAAATTTGTCGATAATCGCTATCTGTATTTTGACTCTATGTTTTCTATTAAATAGATAACTAACTAGTAATTCATAAGCTTGTCATCTAATACCATATAGATACATTTTTGCTTTCAGAGAGAAAGCTTTGTGATGGTAGATTTTTTTTGTGTTTTTTAACGTATAAACTTGTTTTATGCCTTGGAGAGTCCAAATACAGTAGTCTTATAAGATGTCTATATGTATGCGTGTGTGCGTGTGTGTTAGTATGTGGCATATCATCATTCGTTCAATTCGCGATATAACTTTCCCAAATCTTGAACGAATGTTTGCTATCAATGCCCGGTGTGCGCTTGAATGTTTCAGCAAAAATGTCAACTAAATTTTATTTATGACTATTTTTCAAAAGTTAAGAATTTTCAAATTTCCGATCTTTGAATCTTCTTTAATGCAGGAATGTTTTTTGGGAAGCAAACTTTTCACACAATAAAATACTCATAAAATCCTTCATTTTAGGACCGGAAACGATTTTATATCGGTCTTTTTTCAGTTGTTATACAGTATGACAAATTGTTTTTTCAACATTTATTACTAGAAAACTATACGATAAAAGTAAGTGAAATTTTTACTAAATACTTGTTTCATATACAGGTATATTCCTGTACATTTTTAGGTCATAAGACGGTGTATTTTCTGAGAAAAAAAATAAAATGTCAAAAAATGCATTTTTGGTGGACAAAGATAACTTGTGTAATACTTGATGTAATGCCTCGAAAATTTCAGAGAATATTTTTCAGGTGGCTGGTTATTGGCTGAATATTTTTGAGTCGATTTCGTTCATAATCTTCTGAGATATTAGAAATTATTTCATTTAAACAATACTTTTTCACCCTGTATATCACGACATCTCTAAGCTTTATTGTTGTGCTTTTTGTTGTAGATATTAAGTATTATTATATATGAGATTTATTATTCTACACTTCTAGCCAATTTGACGTATTATATTGCACAAAAAAATCCAAAAACTGGAAAGATAATCTTATATTAAAAATATTATTATTTAGTGATTTTTAAAAAATTATTTAATATTGACATAATTTGTTTTTGCAATATTGAATCTGTATCTATCTATAATAGAGCATACAAAAATTATAATTTTTATACTATTTTGATGATGGAATTTTTAAACCAGTATATGTTAAACGGTAGTAAAAATTTTAAATGAGTGATTTAAGTAAATGATGCGTCTTTGTATCTTATGCATTTGTTTGCAATATAAGAAATAAAACATTAATTCAATCTTTTATAGGTACATATTTCATTTGATTTATAGATAAAAATAGCTTTTAGAATCAATGAAACATCGCTGACACCTTGATATACGACATATACAGTAATATGTTTATTGAAAAATATTCATTTTTCATTACGGCACAAATTACTAAATGAAAATTGTTAGATAGGAAAATAACCACACCGGATGATACTGCGCAACTCTCTTCTTTATATAATAATTTTAATTAAATTCTCTTTGAGAAAGCATAGTTGCATAGCTGTTGGCAGCGTTTTTTCATTCTTTTTGTGATACACGGTGTCAAATGCTTTTGCTAAGTCTAATAATATTACAATTATTGGCTTACTTTTATCCAGTTTATTACAAATTATATTAGTAATGCTTCCTAAAGTGCCTGTAGTTCCTCTATTTTTAATGAAATCAAACTGTTGTTGTCATAGTATTTTATTTTTACTGATAAAATTAAATAATCTATTCTAAATTATCTTTTCCAAAACTTTTTCTATATTTCATATTAGAGAAATGGGTAATTTTCTACTTTGTGTCTGTTATTTGCTTTAAAATTTAGTACAACTTCAGCTTTTTTTAGAGCCATACTGATTGTAGAATATACAAATAGAAAGCATACGCTAATGGTTCCATGGAAGTATATATATACTATAGTGCACTATATATTCAGCTCCCACATAGCACCCAATATTGCAGGGATGTCACATTAATATTGCCAAAATATTTCTACAATATTTCGCTGTGATAAATCACATTGAAATATATGCGAAATATTCTGTATTATTATTATATGACGTATTATTTTAAGATATTACAGTTATATTCCTGCAGGATTACAAAACGACATTCCTGGATGCATTTCAAACTTATATTGTGAAAATATTTATACTATATCATGTGGCAATAAATCAGTCATCATTTGGTTAACATAACATTTTAATTTTATCGTTTCATTTTGACAGAAATCTTGACTATACCTGTAAAAATGTTTTATTAATGCAGTTAGTCAAGGTTTACGTTGCGACGAGATTGTCTTTTGTCGCGTGATAATTCAAACCCTCGCGCATATGAGGCAACACATGTACGCGCACATAAGCTCGCCGCATGACGTCGAGTGGGTCAATGAGTGGGGAGAGAGAGAGACAGGAGAAACGTACGCGCGCGCAGGCAAGCGGGCCTTGCAGCGCCGAGCGTGCGGCGCGCGGTGGGGGGAGACCGGTGAATCGAACCACCTCGCCGCAGTCACTCGCTACCGCCAGTCTATCCACGGGTGCTCAAGCGGACTAGTGGATCACCACTACTCGAAGCGCTCCTCGGTCAGAATACTGACGTTGTCAATGTTTAGATACGCATACCTGCGTAGAAGCATATCGTGTGAGGTGCACCACGTACGAGGTCCAACTGCGTATGAATGCGTATACTCCGATACCTTAGATCCCGCTTCCTGTACACTACGGCCGAGCCAGGTTGTGCAGGCGCTCCTGCCACCCTGACGCGTAGTTTCACGTCGTCTCCAAGAACACTGCGTATCTGGTGACCATCTCGAGGCGCTCCTCAGCCGGTGACTCAGATACCTGCAGTGTAAAGAGACAGTAAACCAGGCGCACCCGGGTTACTGTCGACGAATAGGTCCGGCCGCAACATGAGGTGATCCTCAATTGCGTGCAACTAGTTCTAAGTATAATTTAAGTAATCGGCCGCGACATGAGGCGCTCCTCAATCGCGTGCAACTAGTTCTGAGTATAATTTAAGTAGTCGGTCACGACATGAGGCGCTCCTTAATCGCGTGCTTATCTTTTTAATAATAAATAGAATTCGGGAATTCTCCGGCCACATTTACGGGCGCCCCCGTATCTGGTTCACAGTAGAGAACCCCTCATGGCGCTCCTCGAGTGGTACTCCAGTGTTTCGGTGCTAACAGACTAGTAAGATGGGCGCACCCGAATTACTAGCGCACTAGAGGCTGCGGGCTTGTGGAGACGCGACTCCAAGAGAGCATTAGTTCAAGCTAGGTAAACTAACATACACAGAAACACACTTTATATATTTATAAGTTAACAATACTCTAGTCTGATTATTTTAGTTTTTTATTTTATTTGTGTTATAGATTCCTCAGAACTCGACCAATTCCAAGGGGAGTTAGATATGATTGAACACTATTAATTAAATTCGTTAATTATTCTTTAACTATTAATTCTTTCCTTATATTATTATATTGTTAACTCTTTGTATTATATTTTATTATTATCGAATAAATATTATGTTAGTCTTTTTCATAAATAGACATATAATTACTTATTCAACAATCCTTCTCCTTAACCCCCTGAATCGATCACTGGAGAAGCTCTTGAGCATTCGAGGGGGTCCAGTTGTTGCAACGTAAAAACAAATCTAGAGAAACCGATTATTGTCATTGTACATTAGATGGCGCTTTAGCGTTTTCTCGCAAGTGCTAAGATTCGTCTTCAGTTACTGTATAAGGACGGTTCAAATATTATAATAATGTGTGTCATGCTGAAGTGCTGCGTATGAACAATTATTGACAGGCGTTTATTACATGTATATTATTAATACTAATAAAGGTACTAGCGTTACGGCGAAATAAAAATAATAAAAAATGAAAAGGAAATTATATATACTTTCGATAAAATAATAATATTGCTGGAATGGTACTGAAATATTACCCAGTATTTCCATTATTATTGTGAAATAATATTAATAATATTCCTGCAATATACTGCAATATTTCCCGCTCTCACCGCAACAACTAAAAACCTATAATAATATTGTTGTGATGTTACTGAAATGTTAACTGTATATCACCGAAATATTGTACTGATATTCCTCATAACATTCCTGTGATAAAAGCGCCGCAAATATTAAATGTTGCTACAGTATCACTGCAATATTACTGGTATATATTACAGGAATATTTAATATTGCGTGTAGTACTCATATGATATAACTGCAATATTAAGTGCTATGTGAACTATTTATTTTAATGTTCTAGTGTTAATATTATCCACTTCCACAGATTTATCTTTCATATTTTTAATGATGTTATTTATTTCAATGTGATTTCTTGCATTGAGAGAAATTGAATTTTCATTCATAGTAGGTAGTTTGCTTTCTGTTTTTACTTTACTTTTAATTTTATTACTCAAATTGGTACCCATTTCACAAAAATAGTTCTTTATTGTATTTGTTATTCCTGCCGAGTCTATAATTTTACTTTTTTTTTATCATTTATATAATCAATTCCTTCATCTTGTTTTTCCTTATTACCTAATTTATTATTAATAAATTGTTATGACTGCGTGGAGTTTAAACAATTTTTTTCTACTAGTTTTCTCCAAAATGTGTTTTAGAATCTCTTATCTCTGTTGCAGCCGAGGTTTAAATTCTCGCACCAAGCGGAGGTTGACATCTCTGCGGGAGGCCTATCCGCAGGGTTTATAGTGGCGAGACTGACCTCTCCCTTTCGCGTAACTTTTTCCTCCTCTTTTGAGGCGGCACAAGGACAGCAAAACTCCTTGCTCGACCGGTTTTCACTCTCTTCCGTTCTACTTGCGGCTCTATCTAAAGCACATTCAAGACCGTGCGATGAACGCTACAATTGCCACCACGTGCCGGCTTTTTGAATCTTCAAATTCTCATTTCTTTTCACAAACACACACACATACACACGCACATGTACACACCCACACATACACGCACACGCACACACACACGCACGCACGCACACACATACACACACACACAGTCAACCATTAATATTAAATTGTTAAAAGTTTAATTTACGACGAGCAATAAATGCTATTATTATTGTTACTGAAAATAGTGTACTTTAACGTTCACTTGCCTTGTTCACTGTAAAATTCTTACGTGCGTAATTTACCCGTGGCAAATTGATGTCTCGCTACACCCCCGCTGAACGTTAACACTGCACGTGATATAAAGTAAAATTCAGCCGGATATCGCGCGTCCAATTGGTCCTTGACGCCGGATTTGCGTACAGGAAGCGGAATACGCGAGTGAATTAAGTGCAGTGGTTACAATAGTGCTACCCGATTCGGACTTGAATTCCGCTCCGACAGACTCTCGCATCTGCGCAACAAAAGTGACTTTCTGGGTGTGAAGTGCTTGCTATAAAAAGTGACAATTAAGGGTGGACTATTAAATAGATATTATTCAAAATATCTATTTGAACATTCATCTTGACCTGTGGAAAATCGTCCAAAAATTCGCACGAAAAACCAAGGTCAAGATCGCATGATTTATATCACGCTATGAGCTCACAGACAGCAGCGCCGCGAGAACGAAAAGGACAGAGACTACCTCTACCTCTGCTCCTCTGTATCTCTCGTTCCTGCTCCCTCTTCCTGTCTCGCACCACGGAAGCTGTAGTGCACGCGCGCGCGCCCGCGCTCTCCGCAACAGTTTCTACGTAGCGCCCTGCATTATCGAAGCAGCGGCCGTCCTCGACCACGCTGACGTAGTACGACTTCGACCCACAAGAGGCGCGCTAGCTGGACTAATCGACGCAGTCAGTAGACAAAAAAAAGCGATTTTTCAAGAATTTTTTCTGGGGAGACATTTTAATTTTATAACGTAAAAATTTATATGCATATTGTGGTAACTTTTAATTTTATTCTCGTATCTTTTATTTGTATAAGTAATGATTTTTAAAGCTGCTACAGCCGTTCTCTGGGAGTTCCTCTAAAAAAGCGTCTTGCGGTGACCACGATATCTCTAGATTGGATCATCTAAAATGAAAAAAAAAGAAAGATTTCGTTAATATAAGGTATTTGGCATTTAATCGGAGGAATAAGCAAAATATTAATTTTTAACAAAATGGCGGCTTCTCAAAAATAATCATGCATATTTTCTGCGGAATCACAATTTCTTTTAATTTCTAAGCCATAATAAATTGTCAATTTATCAATCATCTTACCAGTAAACTTGCCTTTTCCACCAAGAGTCCTCGTTCAGAAGCAGTTTCAAACTTCACCTTTCCGTCACAGATTTTACATTTCGCATATTCAGAAATTGCTACAAACACTGTAATAAATTTCAATATTCAGAAATTGCTACAAACACTGTAATTAAGTTCAAAATTCAATATTCAACAGACGAATGACGCGGAACAAAGATCTCTTGCATTTTTAATTTTTTAACTCAGCTCTTTTGGGATTAAAAACATTTTTTCTCTTCTTTGATTTCGACTAATGCATCTTAGAAGATGCTCTCTTTTCTCTACTACACTTCATTTTATCGGAGAAATCACAACAGAACGTATAAACGAACGCACGAATTTACTGCTTGGCTTGGCTCTTTAGATTGAGTACTCTTCAATATTTGCCAATTTTGGAATAGAAACCGTTAAATTTAGCTCGCAGGTATAACAAGAACACTACTACACTGTCACTCAATGTATCTGAATACAATAGAAAAGTGAATAGAGCAGCGATGTAGGTAGTCAGCTGACGCTCGAATCTCTGCCCCATCTACTTTCAAACGCTCCTAGGCGTCTTTACAAATGTGCGGGTATCTTCGAGAATATTTGTCGGATCGACATGAACTTGCCATCTTCCCCGCGCGCACAGCTCGCGCGTCGCTCGTGTGTGAAAGAGCGAGAGAGAAGCGTCGCGGCGACGACAGATGCAAAAATGCGCTTGGCCTCTTGTACAGCAGCGATTTGTAAGTAAAAGGGTGAGGCCCTATTACTTTTACCCGCGACGTCAGCACGGCGGCGCTGATGGAAAACCCCGGCCACGAGGGTTGGGAGATCGTTCTCTAACGCCCGTGTCGGCGCGAAACTTAAGTAAGCGAGCATACCGAGGGATACGTGCCTCCGTCTTTTATGTAATTATATGAACCTGCTGTGTTCAGCGAGGAGCTTGCGGGTTACGCGCTCGTATGTTAACAATCTTCGCGCGCGGCACGAAGCGAGTTTCCCGAGTGAAGACTCAGAACCTCGTATTTTGTGTTAGAGTGCACGAGCCGGGGAAATAACACGAGAAGAAGATTGTATCGCCCCCCCCCTCCCAATCTTGCAGTTACATCATAAAATTCCGTAAAAATGTATTAAGATTTATTATAAATTCTGTTTTAGGAATACCATGTGATCTATAAAAGCATATATTTCAATATTTTTGTTTTATTCCATAATTATTTTTTAGTTTATTATTTTTAATCTACCTATATTCACAAATTGAGTTGTTTGAGTTATTCCTTTCTTAATCTACATAAACACACCATCCGATTTATTTATACGACTTTCATTGTAAAGAATATTATAACTATCTAGCTTATAGGTATTATATTTTTCTAAATCGCAAATGTTTCCGCGCATATTATAACATATGGTTTATATTTTATTATATCTTATCCGTAGCAACTACTATATTATCAATTTGTTTTACTATTTGACTTAATTTTAATATTTTTATCTCCCAACAGTTTTTTTTAAATTTCTGCAATACATCTATTGAGATTAAGTCAGATGTACATGCACAAACACCTACTAAATTACGAAAACGTTGACGTTTTTATCTCTTATTTCACAACTAGTGTGATAAGCTTTGTTACACAATAACTTCTGCCGACATCTTGGCAAGCCCAATTCATTATTATTATTATTATTATTGTTATTATTATTATAATTTTGTTACCACAACATTTTCCAATAAATTTTTTAATTTATTTCTTTAGTGTTATATTCAGTTTTTAAAAAATTTTGATTAATTAAATGCCACTGAGAAAAATGTATTACTCAAGCACTTAGATTCTGATTGAGCAAACCAAACTGTCTATTGCTGCTGCAACTAAATTTTCGTATTGCTGTTACAGCTATACTGTTTTATCGCGACAAACGTACAATATAACTGCGACAGGAATATGTACGACTGATAGCGCCCCACCGGTATAGCTGTCATATCAATTTAATAATTTTGAAATGCGAATGAATCGTTTTTCTCAGTGTAGTTATCATAAATAATAAAAAATTACTTCATTGGTTTTTATTTTTGAAGCGAATTTCGATTCAATGTTATCGAAAATATTACATTGAATACGTATTTCTTTATTACTATTCAAAATAGATTTAATAATGTTAATATCTACGTATTTCTTTATTACTATTCAAATAGATTTAATAAAACTTTATCGACGTATCGCACGACAGATCTAATTATAATTTATTAGGTTAATTATTTCCATTTTAATTTTTTTTCATCAGTCACCTACTGTACGCTGATGACCTGTAAATGTACACACAGTCGTCGAAGAATGATCTTCAAGAAGGAATAGAGCTTTAAGATCTGCGGCAAGAAACGTGTCGGAGTGGGCATCGACAGCCTCCCTGAACCTCTATGTCTACATAACAAAGGCAATAATCTTCGGATCCGAATAGAACAACAATTGCGTCGAGGATCTAGACCTGCCTAGTATTGAGGTTCAGAGTGGTGTATTCGTGCCTTTCTCCGACACTGTCACTATTCTTGGCGTAGTTATGGACGCCATCTTTTCCTGGAATCCGCAGGTTGACAAAGGCAGCAGGAAAGTCAATAGAGCCCTGTATGGCCTTCGCTCTTTTTGGTCATATACCACAGTAGCGCTGCACAAACAACTCGTATGTTCTCTGGTTGTATGTATGTATTGTATACCTAGATTACTGCTCTGTGTGTACGTAGATGTCTCAGAGGAACTGCAGAATAAACTTCAGCAGATGTAGAACTTATGCGTGCGATATATATGCGGTGTTAGGAGAGCCAAGCACATCACCCCCTATAGGAAGAACCTAGGTTGTATAAAGATTGTGGAAAGAAGAGAGTACTTTGCGGCGGTGCTATTACATAAAGGCCAGGAGCTCCGAAATGGTTGATGTAAAGGAACTCAGAATATGAACATCGCGAAGAGACACGGGTCCTTATTCATTCATTGTGCAGGGTACTCGTTTATGGAACTCTCTACCTTACACCGTAAGGTGCCTGCTCTCCCTCTGCTCATTTAAAACCCTCTGCTCATTTAAAACGGCAGTACGTAGGCACCTACTACAAATAAACGGTGATCAATAATTTTAATATTCGTCCATGTCCATTGTCCTGATCTGCTGTTTTATTTACTTATTTATTTAGTGTGAGTTCAGTGTATTTATCAGCACGAACGATATGAATGTATGGTTGGTCATGTATTGTATATAGTATTGTTACTGGAATGAGTGTATTTTATAACATTCGCATGATACGAGGGTAGTTCAATAAGTCTTTAGAATAAAGTATAAAAACAATTTTTTTTGGGTAAATTTTTTTTTATTTTTCAACATAATCTCCTTGGAGCTCTATACACTTGGTCAATCGCTTTTTAAGTTTTTTTAATCCTTCAGAAAAGTGCGTTTTCGGAAGTTCCTCAAAATAAGCACTTACAGAGGCAATGACGTCTTCGTTGTCCGTAAATCTCTGTCCACCGAGCCATTTTTTCAAGTTTGGAAATAAGAAAAAGTCACTGGGGGCTAAATCTGGTGAATACGGTGGGTGTTCGACCAATTCGAATTTTAGTTCTTCATTTTTAGCCATTGAAACGAAGCATGTGTGAACTCGGGCGTTGTCGTGATGAAAGAGAATTTTTTTTCTCGCCAAATGTGGTTGTTTTTTTTAATTTCTTCTTTCAGCTGCTCTAATAATGATGCATAATACTCACCAGTAATTGTTTTACCCTTTTCCAAGTAGTCAATAAGTATAATTCCACGTGCATCCCAAAAAACTGTAGCCATAACCTTACCAGCTGACTTTACGGTCTTTGCCTTCTTTGGAGCTGGTTCGCCTGTGGAAATCCACTGTTTGGATTGTTCCTTTGTCTCAGGAGTGTAGTGGTGTATCCATGTTTCATCCACAGTCACAAATCGACGAAAAAATTCCTCAGGATTCCGACTTATGCGCGCCAAAAGAGCCTCAGAGGCGACCACTCTATTGCGTTTATTCTCAGCTGAGAGCAAACGCGGCACCCATCTTGCCGATAGCTTTTTCATGCCTAATTTTTCATGTAGAATTGAAACAACTGCACCTATAGATATCCTTGTGGCCTCAGCTAACTCACGCACTTTTAATCTTCTATCCTTCAACACCATATCGTGGATTTTATTGATGATTTCGGGAGTAGTTGCTTCTACGGGCCTTCCTGAACGTGGATCGTCACTTATTGATGTACGACCACGCTTAAATTCATTTACCCAGTTATAAACCGTTGCTAAGGCAGGGGCAGATGTGCCATGAACTGAGTCCAATTCATTTTTTATCTCATATGGAGTTAAACCCTTTAAATGAAAATGTTTAATTACCGCTCTGAACTCGTTTTTTCCATTTTTCTTAACAAGCAATTTTTTTTTCAATTGGTTATAAAAACACGTAAACTCAGAAGATGTGGACTGTGACTGCACCATATATCTAGTCGGGAGTGGTGCTGACTGAAAACAGATGATTTGGAGCGATTCGCGCGCCATCTGTTGGTCATTCTAAAGACTTATTGAACTACCCTCGTATATTAGTAAGACAGGGTGCAATACGTTTAAATTGTTGACAATCTTGTGATAAAAGTGCAATATCTTTAATTTTACGACGCAAATCAAAGTATTATTGGTTGACTCAACCTAAACGTATGTATATATTTATATCTATTGGCTTTACTTTATCACTATTTCTTTTGTATTTTATGCAAATAAACTAATCTAATCTAATCTAATCTTTTTATATTTTGGCTTAATACAAGGGCAGCTGGAGTATAAATGGCAACTACAATATAATGACCCATACAAATTTAAAAAGACATAATTTTAAACTAAAATGATATGTAGTTCATTATCTAATTAGAGAATGTAAACATATATTTATATAAATATTTAATACTTCACGTGAATAGTAAAGTGCACTTATGAAATTACTTGGAAAATCGCAATTTTAAAAGTATTAAGATTTGGGGTTTGGCTAGCGGAACGAGCAGGGGCGAACACCCTCTAGTATATATATATATATATATATATATATATATATATATATATATATATATATATATATGGGTCAATCCATGCCAAAACGCACACGGCTCTGCCCAAAAATGGTAAAGACTTAGAAAAACTTGTATAGGGTCAAATTTTAGGGTTTTTTTATGTAGAATCAATAGCTGTGTGGCGCTTTTCAAAATTTTCAAAATGGCGGTCCTAAAAACCCGATTTTCTGACCAGTTTTCCGAAAATTTTACGATTAATCGTTCATAAAAATATAGATAAAAGACAAAAATTGTGAGTAAATGTCATTTTATATGTTTTCGGGTACGCTGAATCCGAATCTGCTGACCGTTTAACCTTATAACTCCAGGATTTGCTCTAACCTCAAAAAATACCTCAAAAACGCTCAACAGGCATGATTATGGCTAGATAAAGGTTCGTGACGATGCATTTGTTCGTTTCAAGGGTCGCGTATTTCAAATCCAAGATCCGTTCAGTTCGTTCAGTCCAAAATTTGCCTCTAGCCTCAAAATATTTTTCAAAAACGCTTAAATAGGCATGATTACGGCCAGATTAAGGATCGTGACCATAAATTTATACGTTTTCGAGATCGCTGATGTTAAGTCTAAGGTCCGTTTATGGGTTACTTTTGAATAATAAAAGAACATTATATTTTTTATTGAATGGCATGCCCACTCATAAAGCTGCTTAGCTGTTAAAATGCTGTTGATTGCTGATGCTTGGAGGCTTGCGTTCCTAGCTCCTATTTTAAGAGTTGCACCAAGGCCATCATGTGGGCCTTTTCCGTGAGCCGTCGCGCAAAAATGCCATTCTGCTTTGATTCCAAAATCATTATTATGATTACATAAATTTTGGATATTAAATGATTTTTAAAATGTTGTTTTTCTCCATCAGAAAAGTAGATAATCTTTGTAACTTTGTGTTGTTTCTTTAGGTAATCAATTATCATCGAATTACACACATACACCGCTGCAGAGTCATGAGTATTTGATTCAGAAATCACGATTATATTTCCATGTTTTAATTCACCTTCATCTCGATAATAATAAACTACAGTATATACTGTGGCTTGATTATTATTATAGTGAAAAGCTTGAGCTGCTTTTTGAACAATGAAAGCTAAATTCTCTGAATAATCTGGTAGCATAAGAATTTCTCCTGGCTTTAAGCTTCCTTTCAATTGCTTAAAATATTCTGATTGTTGTTTGTTAATATAATCATGAGGTTTTAATGATTTTAACCGATGACGAAGAAGTTCGAGGAAATTTTCAGTAGTTGTATTTGATGTAATCATAGTTGTTTTATCTGTCGAATGCCAAGAGCTAAAAGTTATATCCTTTACGTCTGTTTTTTCCAAACCTGATTCAAGCTGGGATCTGAGCTTATCGTAATTAGGGCAGTTTTTGCATTCGTTAAGAAAACATTCTCTATTTGAGTTACGACATACCGTGAGATTAAGACAATCGGTATAGTTTTTTAATGGGAATTCCGATTTAGCCATCAGGTCAGATAAATTGATGGCATCGAGCAAAAGCTTGACAATCTCATGAATCACACATACGCAAACAATATGAGTACCATTACTTCCGAATAAAACACAATTTTGAGGTCGTAATTGGTAAAACTTTGAAAGACCTATAGTAGTATCTGGATGCTCTCCACAGAATTTGAAATATAATTCTTTTAAGCTAAACAATGTCATTCTCTTTTGTTTGAGGACTTTTTCTCCATCAATCTCAACAAATTTTTTATTTCTATATCCTGGGAGAATTCTGCTGTTAGAATCACATCCATAGAATTGTTTCACTCTCTTAACCGTAGTTTGTGGCAGCGATTTATCTATTTTTGGGGGTGGTCTAGAAAAAGAGCCATTCGTGGCTTTTAATTCTTTAGCTTTTCTAATGAAGTAAGTCGTAGTATTGAATAGAGAAGAAATTTTCTCTATTGACCATTTTGATGGCAGTATGGTTAGAATAGCTATCCTGTCGGGATCGTGCTCTGACAACGATGAAAATTTTTCTCTTAAACCTTCGATGATTTCATGGAGGTTTTCCTCAGCATTTGAAGAAGTCGAACTGCCAAGATCTAATTGCACATTCTTCTCTAGGCTATCTTCGTTTGCACTGTTAGATACAGAAGTATTGTTCAAATTGTCATTCACGTTTTCATCATGAGTATCATCATTGTTAGAATTGTGGTTCACGTCTTCATTATGAGTATCATTACTAGTATATGATATTTTCCTACATCCACTGCAAATCATATTCTCTGCAGAAGCAAGCCCGAAATGTCTGCAAAGCCTAGCTGGTAGTGGTCGTAATGATTTGCCTATGTGAGCTACCAATTTGAACGGATTGCAACAGCGATCTGTTCGAAAAGACTTCTTCCTTTTTGAAGTCATGATCATGGAAAGCTAGCTCAAAGTCAATGAAAATACTGTGTTTATATGCGTGTGAGAACTATACGTCTATATGTACGAGTGCGTATTTAGAGTATAACCGTCCATTTCTGGCCATGAACCTGCCCATTTGAGCGTTTGTCAGGTATTTTTTGATCACGATTCTTCATCTGGCCGTCATCATGCCCGCTGAGCATTTTTGAAGTACTTTTTGAGGTTAGCGACAAATTTTGGGCTTATCGGGCTAAACGGACCTTAGACTTAAAATCAGCGATCTCGAAAACGTATAAATTTATGGTCGCGATCCTTAATCTGACCGTAATCATGCCTATTTGACCGTTTTTGAAAAATATTTTGAGGCTAGGGGCAAATTTTGGACTGAACGAGCTGAACGGATCTTGGATTTGAAATACGCGACCTATCAAACGAACAAATGCATCGTCACGAACTTTTATCTAGCCATAATCATGCCTGTTTGAGCGTTTTTGAGGTATTTTTTGAGGTTAGAGCAAATCCTGGAGTGATAAGGTTAAACGGTCAGCGGATTCATAAAATGACCTTTACTCACAATTTTTGTCTTTTATCTATATTTTTATGAATGATTAATCGTAAAATTTTCGGAAAAGTGGTCAGAAAATCGGGTTTTTGTGACCAACATTTTGAAAATTTTGAAAAGTGCCACATAGCTATTGATTCTACATAAAAATCCCTAAATTTTGACCCTATACAAGTTTATCTAAGTCTTTACCATTTTTGGGCAGAGCCGTGTGCGTTTTGGCATGGATTGACCCATATATATATGGGTATAAAAAATACTTTTTTGAAAAACCGTGCTCACGAGTTTCTAAGATCGGGCTGAAATTTTGAGGACTTATTTTATACAATAAAATAAGATTCTGTGCCAAATTTCAGCCCTCTAGGTGCCCTAGAAGCGGAGATATGGATCTTCCAAGGTCGAAAACAGCCTATTTTTAGTTGTTTTTTGTTCATATTCAAAAGCTTGTCGAAAAGCGAGGTTTTAATCTTTTGGGACGTATAAAAAATGATTTTCTTCGCTTTTTCAAGAGATTATTAACCATGTTATTGTGAGTTAGGCTACATAATTACTAAGCTGACTTATAATCTCAAACGTGCAACTTGTTTTTTTTTTATTTTTGCCTACTTTCAAAACCTACTATCTCCGTCAATTTTTAATCTTTTTTATCCGTCCAAAAATCGCATTTTTCGCAATATTCAGGTACATTTTTCAATGCGTCCATTTCTTTGAACTTAGAATTTCAGCAAAATGCTCCAATAATGTTCCAGAATAACGGGAAGAAGGTGTAGTTCTGTGTATAGAGCTCTATCATATGAATTGAAGCTGTTATTTTTATCGACTTTTCAGTATCTTTTCTGTTTTTTAATCACTTTCAAATCCTTACAAAATTGTTAATTTTTTATCTATTTTAATGAATCTGCAATTTTTATTTTCGGCTTCAAAAGACAAGAATTTTGATTTTTAGGACGATTGATCAGAAATTGACAAAGATACGTGATTTTAAATTTATTTATATTTACGAAATTTGCGTTTTTCACCTACAATAATTAGCTATGGTCGGGTACATTTTTAAATATATGCTTAATATTTGAAATCTAAAACTGGATGTAAATATGTAAAATATGAACAAAATTACAGTTATTAATTCTATATTAAAAACAACTATCTATTTTAAGTTAAGTATTATATATACATCGTTAAGTGTTTAATATTATATTAAAGTCCTTCATTTTTATAAAATATTATGTATTAATCATTTGTAATTATTTGTAAAAAAATATTCTAAAAATTTCTACAAATAACTGTTTTAAAAATATGTATAAAACTATTTTAATCTATAAAACACTTTACCGTTTTTTATTCAAATAACTCGCGCTTCTCCTTTATTTAAATTTCTTGTGATTTTAAAGTTCGTTGTATTGTAAAAAATATTGTAAATAAACGATAAATTAAACTAATTGTGTTTATTTTTAAACTATCTTGACTGTGTGTGACTCGGTGTCAAACGAATATAGTTTGACTTTCATTGTCTGCAGATCTATAAGTTGAAAGCAGTGATATTTCCTAGTATTTTTAATAGTCTTTGCCAATTTGAATCTGCTGTTAAGCTTTCGGCCTCTTGATTCCACCTCTCGGTTAGAAACATAAAGATACCTGAAATATTATTAAAACATTCTAATTACTCAGATTACACAGGTTTACAAAATAAAAAAAGTTGAGGACTATTTGACCGGACCACATCACTCTTATGTATTTCGATACGCTGAATACGAATCCGAGGTCCGTTAACCTCTATCACGTCAAGTTCAAGGTCATTTGAAGGTCAAATGTGTTTATTGCAACGAAAATGAAAATCTGACCACGGATTCAGGAAGGGCGGTAAATTTTACGTTCAAATACATATTTTTGATTTTTTTCAACATGACGCTTGGAGGTCATCTGAAAGTCAAACAAGTGATAGATAGGCCAAATTTCCTTTCGATTCTTTTGAACCGGCATTTCAGATGTCCTATATGCTTCAATCATATACAATCATATAGTTTTGTATCCCTAGTGCAAACATGGGATACATTTATACCCATCGAGTTATGGTCAAGGTCATTTCAAGGTCAATTCGTTCATTTTGCAAAAAAGAAATATAACCTTGAAACGTGAAACCTTATTTCCTCAACCTTCAAGCCCTGTAACACCTGCACGGCTATGAGTCCAGACCTTTACTTCCGAATTCCTTAGTCCTCGAGCGCGTAACCTTTGTACGCTATAGTCCCGACCCTCTTAACCCCGATTTCCTGAATCCTCGAGCACGTAACCTTTCTACGCTGTAACCCAGACCCATTCACCCCAATTTTCTCAACCCTATAGCATCTATTCCTGGCACACTGTCACCCAGATCTCCCACACTCTAATTTCCTTAACCCCCAAGAACAAAAACCCCTTCCACGCTGTAACTACGACCCCCACGCCTCAATTTCCGTAACCCTCATGCCTGGAACCTTGCTATTCTGTAACCCCTACATCCCAAATCGCTTAAACCTCCTACCCGGAACCTCAAAACACTATAACCCCCATCCCCTACACCCCAGTTTCCTTAACCCTTGAGTCCAGAACCTTGCTACTTTATAACTTCTGCACTCCAAATTCCTTAGGCCTCTATACCGGAACTCTGCTACTCTACATCCCCGATCTCAAATCCCTAATACTCTAAAACCCCGATCCGAAAAAAAATAGTTGGATATCCCGTGCAGCATCGCTTCTGTCCAACAGTCCTTCTCAGGATAGTTTGATATCCCGGGCAGCATCGGTTCTCTCCAACAGTCCTTCTCAGGATAGTTGGATATCCCGTGCAGCATCGGTTCTCTCCAACAGTCCTTCTCAGGATAGTTGGATATCCCGTGCAGCATCGGTTCCCTCCAACAGTCCTTCTCAGGATAGTTGGATATCCCGTGCAGCATCGGTTCTCTCCAACAGTCCTTCTTAGGATAGTTGGATATCCGGTGCAGCAGCTCTTATTTCAGTGGTTACTGAGTTGTTTCTTCCAAAATAAAACTTGATTTATCATCTATTATAAAAGTGGACCAATGCTCAAAAAATTTCTGTGTTATGTGCGGAAAATATAATATCACTAAAAACCTTATTTCTTTTTCTGGAAAAATTCGAGAGACTTACGTAGAGTGTTTTAACATCACTGATATTGTTTTTAATCAATCATGGGTCCCGAAACTCATCTGTCGAGTTTGTGATTCGCGTTTAAGACGTTGGAAAAGTGGAACGCGACGAATGGTTTTCTCTTCGCCTATGATTTGGCGTGCACCTCAAAATCACGTCATTGATTGCTATTCTTGTATAAACATCAAATTCGGAATCAGTTCAAAAACCAGTAAATCATTAGTTTACAAAACAACTTCGTCCGTTACAATGCCAATTTTAGTAAGTGATACCAGTCATGATAACGTTGAAGCAATGGAAATCGATATAAGTGACGAAATCCTTCCAGAATCCTACAGTAACACGGGTGATGAAAATGAAAAAGGAGATAAAGAAGAGGACGATGTCGAAGAAGATGATGAATTAGATGGCGAAGACAGTAACGAAGAAGATGCCGACGAAACTGATTCTGATTTCAGTACAATAGGTTACTCTAAAACCCCTTCAAAGTTTGATCAGAGTGAACTCAACGATTTGGTAAGAGATTTAGGGCTATCTAAGGCGCAATCTGAACTACTAGCATCACGACTTAAAGAGAAAGGATGCGTGCATAGGAAAACAAATGTAACATTCTATAGAAACAGAGATAAGCCTTTTCGAAAATACTTCATTCAAGATGATTCTTTGGTATATTGCGATGATATAGATGGGTTGTTTAGCGAATTCGGAGTTGAACATGATCCTAAAGAATGGCGGTTATTTATCGATTCTTCTAAAAGAAGCCTCAAAGCTGTGTTACTGAACAATGGGAATAAACTAGCCTCTGTTCCATTGGCTCACTCAACGACAATGGATGAAAATTATGTAAATATGGAACTTTTACTTAATAAAATCAATTACGGGACATATCAATGGAAAATCTGCACGAATTTGAAAGTTGTCACAATCGTTTTGGGACAACAAAGTGGTTTTACAAAATTCCCATGTTTTCTATGTGAATGGGATAGCAGAGCTCGTGACGATCATTACAGGAAAAAGGAGTGGCCGACAAGGAATAACTTTGTTCTAGGGCAGAAGAATATTATAAATGATAAATTGGTAGATCCGGCTAATATAATACTGCCTCCTCTTCATATAAAATTAGGTTTAATCAAGCAGCTAGTGAAGGCTTTGAAGAATACAAATAGTACAGCCTTTCAATATCTCCTTGTGAGGTTCCCAAAATTATCAGAAGCAAAAATTAAGGAAGGAGTTTTTGATGGACCTCAAATAAGAGAATTGATTAAAGATCTAGAATTCCCGAAGAAAATGTCGGTGGTTGAACAGAAAGCTTGGCAAAGCTTTGTCGACGTTTGCACAAAATTTTTAGGCAACAACAAAGATCCAAATTATAAACAAGTAGTTAGGGACTTGGGCGTCAACTACAAAGCTCTTGGATGCCTGATGAGTCTAAAGCTCCACTTTTTAGGTTCTCATTTGGACAAATTTCCAGAAAATCTTGGAGATTATAGTGAAGAGCAAGGTGAAAGATTTCACCAAGATATTAAAGAAATGGAAAGACGTTACCAAGGATTTTGGGATGTCAATATGATGTCGGATTACTGCTGGAATCTCAAGAGGGATACCGTAGTCAAACACAAAAGAAAGGCGCTGAAAAGAACATTTCATGAAACATGCAGACCGCACAAAACAGCGCGTTTACATTAAAGAGTGATACATTTATTACCAGAAATTTTCCTATGTTTTTCTCAAATTTACCTCTAAATGACTTTGGAAAGTTTAATGATCTTGAATTGTGATTCAAAGACATTGAGAATGTTACAAACCGTCTGATACGATTGAAAATATTGGCAGTATAGGGCTTACTTTTTCACAAGGGAAAGAATCATTAGCCTACCTACTGCACATCGAGTAGCCAGGCGTCTAAGCAGGACTGTTGGATCCTTACTGAGGAGTCCAATTCAACAGTCTTGGACGGGACTAGAGGGTTAAGGAAATCCAGATTAAAAGTCTGGGGTTACAGTTTCGCAGTTTACAGGGCTCGAGGAATAACGAAAGTGGGGTGCGGTGGTTCGGGTTTACAGCGTGGTAAGGTTTTGTTCTTGGGGGTTAAGGAAATTAGGGTGTGGGGGATCGAGTTGACATTGTGCCAGGATTATGTGCTATAAGGTTGAGAAAATTGGGGTGAATGGGTCGGGGTTACAGCGTAGAAAGGTTACGTGCTCGAGGGTTCAGGAATTCGGGGTTAAGAGGGTCGGGACTATAGCGTAGAAAGGTTACGTGCTCGAGGACTAAGGAATTCGGAAGTAAAGGTCTGGACTCATAGCCGTGCAGGTGTTACAGGGCTTGAAGGTTGAGGAAATAAGGTTTAATCGTTTCAAGGTTATATTTCTTTTTGCAAAATGAACGAAATGACCTTGACCATAATTCGATGGGTATAAATGTATCCCATGTTTGCACTAGGGGTACAAAAATATATGATTGTATATGATTGAAGCATATAGGACATCTGAAATGCCGGTTCAAAAGAATCGAAAGGAAATTTGGCCTATCTATCACTTGTTTGACTTTCAGGTGACCTCCAAGCGTCATGTTGAAAAAAATCAAAAATATGTATTTGAACGTAAAATTTACCGCCCTTCCCGAATCCGTGGTCAGATTTTCATTTTCGTTGCAATAAACACATTCGACCTTCAAATGACCTTGAACTTGACGTGATAGAGGTTAACGGACCTCGGATTCGTATTCAGCGTATCGAAATACATAAGAGTGATGTGGTCCGGTCAAATAGTCCTCAACTTTTTTTATTTTCTAAACCTGTGTTATTGATGGTGCAATTGTAAATAAAATCATTAATAATTTGTTTATACTTTATATGAGAGTCTGCCCTACTCAGATAATCGTACATTTGCTGGGCATTCAAAATGCAGATACCCTGCAAAGCTCCTCTCCATGCTTTGCGTTTTGCAGCAGCACCTATACCATCAGGAGCGTTTTTACCGTGGGAAATCATAAAGAAGTTGCAAGATAACACTTTTATGCGAAAGTCTTTTTCATGGTAACAGACATTAATCAAATGATTTCTAAAAGACAAATATGAAATTATAAATTTAATAATCGTAAGTACATAAGTATATTAGGGGAATTGTATCGGTTGGTCAAAATAACGATTCTCAAAAGCGTCCTCCACCACGCCAAAATGTCGCCCCGCTTACCACGCATCTCTTTTCTGTCTATAACCTCGAAACTTTGTTTACGTTTTTAACTATTACAAATCCAATTAAAATTTTTTAACAGTTTCATTTTTTTAACGGATGCGATTTTTTTAGTGATTTCGATAAAGACAATTTGTAGCTATTTAGTTGAACGAGAAAACTAGCTTTGGTTTACCGAAATCGAATAATAATTAAAAAAGATATGTAGGCACGAAAATAATTTTTTCATATTAAAGATATACCGATCAATAAATTCGAAAAAATTTGAAAAAAAATTGGCAACATACCTCAACTTTGGCACAATAACATACATTACAATTACAATGATAACATGACATCTGACAAAAAAAATTTTTTAAGGAGGTTCGATACCGAAACGAAGATGATAAGTAAGTTCTGAAAACAATTTTAATCTAATAATAAACGTATGTGAATCCTTATATCAAAATTTTAGCATGATAGACAATACAGGCTCTTATGGCGCAAATGTTAAAAGTGATTGAAAATGTCCGAATATCATTGAAAATAAAGTTTTAAAATGTTAAGAACGGTATAAAAAACTTACTTTCAGATAGTTAAGGCATTGCCATATTGTTTAAAAAAAAGTTTTTGTACATTTACAGAGCGGTTTGTTAGATAAAAGTATAAATACATAAAAATTTCTTAGTATTCTTCCTATTAACCGTATGTAAAGTCTATGAAGCGAGACAACACTGCAACCCGCCCGACACGATTATATGAACTTTATATAAAAATTTGCTTATCTGGGGTTGGTGCGACTGCAGAGCTCCCGTGTATAAGCATAAGCGTGCCCCTCTCACCGCCTGCCCTGCAAGTAAACTATCGAACCGTCTTAAACGAAAAAATGAAAGCATTTAACAAAAGTTTAGCTGAATTTTTTTATGATATCCAAGGAAATTCTTTTTTAATTTCTTTCAGAATCGCTTCTTGGAATGCGTGTATAGAATGCGCCTGTTGAATTTTACTATCTGAAAGTACGCAGAAGCTTTTAAATAAAACTTCGTTGTTACTAACATCTTTATAGTATAAAACTGCAGTAAATAATGTAGCCTACTCCAGTATCTTGGTCTAGTACTTTACGACATTCAGATTAATGTTCTTTTTGCTTCGAAAAAATGAAATGATATTCGGTCATATTGTATATATCTTCAGAAGTACTTTTCAAAACCGTCTGAAAAGGCTCATTAAACTCTACAAGAGACATTCTGTTATTGAAAGAACACTCTGAATCTTTACTACCTACTTGAACAGTACCCCAAATCGTGTATTTTACATTTCCTATGTTGTTAAAATCAATACCATCACATAAAACTGTATACACGCATTGACTGCACTCGTGGAACATACAACCTTTACTTTCGATTGAACAAACTGGCGCTTATAATTTATTTATTTTGGAGGATATACAAAAAATAATATATGATAAATGTAAAAATTAATGAATATATTTTGTTTTTATTTATTGTGAGTATGGGCGTGGGTTCGCCTATCTAACCTATTCACGTAATAATACTCTCTCATACACGTTCACTCTCACTCGCCTATCATACCTACTTTATATATATGGTGGTTCTTGAAGTCCCTCGATGCTTTCCTCGCTTTGCGGTATCTGAACGGCGATTCCCTTGATGCTGTATTCTTGTAGATGATACCTGGGTGATACCCCAGGACCACAAATGTCAGGCTCGTCTGGATATCTCCTGATCCAAGTGAAAATTCAAATACCTTAATCCGTAGTCGACGGTCAGCCGTCACCGGACGAAAGAGAGAGTAAGGTAGAGGTGGTAACCAACTTGTCTAGCCAGCGGCTAAATTGTATCTGCTCTCCTCGGCTTTTGCCGAACTTTTTCAGAGCTTTGCTCTGTTTTCCCCACTCCTCTTTCTCTCTTTTCATACTCGGTATTTTGAAATATCTTATATTACAACATCCCCCTTTTTATGTTGATTGAAGGATGAACACTGACATAAAAATCGTCTCAATCCAAGCTTTCCTTTCTCTCTCCAGATATACAAATATATATTTATCTTCCATAGCTATGACACAGCATCTCATTTCTTCTTTGTCACACTCGACTTCATACACCATTAAACAATAACATTCGATCGCAATCACACATATTCACGAATCTTATCAAATGATTTACCATAATAATAATACGTCCTCGATATAAAATATGCTTCGGTCAATTCGTTTAAATTTTCCCTTTTCCGATCATTTATAATAAGTAAATTTCAAAGACTAATACATTAAATATATCCCACGCCACACTCTTTTCCTGAATACAAACGCTACATCAATATACCGTATACAGTCCTTACATACTACGCAATATATTCAAGTACATATAAAATTTTTATTTCTAAAGTAAAATATTACATATTACCTGTTTTCTCTTATTTTTGTTTTACAAAGTTGTATTAAATCGCAATTATAATTCTCGCTATCTCTCTATTCTACTTTAAAATTCTCCTTACATTCTAAATAATACTCATGCAATACTCATAAAAATCATATTTTCACACATAAACATTTATCCAAGCACTCTCACCTACATGTACATAAAAAACAGTAAATATACAGGATCTGCCTGCGTATCTCACGAACTCGATTTTGAAGCAGTTTATTATTTGTTAGTATCCGGTTGTCGGTATACTTTCAAATCCATACGATTGTAATGCCTAATTTTTTCATAAGGACGATCAATTCCAACCAATTCATACGCGTTCTCATTAAAAACGCGGCGAACGCGGTATGGTCCGTAGTAAATATGGAAAAACTTAGATATCTTCTTATCAATAGCACTCGACTGCCTTGGAATACGATCGAGAGCCAGATCGCCAATTTTTACAGGTGAAATTCTACTAGACTTTTGCTGTGACTTTCGCGGATCGTGTGCCTTTCGTGTACGATGATTTGCTATCTCCACTTTTATTTCATATGGTACTGGCTTTTCGGGTGGAAAACTAATCATTTCTCTGATTTTTCTAATAGGAGATACTCCGTAGTGCAATTCATGTGGTGTAAACCCGGTAACACAGTGTTCCGTAGCGTTTATCAGAAAATTAATCTGTTTTATATACCCCGCCCATGCGGTATGTTTATCGCTGCAATATAATCTAATAAACTTTCCCAATTCGCGCATTACGCGTTCAGATGGATTCGATTGCGGGTGTCTAATCGAACAGTACACCGGCTGTATGTTATTCTCCTCCAGGACAGCCCGCCATTTAGCCGACGTAAATTGTGTCCCATGGTCACTTAGTATCCGCGTCGGCCGTCCTATATTAGCAAAATATTCACTCATACGTTTGATACTAGCTGCAGCCATCGCCTTTTTTAAGGGGTACAACGTTACAAGACGCGAAAAAATATCCAAAATTACAAAAATGTATTCTATGCCCCCTTTGGAACGAGAAAGCGGGCCATAAAAATCGACCGCTAACATTTCGTTAGGTTTCTCGGCGGCTACTTGGAGAAATGAGCCCGTCATATTCGTATTCGAATGCTTTATGCGTTGACACACGTCGCAAGTCAACATCCGATTTTTGATCATTCGGCGCATACCTTTCCACCAGAAATATTTTTTTAATAAGTCAAAAGTCTTAAAGACTCCCACATGTTCGAAACGCTCATGAGCTTCATTAATCAATTTTATTTGAATTTTCTCTGGAATAACAAGACAATAATTGTTTTCACCTCGCTTTTTCAAAAAATTATATAGTTAATTATTTTGAATTTGTCGGAATATTTAGTTAAAATATCTTATGGATTTTATCGAGAGTTTTATCTTCTTTTTGAAATAAGAGTATATTCTTAAATTCGGCAATCCATAAATTTATCGTTTTAACTACAGCTACAAGGCTTATCGGAGAATTACAAGAAATACTTTCATTAACTGGAAAATCACTAGTATTAATATTTGGCGATATTATGCTGAAATAGTCGGATATAACGTTGTCTCGCCAAAAACTAACGCATTAACCTAGACGTGTAATACGTGGTTTTTATTAAAAATAATAGTGATTGATGATCCGTAATGATTTTAAATGTTCTCCCCAATAAGTACGTTCGCAGTTTAATGACTGAATAAACAATTGTTAATAACTCAAGTTCAGTAGCGGTGTAATTTTGCTCGTAACTCGTTAAACAACGGGATATTAATGCTATGATTTTTTGCTTGCCCTCCTTATCGACCTGAAATAAAACTCCACTAATGCCCTGCTTACTTCCATCAGTTTGAAGACAAAACGGCTTGTGGCGTTGGTAATGATTTAGCAAAATGTGCTCCGATAGTTTATTTTTTAAATTTGAAAATGCTTCGCGTTCAACATCCGACCAGACAAACTTATTTCTTTTGCTTAATAATGCCCTAAACGGGTCAATAAATTTGGCGAATTTATCATAGAACCGTCTGTAGTACGTACCCATACCAATAAACCTTTGCAGTTCACTTTGCATACGACGCTCAGGTATGCGCAATACTGTTTCAACTCGTTCAGGATCCAGAGATATGCCTGCTTTTGACAAAATAAACCCTAAAAATGGGATTTCCTGGCGACAAAAAAGAGTTTTTGTCAATTTAAGCCTTAATCCCCCTTCGCGGATTTTTTGCCAAAATAATTTAAGGTGTTCTACGTGTTCACTGAAGGTTTTTGATTTTATTAATAGCTCGTCCACAAATAATCTCAGAAATTTGTAAAAATCATTACCAAATAACGACCGTAATGTTTTCATAAGCGCGCAGCCAGCTACCTTCACGCCGAAAAAAACGCGACAGTATTAAAAAATGTGACCATTTATAGAAAACGCAGTGTACTTTCGTGATTCTACGTGCAAAGTAATCTGATAGTAACTCTCGGTAAAATCGGTACTCGTAAAAATTTCAGCTCCTTCACTATCCTGTAAAATCTCGTCAATCGGTGGGGGTGCCTCTTGATCCGCCTCAATGTATTTATTGAGTTGTCGAGCGTTCAAACAGAGTCTTAAGCTTCCGTTTTTCTTTACAACCACGCGAATAGGATTACAATACGGGCTGCTTGCACGCTCGATTATCCCATTTTTTATCATTCTTTCGATCTCATTATTTACCGCTTCTCTATATACAATCGGGATAGGGTAAATTTGGCGAATAACAGGGTTCGGATTGATCATCCTAAATTTATACTGATAATTAAGCATACACCCGGGTTGATCTGAAAAAATGTCGTGAAATTCTTCCACTAATTCGCGCAACTGTAACTTCTCGAATGAGTTTAGAGTTTCAATATTTTGTAAACCAAGCTTTAATTGTTTCATAAATGCATCTGAGGGCCGATTTAAACAGCACGCGTTATCCCCCGCCTCAAGATAAAAATGGTTCGATTCAGTGTCTTGAGTCGGAGGATATCTTTCGTCCCCCATCGGTGCTTTATAAACATCGATAACTTTTACACTCTTGCATGCTAACGGTAACGGTGTGGAAAATCTTATACCCGGTTCGCTTATTATTTTATTTTTTATATGAAATTGTTTATTTTTATAATCGACCACTGCTTGATTTATATCTAACCAATCCGAGCCTATTATAATATCATAACTTAAGTTAGGGACAATGGCTAAAATCATATCAATTTTTAAATTACCTGTATTTAAAGTTATGGATGTTTGTTGCTTTATTCTCTGCAATTTTTTACCGAACGTGCCTGATATAAATAAGTTAGTCACAGGTAATATTTTCGCTTCTCCCGACTCCGTAATTGCCTGAAAATACGTCTCTGAGATACATGTTATATTACT
Source organism: Gastracanthus pulcherrimus (assembly GCA_949152435.1). Taxonomy (NCBI): domain Eukaryota; kingdom Metazoa; phylum Arthropoda; class Insecta; order Hymenoptera; family Pteromalidae; genus Gastracanthus; species Gastracanthus pulcherrimus. The sequence continues at coordinate 111,993,390 of OX424575.1, read as the reverse complement.
TACTGTGTCAACTAAACATTATACCGTATACTCGTTTACGGACGCTAACACACGCGGACAATGTGATCTTGCTTTAATTTGCAACGAATTTTCAGACGCAGCTTGTATATCAAACGCAAGGTCCTGCACGTCGAATCCGTGCTCTAGGCTCGCCGTCGGACCATTCACGGTCGAGCCTGCTTCTCGTTTCCCGCCGACTCCGAACCGTGGATTCCGCGACTGTCTCAATTATATCATATTCGTCCCGTACGTCGTCTTGATCGTCGATGTTTATCGTGGACACATTTTTTTAGCTTGGCTTGAATATCGCGTATATCTTTCGCTTCGTTATGGTTATTCGCGGATCGTTCATTATTTCGCCAATCCCTTGTGTTTCTTTCATTTTGGCCGCGGTAGTCTGAGCCACTGTCATTTTGACGCCTATTGTTATTTCCACTACTTATATCCCGGTCTTGCGTTCTGTCTCGCATATACCCACGATATTGTGTCTAATCATACCGATCGCTCGTTCGCTCACTTCGCCAATTCTCTGCTCCGTTGTTATTATTTACAGTTTTTGTACGGGCTTCATCGATGCGCGTGAGAGCTCTGACTACACTCTGCGAAACATTTAAATCGACACCGGCTAACGCAAATTGTACATTTTGCGGTAATTGTGAGATTATGATGTTATTGATTTTGTAGCAAGATAAAGGCGGTTGGAATTTACTGGCTTCGGCCACTCGCGCGTAAAAGTAATTTAAAATGCTACCGTCGACGTATTTTTTTTACCTCCATGCCTGTTTAGCTCGATCCTGAACCTCCCCCGACAAAAATTCTTCACGAAAACTACAGCGGAAGTCATCAAAGTTCTCTACATTTTTTCTAACCGCATTAAACCACACTCGCGCTCGGTCTTTCAAAGCATTCGAGATGATTTTTGATTGATAATAAACGGGGATTTTTTTAAATCATCAGGCATTGCTCTACCTCCCGCAGAAACTCGGCCGCGTCCTCGATCATCGTTCATGAATAAGTAGGCAGTACAACTTCTTTTAGTAAATTTCTCCACCATTTCCCCTCTTGTGAACGTTGCGTCACTTGCAACATATTGCCCATCTGCCGCATTAGTGTACGAATTTTGAGCTCTAACGACGTAACCTTTATGGTCAACCTTTTCACTTCGAATTCGAGCCCGTACTCCGGCGGTACTTCCCATATATCGGGTAGAGATCCACGGCGTGCCATATTTTTTCTACAAATGTTTCCGCGAATTCCAATTAGAACTACTTACTGCCATACTATTATAACCTGACTAACATTGAACTAACTTACGCCTACGACTTAACGCTATTACACTTTTCCGCTATTAAACTTTACGCAAAACTAAAATCATCCAAATAATCACGCACTTATAAATTAACAATTACTCAATCACGCTCTCACTCATATAATCTAACCCTGCTCTATGCCCGGCTCGTTGGTCGCCACTTTATAATATATTTATTTTGGAGGATATACAAAAAATAATATATGATAAATGTAAAAATTAATGAATATATTTTGTTTTTTATTTATTGTGTATTTATTTATTGTGTATATATATTTTTATTTGTTGTGAGTATGGGCGTGGGTTCGCCTATCTAACCTATTCACGTAATAATAACTCTCTCATACACGTTCGCTCTCACTCGCCTATCATACCTACTTTATATATATGGTGGTTCTTGAAGTCTATCGATGTTTTCCTCGCTTTGCGGTAGCTGAACGGCCATTCCCTTGATGCTGTATTCTTGTAGACGGTACCGATACCTTAGGAACACAAATGTCAGGCTCGTCTGGATATCTCCTGATCCAAGTGAAAATTCAAATACCTTAATCCGTAGTCGACGGTCAGCCGTCGCCGGACGAAAGAGAGAGTAAGGTAGAGGAGGTAATCAACTGGTCTAGCCAGCGGCTAAATTGTATCTGCTCTCCTCGGCTTTTGCTAAACTTTTCCAGAGCTGTGCTCTGTTTTCCCCATTCCTCTTTTCTCACATATGATATTTTTCTCTCTCTCTCTTTTCATACTCGGTATTTTGAAATATCTTATATTACACGCTGAAATTGCTTCTTTCTAACTGATGTTTGTTTTTAAAGCTTTAAGTTTTAGTGTCACATTTTGGTGAATCGAACAAACACAAATATTGTGAGTGCCAGGGTCTCCGCAAAAAAAAAAACACTTTGCGGTCTCAATTGACAAAAAAATGCTAGGCATGGGACGGGAGAGTGAGTAGTCTTCTGTAACCAAATATTGTATAAATCTTTCAGGTCGTACAGCATCAATCGTTTTTGAATTACTTTTGGAGGTTGACCTGCAACTTTTACTGTAATACATTCTTTTGTGCCACTGCATAACGAACTATTTGTATCATCTAAATAAAAATCTTCGATTTCTTTTCACATTTGAGGCGTATATCACAGATAAGTTTTTCTTGAACGTCGACCCAGCACACCTAAAAAGTTGTATCAAATGTTTACATATTTCATAGTCACAAAATCTAGAGTACTTAAAACTAGTACATAATATTATAATTTAAAAAAATTTGATAAATGTATAATTCAAATCATTACTAAAATTACTATCGTAAAAATAATTTGCTTTGTTACTAATAAAAAGAGTTCGGTTCGAGAATCATTTTGGTGATGATTTTATCTCAAGTGTCTTTTCATGGAAGAAATTAGTTTACAGTCAAACGAAATACATCCCACATAAATATATTGCTTATAAAGGTAATTTTATAAAGGTATTTACCTTTATGAACCTTTATGAAAAAAATGAAGAATATAAATATCTAAATATGGTTTTGGATTTCTTGGAACGAGAAAGCTTTGTTTTCATTAATATGAAAATTCATCATTAATATCAAAAATATGAAAAAAACAAATGTTTTTTATGATTTAAAAAAGGCAATTTAAAGATAGAAGTTATTTATTCAACAATTTTTTATCTAAATCAGCAAAACCCTAAATTATTTTATTGTATGAAAATAAATATTTTGAACGTTAAATGCGGTTATAATATCTATAATTCCTGTAAATGCTAGGTATGGAAAATATATTTTTGAAATAAAAAAATTTCAATTTTCGGTGATTTTAGGTAGTGACTTTAGGTACTCTAACCCCTTGAGTTTTGAAGTAAACTCATAAAACTCATATGTGTAAAATTATTATATATATATTATTAAACATTTAAAAATTCTTTTTTCAAATTATTCAAATATTATTTTTAATTTAGTTGAAAATATATATGAATAACAGGTATCTATTATACTTACCAATATTTTCTCTTAACTTTTTAGCTTCGTTGAACATGTAGAAAGTACATTGGACGTACTTTTTAACCTTTGCAAATTTCCAATTTTCAGGTAACAGAGTCAATAAAGAAATCTTTTCATTGAAAGTTGTTGAAGAGACCTGATACTTTGCTTGAATATTTTCAATAATGCTTTTGAACCAAGAATATTCATTAGACATTTGTTTAATATTGCTAATCTTTGGCAATTCCACTGCATGCACATGCTCAAATGCTTCTAAGACTTGATTTACAATGTCCTGTACAATCTTCATACCTTTCTCAACTGTACGGTCATCGGTCAACTTTTGACGCTTGAACGGAGGCATACCAAAAGTATCAAGGATGTCATCAAGACGTCTTTTTTCTGACTGTCTGATTGAAATTCTGAAGCTGATGAACTTTGAGTATACTCTGGTATGTTATTTGCAGTGATACTTTGCTGAAAATCAATAACACCCGATGGACTGGCAGTAGTCGGTGCAGACGCCGAAGCAGCTTGTAAAGATAGTTTATATTTTGAAATATCAGAATCTAGTCGGGTACTGCAAACATTACACATTTTGTTTTCCAAAGAAAATGTCATATTATACGCATTTTGTAAATAATCTATAAACTCTTGTTTTAAGCAGACTAATTCACTATCAACTTTGTTTATATGTTTTTTAAATGGATTTATACAGTACTTGAGATTATCTTCAAAATTTTGAATTTCTACCGAGAACTTCTTCTTACAATTTGTACAGATTTTTTTGCCTGGTATAATGATAAGATTACATATTTTTTAAATTTGTTCTGCAAATTCTAAATCAATCGTTCTCAAAGCAGATGTTATTACTTTAGTATGCTCACTCCAAGGATCACAACCCTTTGTCTCAGATGCTGAATAATACAGGACATAGTTTCTGTAATGGTAATCGCAAATAGATTTATTTTCGATTTCTTTTAATCCAGGTACTCTGAAATAAAGAAGTTGCAGTTCTTCAATTGATAGTGTATTATTTTCGTGCAGCTGTCTGCATTTGCCATTTTTAACTAATCATCTGCTGTACATAACTAAATGACAATGTTAAATTAAAAGCAAAACCTTTTCAAACTATTGCAAGTCGGTCGTTATATATTTAGGTTATGACTACAATCAGAATCTGAAAACCAAGACTAAAATCAGGTGACACGAAATAGAGCCGTGGAGTGGGCTGTGAGCATATTAAAGGTACAGTCGCATGGGAAAAAAAGTTTCGCTGGTGCCTTTCTACATTCAGCCCCGGAACACTTTTCGACACATAACAAGTGCGTAGCATGCATACACTTGTAAATAAAACTGAGTTGCCAATCTCGAATTCTGTATTCAGTAGTTCATAAAATTGTATTATTTTCAAGCTATAGTCCGTTGGCAGCCAAAACTATAAGATACTGTGTACAAAAATTTAGCATTGATAGTATATCTATATATATATCAGGTATAAACGCTAGTATATCTATTTATACCTTATATATATATATATATATATATATATATATATATATATATATATATATATATATATATATATATATATATATATATATATATATATATATATATATATATATACACTATCAATGCTACATTTTTATACATAGTACCTTATATTTTTGGCTGCCAACGGCCTTAAAGGCTCTAACAAACAAAAAGAATAAGAGCTAGGAATAAGAAATAAGAGAAAATAAGGGGGACTAAGAAGGAACAGCGAGGAATAAGAAGCTTATTCCTCGCTTACTCCTCGCTATTCCCCCTTGTTCCCTCTTATTTCCTCTTATTTCTTATTCCCAGATCTTATTCTTTTTGCCTGTAAGAGCCTTAACCATTGAAACACAAGACAGTTTCATGAATCAGTGAATACAAATTTCGAGATTGGCAACTGAGTTTTATTTACAAGTGTATGCATGCTACGGTGTAACACGCACTTGTTAATTCGGAACGCGTTCCAGGGCTGAATGTAGAAAAGCCCTCGGAACCGAACATTTTTCCTTCTCTCAGAAGCGCAAGTTTTTTTTTAAATAAAAAACGGTAAAGTGTTTTATAAATTAAAATAGTTTTATACATATTTTTAAAATAGTTATTTGTAGATATTTTTTGAATATATATATTTTTTCAAATAATTACGAATGATCAGATATTAAAGCATAACATTTTATAAAAATGAAGGACTTTAATATAATATTAAACACTTAACGATGTATATACAATATTTATCTTAAAATAGATAATTGTTTTTAATATAGAATTAATAACTGTAATTTTGTTCATATTTTACATATTTATATCCAGTTTTAGATTTCAAATATTAAGCATATAGTTAAAAATGTACCCGACCATAACTTTAAAATCACGTATCTCTGTCAATTTCTGATCGATTTGGTCGCCCTACAAATCAACATTTTTGTCTTTTGAAGCCGAAAATAAAAATTGCAGATTCATTAAAGTATATAAAAATTAACAATTTTGTAAAGTTTTGAAAGTGATTAAAAAACAGAAAAATACACTGAAAAGTCGATAAAAATAACAGCTTAAATTCATATGATAGAGCCCTATACACAAAACTACACCTTCTTCCTGTTATTCTGGAACATTTTTGGAACATTTTGCTGAAACTCTAAGTAAAAAAAAAATGGACGCATTGAAAAATGTACCTGAATATTGCGAAAAATGCGATTTTCGCAAAAATTGCCAACTTTAAAGTGTCGGATCTCCGTCAATTTCGGACCTTTTTGGACGTATAAAAAAGATTAAAAATTTACGGAAATAGAAGGTTTTAAAAGTAGGCAAAAATCGAAAAAAACAAGTTGCACGTTTGAGATTATAAGTCAGCTTAGTAATTATGTAGCCTAACTCACAAGAACATAGTTAAAAAGCTCTTGAAAAAGCGAAGAAAATCATTTTTTATACGTCCCAAAAGATTAAAACCTCGCTTTTCGACAAGCTTTTGAATATGAACAAAAAACAACTAAAAATAGGCTGTTTTTTGACCTTGGAAGATCCATATCTCCGCTTCTAGGGTATCTAGAGGGCTGAAATTTGGCACAGAATCTTATTTTATTGTATACAACAAGTCCTCAAAATTTCAGCCTGATTCTAGAAACTTGTGCGCACGGTTTTTCAAAAAAGTATTTTTTATACCCATATATATATATATATATATATATATATATATATATATATATATATATATATATATATATATATATATATATATATATACTAGAGGGTCTTCGCCCCTGCTCGTTCCGCTAGCCAAACCCCAAATCTTAATACTTTTAAAATTGCGATTTTCCAAGTAATTTCATAAGTGCACTTTACTATTCACGTGAAGTATTAAATATTTATATAAATATATGTTTACATTCTCTAATTAGATAATGAACTACATATCATTTTAGTTTAAAATTATGTCTTTTTAAATTTGTATGGGTCATTGTATTTTAGTTGCCATTTATACTCCAGTTTCCCTTGTATTAAGCCAAAATATAAAAAGATTAGATTAGATTAGATTAGTTTATTTGCATAAAATACAAAAGAAATAGTGGTAAAGTAAAGCTAATAGATATAAATATATACATTATACATACGTTTAGGTTGAGTCAACCAATAATACTTTGATTTGCGTTGTAAAATTAAAGATATTGCACTTTTATCACAAGATTGTCGACAATTTAAACGTATTGCACCCTGTCTTACTAATATATCATGCGAATGTTATAAAATACACACTTATTCCAGTAACAATACTATATACAATACATGACCAACCATACATTCATACCGTTCGTGCTGATAAATACACTGAACTCACACTAAATAAATAAGTAAATAAAACAGCAGATCAGGACAATGGACATGGACGAATATTAAAATTATTGATCACCGTTTATTTGTAGTAGGTGACTACTTACTGCCGTTTTAAATGAGCAGAGGGAGGGCAGGCACCTTAAGGTGTAAGGTAGAGAGTTCCATAAACGAGTACCCTGCACAATGAATGAATAAGGACCCGTGTCTCTTCGCGATTTTCATATTCTCAGTGCCTTTTCATCAACCATTTCGGAGCTCCTGGCCTTTATGTAATAGCATCGCCGCAAAGTACTCTCTTCTTTCCACAATCCTTATACAACCCAGGTTCTTCCTATAGGGGGTGATGTGCTTGGCTCTCCTAACATCATATATATATCGCAAAACGTCCCAAAAGATTAAAACCAAGCTTTTCGACGAACTTTTGAAAATGATAAAAAAACAACTAAAAATAGGCTGTTTTTCGACCTTGGAAGATCCATATCTCCGCTTCTAGGGTATCTAGAGGGCTGAAATTTGGCACAGAATCTTATTTTATTGTATACAACAAGTCCTCAAAATTTCAGCCTGAATCTAGAAACTTGTGCGCACGGTTTTTCAAAAAAGTATTTTTTATACCCATATATATATGGACATTAGGGTCTGAGACTTGTTTTGAGGGGTGTTTTCAACAACTACTTTCATATACAATATTGACGAGAAAAATTGTCGGATTAGAGATTTTGATATGTTTCGATGCTTTTGAGGTTCCTGAGTCAGAAAAATATCTTTTTAAAAAATGTCTATTTGTATGTGTGTATGTGCGTGCGTGTGTATGTGTGTGTGCGTGCGTGCATGCGGGCGTGCGTGTGTGTAGGTATGTATGTATGAAACTAAAATTTGTGTACACCATAACTCTTGCAGGGAAGCATGCTAAGTGCTGAAATTTTGCAGACATATTAGGTATGTTTGAACTTAGAACTGATCAAATTTTGGAACTAATATTCTGAACGTTTTTTATTGAAATAATCAATTGATAAAAGGGTTTAAATAAGAAGTACATTTTTTCGGCCGTTTGTATTAAAGATATATAAAATATTGATATGAATTCTTAAACTGCGCATGATTTCCTTTCGATTTATGTCTTTTAAAACTATTTCTAAACTATTTTCAAGAATCAAACCGTAAATTTAAAGAATCGAATAAAAGATATTTTTCTCAACACTTGCTTGAAAAGGGTCCTTTTCAATGCTTGCAAAGCGAATGAAAAATTGGGCATTCCGAGCGGCTTCCGAGCAACTGTTTACAATAGGGTGAAAGAGTTTAAACGTGGCCGTACATCCATAAAAGATCAACATCGTTCAGGACGCCCAGTGAAAGTAATTGCCCCTGAATTGATTGACAAAATCCACGATATGATTTTAAGTGATTGACGAATGAAAGTTCATGAAATAGTTGAGGCCACAGGCATATCGCAAGGTACAGTTGATTCAATTTTGGACGAAAAATTGGGTGTGAAAAAGATCTCGGCAAGATGGATGTCGCGTTTGCTCACAGTCGAGAATAAACGCAATCGTGTGCTCGACTCTGAGGCTGTTTTGACGCTTTTCCGTCGCAATCTTGAGGAGCTTCTGCGTCGGTACATAACTGTTGATGAAACATGTGTAAACGTGTGGATTATGGTGTGTAATAATCACTATAATAAATAATTACACACACAATTTAAAATAGAGCAAATATAAATTCCCTATTTATATTTTTCTTTATTACCTTTTAAATCAAATAAAAGATAAATAAAAACGCTATATACATGTCGCGGCGCAGATCCACAATCTCTTAAAAATCGCAACTTATCTATCCTAAAATGTAACAAAATATATCGCCGCAATGCACACACATTCACACACACACACATACCGGAACTTTCCTCTTCAATTTGGATGCGGTGCAGGTTGCTGTCTATGCCGTACCTGGCCCTCAGCGTTGCGTTGGAGCGACGAAATGCTGAGATGTTGTAGGCCCTTGATGATGCTGCTTCTATGAAAGCCACAACTGAGATTCCTGGACGTCTCCAGATGAGCTCGAGCACATATGCCAGAGATGCGAGCTTATGCATCCTAATGATCACTAGTCCACACATATGACTTGTATGGCACCGCAGATTACTTGCAGAGACAAATATAAAATGCAAGAATGCCCAAGAATGATTCGGGCACAGAGAGAGAATGAAAGGGAGATGCTCGGCCCTAGGCCGAGCGATAGCGAGTGATCCTTCGATCTTAACTCCTCGCCAAATTCCGAATGCTGGCGTCATTTCAGCCTTTCAAGATTCGAATTTCTGGGAATGTTCACTAGTAAGTGTGACAACATTCTGAACGGCGAAATTCAATGTTGGCATTTTCGTAGAAAATTGTGTCTCCGATTCAGTCTCTTTTTCCTCTCTTTCTTTGTTAGATGTTCGCTCTCTCCCTTTTTCCTCTCTTTCTTTGTTAGATGTTCGCTCTCTCCCTTTTTCCTCTCTTTCTTTGTTAGATGTTCGCTCTCTCCCTTTTTCCTTTCTTTCTTTGTTAGATGTTCGCTCTCTCCCTTTTTCCTCTTCTCTTAGAGGATACCATTACACATGGATACACTGCTACACTCCAGAGACAAAGAAACAGTCAAAACAGTGGATTTTTGAAGGTGAACGGGCTCCGAAGAAGGCGAAGTCGGTGAAATCGGCCGGCAAGGTGATGGCCACGGTTTTTTTGGATGCACGCGGCATCATCTACATCGATTACTTGTACTGGTTGAACGCAGAAATCAAAGAAAAACGTCCTCATTTGAAAATGAAAAAGATCCTCTTTCATCAAGACAATGCACGGGTGCATACGTCGAACACGGGGGTCATCGGCCAATCAAATGCCTATTTTGAGGAGCTTCCGAAATCTTACTTTTTGGACGGCTTGAAAAAGTTGGAAGAACGCTTGAAAAAATATATAGAGCTAAAAGGAGATTATGTTGAATAACAGAAAAAAATTTACCCAAAAAAAATTTTTTTTCTATCTTTTTCTAAGGGCTTATTGAACAACACTGGTATATAAAAGATAGACATACATTTTTAAAGTGTGAAGTTTTATTCGAACTATGTTTTTTAAATAAAACTAATAATAGCATCCCTGAGGAGGTCCTGTGAAGCATAGGAATTTTTATCAGAGTGAATAGGATTATAAATGATGACACTATAATTTACATAATTTAAGTACCTAGGCTTTATTCAATCAAACAACTCAAATGGTCTCCAAATATACAATCTGGCTAGATTTTCTACGGTCGCAAGTTTTCAGTATGGCTACGCAAGTCCACGCGTGTCGCTTTTCTAACGGGCGAACTATCCCGCGTCACCAAATCACCGGTCTAATTATTTTCCCACAGCTTGTATACGTGCCTGTGAATGTCCGTGTTTTTTATTGGTCGCGATCCTCTCCATTTACCATTTGGTCGTGATTGACTGCCCATTACGTTAATTAATTCGGCTTTTAATAGTAATAATATTTGACGCGAAATACGTGTCACAGATTATAAGATTCTATAAATTGATTAATCAGGACCTCTCTTTGAGTAAGCATTCTGCTAAGGCAGTTAGCAGCGTTTTTGTTTGTTTTGGAAGAACCTTCAATATCCTTTTTATTACATTCAAATTTGTTTCGTATAACCAAATATACAGCCTCTGGAAGATAGGTACTTTTTTGAAAATCGTTAGCTTAGCACCCCTGTAACTTTTTTATGAGCTCCTTTTGAACTCTAACTTTGAGAAAACATAGTTCAAACACCCCAGAAAACAATGCACTTGGTTTTGTTATGCTTATTTAACTCATAGCATGATTGTGCATTTTTTTCCAGCTTGCTTTTACCACTTAAAGTAAACGTCATACTATTAAACTCTGACGTAATTTACGTGACGTATAGTTCATAAAGTTGATTTGCCTCACGTTGTATACTTTTCTTTTAAACAATTTCTTAATATTATTTTTTTTTCTCGGTCATCTAGACCGAAAGATCCTCTTAAATAGTCTAGTCGATTTGTATGTAAAAATAGGAGAATGTGTCATTATTACATAATAGCTATTTTATATCATTTAGTTGTAGAATTTGACATCTAAACACGTAACCATATGCGCCTCGTGGCTCCACCCCCCCCCCCCCCCCTCGCCGGGTAAAGGTGAGGAGGGAGGTAAAGTTTAAACAGCGGTTTTTCGCGTTTAAAACAAAAGCTATTGATCAGAGACAAAAAGTTTTAATGAGTAAGTGGCAGGTATTAAGAAGCCTACAAAATGAGCCCCGAATCGTTAAGATATCTTCATTAATTACTGAGTAAATATAAAAAACGAATTTTTTGAAATATATTTTTAATTTTTCGATTTTTATTTAATTATTTAACGTATTTGAAAAAAGTGCTTTCCAAGTACAGCCTTCGAGGTTCTATTGGTATATACATGTCATAAAAAAAACATTTTTTACTACAATTTAATCCCATAATTATATGAAAGTCAATATATTATGAGATAAGGAGTTTTTGTCGAACTAGAACATTTTTTTTATCGAAATTCCGTTATTGTAAAATTACATTTTGTCAACTATAGAAAAAGTTGACAAAACAGTGGAGACTTATTTGTTTTTCATTCTATTTGTATTCTGAATATTTCATTTTGTTCCTTGAACAATTTCAGGGGGGCTCGCCGATATACAAATTGGAAAATTATCAAAACCTGCCAAGTTATGTCCAATTGTTTATAAGTTCGTACATGTGTTTTATAGACAATCGGACGTAACTTTGCAGGTTTTCATAATTTTCTAATTTTTATATCGTTAGTCCCCCTGAAATTATTCAAGGAAAGAAATGAGAGCTTCAAAATTCTAATCGGATAATAAATAAAAATATCTCCATTATTTTGTCACATCTTTCTTTAGTTGACGATTACTACTTTTGAAATAACGGAATTTTAATAAAATAATTTTTTAGTTGGAGGATACCTTATGTTATTATATATTGACTTCTATATCATTAGTAGTGATTAAATTATATTAAAAAATATTTCTATTTTAAGGTCAATATGACGATAGAACCCCTTAAGGGGTAACACCACTGTAATAGCGAAAAAAAGCGTTTCTTTGGGTATTTTTTTGAATGGAAAGAAAGGTTATAAAGAAATGATATTTGGATATATTATTAGTCTAATATTATAGTATATTTAAAAAAAATACAGTAAAGAAAATGCAAAATGGCTTATTTATAGCCGATTTCTTGAGACCTCTTGCATTGGAAGCGCTCCGCGGCACGCAGTGTACCAATCGCACATTTCAACCTGGAACAAAAAAAATCCACTTATTCTTGATGGTAATAGCTAGTGAATCACGTCGGGGATTTTGAAAATATTGATTTTGTTTGTTTTATACTGTTATCACGAACTGTTGATGTTGCTATTGAAATGAGATTCACTATTTTATCGTAGAAAGATTGGAAAACAGGACGTGGTAATTCCATAAACGCACAAAATTTCATCTTTCCATTCAGTCCTACTCCTATCAGTCGCATTGCTAACACCATCCGCCGATTAATTTCATATGCATTTTTTATAAATTTACTGTTAGGTATAACAATTTCTGGACACTTTGGGCAAACAATCACAATTTTGAAGTCCAAGCCCCGAGAACTTCTTTCATGAAAAGTTATATTAGAACCACAGGTTTTACACTTCACTGCTCAGAAATTGCAGAAAATACTGCCAAAAAGTGAATAATTCGATATCCAAATGTATAATTTACATCGAAATCGTCCTCGGATGTCTTCAGCTTGTTTGCCGATGCGCTGACGCCACTGGAATCACCTTCAGCTTCGTATCGATTCATCGGACGATTCGCTGATTTAGGGCTCCGATACCGTGTTGGATAGTTTTTTTCGTGCCTTTTCTTCCTGCGTACACATTTTCTTTTTCCATTTTGCTCAACGTAATAATAAATAATTAAAACTTTCACAAAAATATAGTTTCGAAAGCGAAAATAAGAGCGTCGTTTTCTTACGATATACAGATGCTACACTAACGTACTTTGTTTTGAAACTAGCCTAACTGACTCATAATATGGGAATGATAGTACCCAGGAGTCTGGGTTTATGGGCAGTCCCACTCTGCCAAGTTCAGGATATTGGAGATGAGGTAAATGAAGAGCTGCAATTAAATGAAATGAGTTTATTCGACGGTAAATATAAGTCTCTACAGGTCCATGGTCGGGCAGCAACTGCCGAGTAGCCGCGGCAGTGGCGCGGCGGTGAACACTCGAGAGAGGGGAGAGTTCCCCTACTCCTCGCATCTATAGTAAGAGTTGCCACACGCTCCCCCTCAAGAAAACGCAATTAAGGGCACTATTTTGTACTTTCTCTTTTCTTTTTTTTTGGTAACATTAGCTAGGTCCATCAGCCGGTGTCGGAACGTTACAATTAAGTCGATTAATTAACGACAGACTAGCGTTTTAGCTAATATCACAATGTTAACATTCATTGTGCAAGGGTACTGTTCGCCGTTAACAACATAGGAATCTGAGATCCGTAGTTACAATTGCACGTAAAGCTACGCAATACCGTTTTTATTTCTAAAACTAAGAACTTAAAACTACGTAGTAAATTTTTTACTCCTTGTATCTAAGCTTTAGACGAGCTAGGTTCGAGATTTGCGAAAGTGACTTTTTTCTTACTTGGATAAGTTTTTAGAATAGGTCTAGTCGTTAGCATTGGAGACTGGTCGCTGGGCGAAACTTCCTTCAGTACGGGGGTTTCAAGATCGTCAGGTACAAAGTGTGCAGGTTTAAGTAACTCTGTCGTGACTACACGGGGTGAGCCCAAAAATGATCTCTGTTATCCCGAACTCACATTTGGATAAATTAAGGTGCAAACCATGCCTTCTTAGCCTTTCCAGAACGATTCGAATGTGCTTTTCGTGTTCTTCGGCAGAAGACGAAAAAATCAAAATATCATCGATATAAATGAATACAAAATCGAGGTCAATAAGAGCTTGACAGATGTATCTCCGAAAAGACTGAGCTGCGTTCCGAAGCCCGAAAGGCATAAAAACGTACTCGATCAAACCGAATGGGGTAGTTACAGCGGTTTTGATGAAGTCTGCCGGAGCTACCGGAATCTGGTAGTAGGCTTTAAAAAGGTCTAATTTGGTGAAAATCTTTTTACCTGAAAGACTAGTGGAAAAATCATGAAGATATGTTACGCACATGATCGAATCCGAGTCGAGCTTTTCGGCTATAAAATCAGCTTTAGTTGCTGAGTTAGTTATACCGGCATTACGCAAGGTAATCTCTGCTTGAATGAACCAAGGGAGAGGATTCAATCGCGAAAAACCGGAATTTTAGGCGTTTTGTACGCTGCTATTTGAGGACCTACAACATTACCGTGCGCCTGTGCCGCTGCCTCGTTGGCCGCGATCATCTCAGCGAGTCTAGTATTGGCCGCAGCCATCTCTTCCTGTAACTTTTTAATTTGTTCGGCGTGCTTTGTCATTTTTGTCAAGCTATCAGTGTTTACAGAGAAAGAAACGTTCCTATCGTGCACACGCAGGTGCAGTACAAAAAATGCTAAAATATAAAGCGTGCACTGATAGCGAAATTGTTGCTAATCGTATAATTTACGCTTGACAACGCGACATAAGAAAATATAAATTTAAAATAAATGTATCAATTTATTTACAATAATATGAAACTCTATAATAACGTTGCGTAATGCAACGATAAAATACTAATATCATTAATTCTTTCAAACGTAAACACGAGAAAAAATAAAAGAAAAACACGTGTTCCGAGAATTCAAACCGGGTGGCGCGCATGCACCTCGATCGTAACGGTTACTTCGTGGAATTCCTAACCTGACTCGACTCGGCTACGCGGAAATACGCGCGCAAGTACGTATCAACGCTAAAATGATGAGTCGAGGGCTGCTGCGATCATCGGATGCGTTGCGTTGCAAGGTACGCCGAGATGCTCAGGCGTGCGTGATGATCCCCGCTACGACGCAAGAGGTGCCGCGGCGAAGGCGCGCTGATCTTCTCAAGCGCGCGGCGATGGGCGGCTATGTTGCAAAGCGGGGGCCTTCACGGTTCTACCCGCAACGACGAGCTGCTGCGCTGCAAGGCGGGGGCCTTCACGGCTCTACCCGCACCGACGAGCTGGTGCACTGCAAGGCGGGGGCCTTCAAGGCTCTACCCGCAACGACGAATTGCTATATGTTGGGCGGGCGCCCAACCAAGACCGCGAAGCGACGCTGCAGTGATGGAAGGCGCTCTGATTTTCTCAAGCGCGCGGCGATGGGTGGCGTGCTGAGGTGGCCTCGGCTGCAACGCCGGAAACGCTGTGTAGCAACGCTGCTGGTGGTAAAGGCGCGCTGATTTCCTCGAGCGCGCGGTGATGGGCAGCGTGCTGAGAGGATCCGCCGCTGCTACGCAGGAGGTTCGCCGGGGGGAACAGCGTGCTGCGTCGAAATCCCGCCATACACCAAAGGCGCGTCACAAAGGCCAGCTCGCTGCTGTGCTGCTTCCCTTACCAAGAAAGAATTCTCCGACCCTCGCTCGAATGTTGCTCTTTCTCCATCTTCAGTCGGGGTCACCAGTATGGGAATGGTAGTACCCAGCAGTCTGGGTTTATGTGCAGTCCCACTCTGCCAGGTTCAGGATATTGGAGATGAGGTAAATGAAGAGCTGCAATTAAATGAAATGAGTTTATTCGCAATGCTAATAATTTACAAACGCATGTTAATGTTTTTTTGTGATCCAAATGCATCACCGATAAAAAATGTTTAACTTGGCTAACAAAATTACTTGTTATTTGTATGGCTTGAAAACGAAAAAATTACTCAACGAGAAAATGAAAACAGGATTATCGCTTTTTCTTATTTCAAAAATTACCTTATAAGAAATCTTTTAAATTAGAGCTATTACCTCCAACCGGAGGTGCCGTGAAACAGCATACTCTGAGGACATATTTGTAAGTGCAATTTTGGTTAGGAATGAAAAGAAATCCCTCTTAATATGTTTGGACAATTATGTCTAATGGCCTAAATCCAGTTTATATTACAGAAAATTTAATTCCAAAAAAATTACTAAATATAGTTAGTTATAAATGTGAAAACAGATGTAAAACAGTGACTTACAGTTGTAAAAAGCATGGTTTAAAATTTACAAATATTTGTATAACTTGTCTCGGTCAATCTTCACTGAGAAAATAAATCTGCCGAATGTGCCGAAGAGTTCGATAGTTTCTGCCAAAATAGCGGAACATACTCCACAGTTTTAGAAAACTGAGGGCAGTAGTGTCTGCGGATCGTTTGCTCCACAGAATTTACGGATGTCTTTTAGCAATATCTACCGTACTTTACAGAACAGATGAAAGCACTGCACTTCTAACCTCACTTTAACTGAAATGTAATAAATTCTCAATTACTTTTTTTATTTATTTGTATATTCTAACCTTACTTTTGCATAAGTATTTGAAGTGCATATACGTTAATACTTTATTGTTTTTGATATTGATAATTTAATGTAACTTACTTTTTTTAAATATATTTTGCATAAATACAGTAAATATTTACTTTTAATAAATTGAAAAGCAGTAAAATATAAATGTGTATTTGCATCGACTACTAGTATTATATTACAAAACCAAAGAAGCCAATCACTCATTTAAAATTGAAATTACAAAATATTTTATAGGTTAAAATATTATACGTTACACTTACTCTCAAACTTTTCAATCAAATTTTCCAGTTGCCAACTTCTCAGCCTTTCTTGCACATACATATCCATTACGTTAATCGTATAAATTTTATATATATATATATATATATATATATATATATATATATATATATATATATATATATATATATATGTGTGTGTGTGTGTTTACTGCAATTTATAAATACTTAATAAATTGAAGAATGCGTCGAGAAGTCGAGCAGTATTCAGTTGCGCGCACAAAATACGAAGATCGCCGAGCTTACTCCGTGATTTTAGCGGACTAACACCTCAGCCGGCATCGCTGAGGCGGGGTTTGTAAATATACCCGAAAAGTCCCGTGAGAACTACCGAAGTCCACAGCCATAATAGCAGAATATGGAGTCTGCCATTTTGACCAATGAAACTTCGGCAGGTTTGGAAGCTTTGTTTTCTCATTGTTGCTGCAATGTTGAATCTCGAAATATTGATATATCTGATGATGATGATGATGTAGCCGTACATCAGATCTATCAGGAGAACCATAACGAATCAGGTGAAAGCGACAATTTTCAAAGTAATAAAAGATTAAGGTTGTACATTGTAAACCTTTAATATTTAACAGTTAGTAATAATTTGAACCTCGAAAATTTTAATTTTTATCAATACAAGAAACAATATTCAACTATTAAGAACCAATGTTATACAATGGCTAATATCGGATATTTGCATCATATTCGCGTCGATTAATCCAGTATACCCAGACCTTAACAATAGTAACAATTTGTTTTTATTATTATTATATGCCCGACTAAATTTGTCAACCACCCTAGCCGCTAATCGTTACGGTCGTAAGCACTATTTTTCAAGTAATCTCGAAAACAAGATGTCGTAGAGTAATATGTATTTTTTAAATATATAAAAAATAGCTCTTTTCAATGGTACGAGTACATATATATGGTAATATGATTTTTCAACATTACATTCCATTAAATAATATTTGGATTTTTTCGGCTAAAAAAATATTTCTAACGACATGGACGTTGAGGTGCGGCGGTCCCGTTTTTTTTTGTTTTCATTATTTTTTATATTTTTTCTAGTTATTAGTAGAAATAGCAAGCACGCGCGCAACGCCTTTGTGATACTACACTTTATTCAAATGGCTTTTTCTAAGCGAAATTTTTTTTTTGCATATAGGGACTTTAATGTAATTTTCACATGTTTTCTAGCTTCAAATAAGGCCAACAAAAATTAGAAGCTAAAAAATGTTCATAAAAAAAAAAAATTTTTCGCACATGCATGAAAACGTGTCTTTCGTGCCTATAGGGCACGACTAAAGTCACCGTTTCTCGGCCGGCGGGCAAAATAGGCAAGCGGGAATAAATTTACTTTTTGTAACACAGGCAAGATTTTCGCATTTTTCGTATCTGAAAAGCGGGACTAAAGTAACAGATTTCCGACCGGCAGGCGAGAAAAATCCGGAGCGGGCGAACAAACTTCAGAGTTGGTAAAAATCATGTAAAATTTAAAAGTTCTATTCTTATAAGCTCGTAGTTGCGGTGTCGAAAAACAGTTACTCCAGTCGCATCTTTCAGGCACCAAAAACACGATAATCCAAACATGTGTCACAAAATAGTATATTTATATTATAGAAGGCTCAATTACTCGTTGTTGATAATAAATTAGAGAAGAGTTGATTGATCGATACGAGTCAATTTGATTACAAATCCCCCACGTTTCGGAAGTATTGGTAATATTCCTTCTCAAGGGCTACAAGAAAACAATACATAAAAAGTTAATTAAATTCAGTTCAGTTATAACAAATTATCTAATTCTATAGTAGAACAATGATCAATCTTCAAGCACTATTTTTAACATACACTCACCAATTAATAAAATAAAAAACGCTTTTCGTGGCGATCAGATGCTGTAGTGGAATTATACAGTTAACGGAATCTAAGAGAATTAATAAACAAAACCATTTATTAAGTAACGAAAATTAATAAAAACAATTGCAAACAAATAAGTAATAAAGAAAACACTCACAACGAGCCCCTCCCCCTCCAATATACACTTGGTCTCCGGAGGCCGTGTGCACGCGAGAAGAATATTAAAATTGCGACCTGCCATTTCGCAGAGACAAACTGTAAGAAGAAGGCCAAGACAAATTGATGTGCGAAAAACTTGAGGTCGAGAAGGAGAGGAAAAAGGAGGTAGTGTGTGAGCGACGGGCAAAGCAGAAAATGCCGTACAAGACAACAAGGGAACAAACACGCAGGAGGTCGCGCGTATATGTCTCCCGCCTGTGTAAACACACACATGTGAGAGGGCTCATATATGTGTAGCCACACACACGTATGACTTGTCGCATGCACCGGGGAATCCTACAGCCAACAACGACTGCGCGAGCAAAAGACCAGCCCGGCAGCGGCAACCTCCTAGGCGTGCATGATACCCTGTTATATGTCTGACGGCAGGACACATTATTTATCAAAAATAAGAAAGTATGCAATAAAAGGGTGGGTGGAAATTATTATTATTAATCAAAATCAATTATTTAGCATCTCTTTTAAGTATATTCAAGGTGTATTTGTATGTATTCTTAAGATTGCTCATATCTTCTTTTTCATTAACTGTATTGTCTTGATAAAAAATGTTCAAAACTTCGGAAAAGGACAGTTTAAAAGCATTTTTTTCTATATCTAAAAATTGAAAATTATCAAAGTCAATTGTATGACTTTTGTTAAAACATGAGTAGCTAAAGCTGATTTAGTATCAAAGATTTTTACATCATTGATGTGTTCTTTATGACGTTTTGTGAATTTACGTTTACTAAGGCCTATGTAGGAAGTTGGGCAGTCATTGAAACTATCACCCTTACAATTAATTTTATAAATAATATTGCTAGTGTCGAGTTTTTCTAACCCATCTTTACCTAATTTAATCATGTAATTGAATTTATTAATAGTCTTATTGATAGGTCTGATGTAATGTTTATATAGAACCTGATTATTTTTTGAGATGAGGTATTTAATGAAGGGGAGAACCATGAAAGGTTTATTTGTTGAGGAATTATTTTTGTTGTTAGTATTATTATTGTCAGTATTATTATTCTTATTATTAATATGAGAAAGATGTTTGTGAATGTATTTATCAATAAATTTGCTAGGGTAACCGTTGGCTAATAAAAAGGTTTTGGCTATTTTTATATTTTTATTGTGAAAGGTTGCGTGTGAGATAAGAAACATTTGTCAATTAAGATGTAAATAATGACTATTTTTTGGTATAGTGGATGATGAGATGCAAAATTAATATAGCGTCCTGATGCTGTGTTTTTCCTATACCAATCAGTTAACGGAGTGTTATTAATAATTTTTGTGATTTTAATATCTAGAAAGGTAATGTTGTTATTGTTTTCGTGTTCTATTGTGAGATGAAAGGACTTGTTGTAGTTATTGAAAGTGTTTAATATGTCCTGAATCTAGTTAGTTTTAGCTATTAAAATACAATCATCAACGTATCTTTTATACAATTTTATATTATTTTTTCAAATTCTTAGGCAGTGTAATTCTAATCTTTCTAATGATATGTCGACGAACCATGGGTTAGTAGAAAATCCCATAGGTACCCTGGTAGAAAATTATCTAGTTTTATCGAGGCCCTCGATTATTCCCATGGCAAACTAGATAGATCTACATAGTTCTAGATTAATTTTCCACCAGGGTACCCCGCTTATTTATTAGTAATATTTTCCATTAAATACTAAAAAGGTGGAGTCTAATAAAAATTCTGTCCCCTGTAATAATTCTGATTTGGATACGTTTATTTTATTTTTAATATATTTTCATTTGTAAGAAACCGCATCTATAATTAAATATTTATGTATATTAGTGAAAAGGGGACCAACATCAAGTGAACAAAGGGAATAATCCTCAGGTATAATAGTATTATCTAATATGTTTTGTATAGCCATACTATTTTTTACATTAGAGGCAGGTTTCGATTTAATTATACTGATAGGAAAATTTACTTTATGTATTTTTATCAAGCTATAAACACGTGGTAGTTTAAAATTTTCAACATTAACAAAAAAATATCATTAAAAGCTGTATCTTGTTCAAAAACACCTCTATTTTTCCAAGATTCTAAAAATGATTTTGTGTTTTTTTGAAGCTTAGTGATAGGGTTATTCTTAAGTTGTTCATAATAACGAGTATCACTAAGGGCTTCTTCAACTTTTTGAAAATAAACACTTTTTTCAATGGCCACCGTAACCATTCCCTTTATCGGCCTTGGTAAACAACAATTTATTATTATTTTTAAGAAACATTTTGGATTTATGTATTCTTTCATCCTCAAATCTAATGTGTGGTCTGTTTTTGATGTGATTATTTATAGATTTAAGAAGTTCATCTCTTGCCTTGTACTCAATTTCTTTGTTAAAGTATAGGGAGGACTCAATGTTTCTGAAAAATTCGAAAGCTGTGCGTTTATCAAAATCTATTGAAAAATGAATTTTCTTCTGCCAAGCTTAAGATTTCATAAGCATAAGGAGGAATATTATTCCAGATAAATTAACCAAACATTTATCCTTAAGATTGGTGATATCTGTCATTAATGGAAATATTATTATTAGGATTATTATTAGAGTTATTAGAAAGTGAATATTCATGAGAAGAAAAATTAAAATTGTTACAGATTTCAAAAATATCATTATAATGATTAATGTTGTTATTATTATTGGAAATTATGGAATTGAATTTGTCATTGTAAATTGAATTAAATTTATTTTTTTGGATATTGAGAGTGAATTTGTACAAATTAAGAAATTCTGAACCAATGATCGGATAGACATTATTGTTAAGGAGGTTGCTTAATTGACTAATATTCTAATTTAACAATTTAATATAAAAGTTGAGATCCGTGATTTCTAATTTAAGAATTTGTTTCCGTAAAAAGGTTGTTAACCAAAGTACATCCGAAACGTGGGGGATTTATAATAAAATTGACTCGTAGCGATCAATCAACTCTTCTCTAATTGAAAATAGTATATTGTGTACAAAGGGCGTATAGTGGGTTTTTTGAGACCGAGTGTGGAATTGAAAACACACGAGGTCAAAAAGTCTACTAGCCCTTGGTACAAAAAGTTTCGAAAAGTACAAATAAGTAAATAAATTAACAGCGGGTAAAAAGGCTACATTGTTATATATCGCTCAAGAAAGGCCACTTTATTGACCGCAGTTTTCTTTAGCCGTGGGGCAGTAAACAAGCACTTTAGGCTCGCTTTTTAGGTCCAAAAAACCGTGAAAATCGTGCATGTAGGTCCGCGATATCGCCGACTCCGTGTAAAAAAGTACCAACTCAGCGTCCGGTTGAAAGAGGTACCATTCCGCGAGACAAAAATTTTAATACAATTTTCAGTTACGACTTCTCCAGAAAACTTGAATACCTGAAAATAATTAGAGTATATAGGTTTTCGGTGGCACTGATCATGTTTCTGAGGTCAAATTATGCTCATATGTATTTGTATTTAGTTAGAACGGGGAAAAGTTGGTCGTAATTGAATAAAATATCCGCATCTAAAAATTATAGCGTATATCCACGAATATAATGAATATAAAAAAATCCTCTGCGCTCTATGTTTGCATAATGATGCAGTATATTCTATATAGGGATTATAATAAGTATATAACTATATTGTTATGGTCGATGAAACTTGTTTTTTGTTTATGATCAACATATTAAACAAAAATACAATTTAAAAAAATTTAATCAAATTATTTTTAAGATTGAGTTTTTATTTAAAAAAAATTCCTTGAAAAACAAATATTTTTATATTCTCATGTGCATTGTTCAAGAAATTAAAAAGAATAATCACTTACTTTTACAGGTATTCTTGATTTTCATAAGTAGTAATGATCCTAAATAAACAATAAACACATACTCAGTAAAATTCTACAGAATAAGGGAGAGTTGGTATCTATGTTCAGCGAGTTATTTAGTATAAAACATTAGTAAAACATTTAGGATAAAAATATCTTCTTTTTTATTTTGATGAAAAACCACCCCAACATAGTTATCCAATTTTTACCTGGAATTATAATAATTTCGTTACAGCCTGATGACACCAAAAATTACTATGCTCTATAAAATATAATAAAATTTGTTAGAAAGAGCAGTAATTGTTTTGGTTTTCGCAATCTGACAAATAATATACTATACCTTATAATTTCTGTTAAAAATGTTAATGCTGAAAGGGGCATTCCAATGTGAACGCACAAAAAAAAGCATATATTCAATCATATTTTTTTTCGGGAACTATTGCATAAAATTGAACGAATGTATTTTTCCCTTAAAGGTAAGATCAAGGAGAGTGGAAAAAAGTTTTGTCTGATGGTGAAAAATATTTATTTATTTATTTATAAAATAAAATGCATGTTTGCAAAAAAAACGTTTTCTGCTGGCACAGGTGATTTTAGCTCTCCTGGTGATCTGAAACAGAGAATCGAAAAAGTTTATTAATCTATGTCATCGTCCCTATGGTCCGAACCCCTACTGTTTCGTTTCATCGAAAATTAACAAAATGACGGCGTTTCTTGTGAAAGAGAGAAAAAAACACTTTTTCTTGCACCATAAATCAGGTTAAATTATAAATTAGAATCAAAATAGCAACTACTTGGAGGTTCAGACGATAGCCATGATAGTGCTGAATATTGTGTTAAAATTTGAAGTCGATACGCCCGGTCATTTTTGAGAAATCACCTGCGCCAGGTGCAAAAATGTCGTTTTGAGAAAAAGGCGTTTAAAGTTTTTCAAGATGATAAGTTATAGAAAACATACCTTTTCGTCTGATCAGCAATACCCGGACCATATTTCACGGGTATCCTGAAGCTAGGTTAAGTGGACCCAAAATGGATCCAAAATCGGCTAACGCAGAAAGTTTCTATATTGTTTGCTGATTAAAAAAACGTAAAATTGAAAATCCTAGCTGATCGGTTTCGCAAGTTATGAACGTTTTTGTATTTATATTGCGCACTTGTATGAAAAGCCGGGTATAGCACTGAAGTACACGTACGCGTAATCTATTTTTTGACGAAACATGAGTAAATTAAATTATATTTATGATTTACTATTCAATATCTTGTATTTCTTCAGCAATTTATTGATATGTAAACCACTTTTAGCTTAACCCAGGATCAACAACGAGGACGTAGTGGTTAACTAATCCCTCTTTATTTTTTGTTTTTTTCTTTTTCTTTCGTTTTTATTTAATTGTTTTTGTTGCTTTTATATTTTTTTTTTTTTCATATTATAAAAAATTTATGTATGGTAAAATTAAAGATGTAGCGATGAAAATTCAGTGACAGCTTTCAATAGATTTGGTAGGTAAGTATCGCGATGATAACCGTTTACTTTGTAACGCTTCCAAAACTTTAAGAAATCATGGTGTATTGATTCGCCACTCTGTTCTGACCAAAAACCTAAGCCGTTATTTCTTTCAATGTATTGTAAACTATCTTCCACGTGCGAAAGAATAACGTGAATCTTTAACGTTTCAGAAAGCTTTTCAATACTTCTTAAAGCTTTCTTTAATTCTTAAATATAATTATTTAGTGAATGTCCTACTTCACCAGAGGTGAAACAACAATCTACGATTTTGTACATCTCTTTGAATGCTCCAATATAAGGTACAATTTTAAAAATTCCCACATCTTTATATAAATCGGGATCATTAAGTCTATCTGCCTCCTTGAGTAGTTTCCTGCACGCATTGCCTTCAAAGGCATCTCCATGGTAATACTTTGAAATCAAATTCAGTTTTTTTGGCCAAAGCAAAGCTTTTTCTTGGCCTACCAAAGGAACTAAACCTTGCCAAAACAAATGATTAACAAAGCCTTGTAAGACATACAGCTCAGGAACAACGCATTTTTGCAAAACGTAGACATCATCGTCTTCATCGGAAAGGGGTGGATATTTCTCATAATCTTTTTTCAAATCGCCATATGTTTTTAATTCTATATAATTTTGAATTTCTGTATTATTAGACGTAATTGAAGTAGCATTATCATTCGAACTCGTTGATATAGCTCTTAAATCAGTTGAGGAAATAAAACAATATGGACAAGGTAATATTGATGTTGCTGTTTTCTGTCCATTTATAATTAGCAAAAGCTTGAAGTTTGCAACAAATTTAAAGGGGATACTATTTATTTCAATCAGATCAAATAAAAGTTTGATATTTGCATGCGTTTCTTTTATGGCTGGAACTACACATAGTAGTATCAACTTATTTACACTAGATATCTTACTTTTTGTACTCAGACTTCCTCCGTCAGAGTAGAGTATTCTTTTTTTAAATTAATTTAAATTCTCTGTATTTTTCGTGTTAACATGATTCTCATCGTTATAATCATGCCGCATAGAATTATTTTCATCACTCGTTTTAGGCGAATAATCTTCAGGTATAATAGTTAAACTAATTTTAAAAAAACTTTGGCCTCCGTCAGCCATGGCTTTGACAACACCGTTTCTTATTAAATTTCTATGTTCAATAATTCTGTTAAGAAGCTCTTCAGCATTAGCGTAAACAACAGGTCGCTGTTGTTTTTTGGTTGCATTTTCAAAATCAAATTCAAAGATACCTGTTTTGTAAACATCTTTTAATAAACTAGATTTTTCCGACATATGCTCTCGATAGTTTTTAGGTATAGACATTCGCCCAACATTACATCTTAAAAAGTTAGTAATTTGTTTAATTTGTTGTTGTGAAGCTCCTAACTTTACTCGAAAATTGTCTAAATTATCTTGTTCAAACATAACGTCTTTCTTTTCTGTTTTATTCAATGTAATCCTCATAGTCTTCCCACCAGTACTTAAATTTAAATCAACATTCATATACCTTCCATTTAAATCAAGATTAGAGTCAACGTTATTTTTTATCACACGGGTCGCAATTTGTTGTTGAATTTTTTCAGGAACTTTTTCAATTATTTTTATTACATTATCCTTAACATTTTTACAAGTATAAGTTTTACCTCTACCAATTTATTGAAAGCATTTAACACACAATTTAATTGAATCAGCAGTATCACTATTTTGTTTTGACAAAAGTTGCTTTGATTCTTGTGATTCATAAAATCCAGTAGAAATATCAATTTCCTTATTTATGTCTAAATTTACCTTTGCCTTTCGCAATTTTGATATGTCCCTTAAATTTGGCAGTCAAACATATATAGCAATTACAGACACCATTATTTAAACGAGTCTCTTTCGCTAATACTAACTCTTTATACTTAGGTAATGTTGGCAATTGTCTATTGAAAATTTCTGTTTCAACATCAATAAGTGTTAAGTAACAAGATATACATATACTCAAGGGATACTTTTCATCATTTAAATCAAAGTCTTTTGATATAAATTTTTTAATAAGATTTTCAACAGATTTATTTATTAAAAATTTTTTGGCTTTATTTGACCAAAAATGATTTTTTGACTACATGGGCCACATGTTATCTTTCTATTATCCTCATGAGAACGTGGAGGAGTCATTTTAAAAGTATAGTTTATAAAATTCAATTCGAACGGATATTTATTTATTTTTGCAAGGCTGCAAAAGTTAAAATAACAAGTTTGCGGTGGCTGTTTACCACGATAAACCTGCTGGAACCTATCGACAGGCCAGGGAATTTTCAACATACAATGTACGCCGAAAATCCACTGTGATCAGCCAGTATTTATCACCTTATGCAACTGAACTTTCTAGAGGGTTAACAATTCTCGCCAGTCGCCGCCTAGCGGCAGATTAAATTGTATTTTTGTTTAATATGTTGATCATAAACAAAAAACAAGTTTCATCGACCCTAACAATATAGTTATATACTTATTATAATCCTTATATAGAAAATTCTGCATCATAACGCAAACGCAGAGGATTTTTTTATATTCATTTTATTTGTGGATATACGCTATTATTTTAATTTTATTAAATTACGACCAATTTTTCCCCGTTCTTATTAAAAACAAATACATATAAGCATAATTTGACCTCATAATCGTGATCAGCGCCTCCGAATATCTATATACACTACTTGTTTTCAGGTATCAAAGCTTTCAGAAGTGCTAACTGAAAATTGTATTAAAATTCTTGTCCCGCGAAATGGTACCCTTTCCAACCAGACGCCGAGTTGGTACCTTTTCCAACTTGATGCCTAGTTGGTATTTTTTCCAACTGAACATCGAGTTGGTACTTTTTCTAACTGGACGCTGAGTTGGTACCTCTTCCAACTGGATGCAGAGTTGGTACCTTTGCAACCGGACGCTTAGTAGGTACCTGTTTACACGTAGCCGACGATATACACTCGCCTTTGAATTGTAATAGTGGGCATAAAGTAAATGTTCGAAAATAAGTCCTAAGAGAGTTTAGGACCCCCAAACAGGGGGTACCATCTGGATAACACCGCTTGTTTAGGGTTGCCTAAATACTCTACTAGGCCGATTTTCGAAAATAAACCCTAAGAGAGTTTAGGCCCTCCTAAACATGTGGTACCATTCGGGTGATAGCACATTTTTAGGGTTCCTAGATACTCTAGTAAGCTGATTTTGCAGTCTGTCAAGAGTGTGTTTGTACCGTGCCGAAGAACGGTCAAATTTAGTTCCGCTTCATAGACATAAAAAATCACGTTATCCGTCATTTTTAACAGAAACTACGGTGCGCACAATGGGGGAGAGGCTGTTTTCACCCTTGTGTATTTGCAATACTCGTCTTCAGCATGCAAAATACACTCGCCTTCGACTCGTATTGTAAATCTCACACGCGGGCGAAAAAGGCCTACTTCTTCCCCATGGTACACGTATACTATTTCTCTGAGAAGATCATGCGTGTTCACGGGTTAAACTCAAAACTGGAAAAAATGAGAGAAAAAATTTTTGTATACTTTAAAAGAAAAAAAGGGGGGACCGGCGTACCACCACGTCCACGTTATGGTTCTGGGTTATGCTGGGAGTGGTTCAACAATAGAAATTATTATGATTACCACTAACTCTCATGCGGTATAATCAATTGTGAATTGAATTATGATTTGTAAATCTTTAAGCATGACGTTATCATTCCAAATTCACATTGTTTAAACATTTTTTTTTAAATTTTAATCTTTTCTTCTAAAGAAATATTTATTTACAACATAACTATCACTTTCAAAGTTTGGTTTGAACGAATTTTAACTTTAAACAATGATCAGTAGTGTTTACTTACTACATAGCTTAAGTGAGCAAGCCTCTTTAAAATGCTTAAGAGGGCACACCACCTTTAAAATGTGAAACAAAAAAATTGATTAGGAATTTTTATTTTAATATTTATTTTAATAAGGGTTTTTTTTCCTGAAAGTATACATAAAAACCTACCAATTTGTATGTTTTTTCCTTCGTTGGACCTTCTATGCCTCCATGGCAAACCAGACAGTTTTCGAAGACTAAAAGCACTGTCCGTAAGATTCTAAGTCTACGCATGGATGGATTGGGCTAAAAATTTATGGATATACTCATTATAGTAGTACTTTTAGTATAAACGAAGGGATTTTGATTTTAACGAGTAGAAATTTTTTTACATCTATAAAAGTGATAACATTATTAAAAAATAAGTGTTATGTTGACAATGTTCATATAAAAAAATACTTTTACTTGCTCAAATAAAAATCCCTACGTTCATACTAAAAGTACTACTATAATGAGTATCTCCATACATTTTTAGCCCAATCCATCCATGAGTAGACTTGGAATTTTACGGACAGTGCTTAAAGTCTTCGAAAACAGTCTGGTTTGCCATAGAGGCATAGAAGGTCCAACGAAGGAAAAAATATACAAATTGGTAGGTTTTTATGTATACTTTCAGGAAAAAAAACCCTTATTAAAATAAATATCAAAATAAAAATTCCTAATCAATTTTTTTGTTTCACATTTTAAAGGTGGTGTGTCCCCTTAAGTAAAAAAGAAAATTATCAGTTCATAAAAATTTTCTCTTTTAAAAAAATCACTTCTCAAAATATATTTATGTTTACCAATGTAAAACCTCAAAATCTTTATCCGACGAGTCACAATAAATTACCCTTTTCAACACCATATTTATTAATGGAACTTTATAGCATGCACGGTTCTAGTGATATAATGCATGAAATTTGTTTATTTTTTATAATTATTTTTTAGAAAATAAATTAGTTATTTGAAAATTATTAATAAGAATTTTTTAAAATGGGTTGTTTACCAACAGAATATTATAAAAAAAAATGTTAACGAAAAAGTGCTGAACTTAAGTTTTAGTACACGTCAAAAGAAGTCGAATCACCGACGAACAAAAAAACTATGTTCTTCACGTCACCTAGAATCATGCATGCCGTAAAGTTCCTTTAATAAATATGGCGTTGAAAAAGGGTAATTTATTGTGACGCGTAGGATTAAAATTTTGAAATTTCATATCGGTAAACAAAAAGATATTATCAAGTAAGCGTTTAAAAGTGGATTGCCCCCTTGAATGAAAAAAAAAATGTAATTTTGTATTAACGTGAGAAAATGATGAGGTAGAATTTCAAACGAAGCGGATTTTGAATCTCTAAAATGGCTAATATAATATGTCGTAATCCGTTTCGTCCCGCATTTTTCTACTACTTGCTGCTTGAGAACACTTGTGCCTTACAACTATTTTGAGAAGCTTTGGTAGTGGTTAAAAAGTATCAGGATACATTGTGAAAATGGAAAATGAGATTGAATATGCTGCTCAAAAAAGTGGTTTAAAACGCAAAAAAAAATTATTAAAATATTTTTAAGTTATTAAAGATTTAAGTTAAAAGTACCTTAACTTAAGAGCAAACGAAATGTATGTGTTAATATATAACGCTAAAATCAGCACTATACTAGAAGATTTTGTATCCTATTGAAAGACAATATTATTGTCGATCAAATTAACCTTATAAACTTCTAATTTACACTTTATTACACGAAAAATTGATAAAAATGTATCGTAGACTAATGCACTAGTAGCTAAACAAGCAAAGAATATTTGTAACAATAACAGTACTATTATTACATTTTCGAATGTATAAGTACTCAGTTGAAAAATTTAAGGCTGGTTATCACTTGAAAAATATTCTAGTCACCTAACCTATGATGCGTCGGCTGATATGAACGCCATAACTGGAAAATGTAAAATTCTAGACACAAAATATAAACATTAACATTGTTATAAATTGCATCAAAATATTAACAATGTAAATAGTAGAAATAATAGTAATCACTTTCGAGAACTTAATTACGCAGAGAAAAACGTGTTTTATATCAAAATATATTTATTATATTGAACTGCATATAGGTGTCCAGACACTAGACACTGTAGTTTTTCTGTGTACTAGAGACTGGACACTTGCTTTTTGCAAGAAAAACGCTATTTTGGAATATATTAGTATTTCATTTTGATTTATTATGCGATTAAATAAGCTCAGAAATTGTATGGATCGAAAATGATAAAAAAATATTAAATAACTTCTAAAATCAAGAAGGCGTTGTGCGAGCATCAGTTCCATTACTAAACTATATTTTTAGAATACAAATCAAAAGTAGAATTTTATAAAAATTTAAATACATGTAACTGGATAGAAATAGATTATGATCACATATTAATTGAAAGCACTGTGTTACCCAATATAACTTGATATTCAAGCGTCTGTTCAGGTATTGGGACGTGTCCAGTCATTGGTACATTTACCATAGTTGCTATATAAATCTAACAAAACATGTAATTAGCTTTGTTTGAATGAATTAAATAGTAGTGCAATACTTACCTGATTTGCTTTAAAAGTAGTTTTTGTATTTTTTTTTTATTTTCACTATGTATTATTATACTCTTGACTAAGTGTCTCAGCTTCTCAAAGTACTTGCACATGCGGCGCCACCCGTAGGTCTGAACAATTCCTTACGCAAATGTATTGAAATGTATTGTAAATGTATTGAAATTAGGATTATGTATATGACATTTTATTTTTATTTTCTCTGTTCATAGCCAAATTTATATCCGACTGTTGGTTTACAAACACCAGGCGAAGTGGTTGATGCTAATTTTGGACAAGCTCCATTTGTCTTTGATATATCGGATATGATTAGTGAACTACGTGTTCGAACGCGACTACAAATCGTTAATTATCCTGCACCAGATTATGGACAAGGAAAATGGCAGGATATCTTGCACAAGTAAGTTGTATATCGTATAAATAATAATAATAATAATAATAATAATAATAATAATAAGAATAATAAGAATATTTTTTTTGTGAAGAGAAGGAAATCTTTAATAGACCTCAGGGGGCCGGCCCCCCGGTGTTTGAGACTCTCCATTTTTGGCACACCCACTAAAACCCACCACCTCAGTACATACCCGCCGACTGCGCTCCGCGACTTATTGTCGCAGACGAGTATCGACAAGAGTCCACCGAGGAGACCTCCTCACTGACTGGCATTGAGCCCACCCCGGAACCGCCGTGAGGCATTACTTCGGGCTGGAGCTAGTTTTTGTTGCCACGTGGCACCTCGTTGCTACTCGAGGTCCGCCCGCTTCGACATTAAGATCTTTTATACGAAGTGGGCGATCCTCCTCCACTGATCGACGCCACTTAACATGATGTCGACTATATTCTCAGGCGTTATAGGCCCCAATTCTTCTTCCAGAGAGAGGAGTTCTAGCGCCCCCCAATCGCTCCCATTTAAAGAACGTGTGGAGAACATCGTCTTCTCGGGAATCGCAGTAGAGGCACTGCGGGTCTGCCGCCTTCCCCATTCTGTGCAGGTATGTGCAGAAGTAGCCGTGCCCGGTCAGCATCTGAGTGAGGTAGAATTTTACCTCCCATGCTGCCAGTTGATCTACGGCGATAGGGTGGACATACCGTTTCTGGCCACCTTAAGCTTTTCTTGACTTTAGAGAACGTATTTACAACAATAAAATATAATGTATTTGATAAATACATCGTTTGTTTTGTGAAAAATAGCAAGAAAATTTCACAAATGAAGAATCTAAAATAAAACTCGTTGTCACCGTTTTTGGCCACCCAATCATTAGTTTCGACTATTGAGATCTGACATTGGAAGCTCGCCCCCTGGTGGCAAAAAATACAAGGTCATTGAACGGAGATTTTACAGGAGTATTAGTCTTCTGCGCATGTTTTCGCGCATTAACACCTCTCTGCGCACACTTCTGCTCATAAATTTAACATTCAAGTCCGACATGTTATATTGGCCACGCCCACATGTCAGATCCTAATAGGGATCCACCGGTTTTGGCCACTATCGAAATTGATTTTTACCATGAAAATATTTTCGTATTATCAATTAATACCAATTAAAACACATGCATTTAACAATAAAGCAGTTAGTTCTTGAAACTGTTTGGATTTATTCTCTTTTAAATTATTTAATTATATATATTTTGTATACTAAAGTACAAATATATGTAAAAGACATTTATTATTCTAAAAATCGTTAAGATTATCATTTCTTTTTCTTAGAACAGTTTTTCCTTTCTTCACAGTTCCACAAAATGCGTTTCTACATTACAAATGATTCAATTCGGAGAAATTTTGATGAATGCAATAGAACCTATTATAACCTATAACATGTTCTTGATGCCTCTAGTATTTTAGTTAAGTTGGGTCTACACCGATTTTTCCAAAATCATTAAACATCCTTAATTTTATTTAAAAATTTTAATATGTTATTAGTAACAAAAATAAATGGAATATATACCAATTTTGAGCAATTTTCACTTTCCTAATCCCAATTTATTGAAGAAAATACACGTTTTTGTAGTCAAAATAAAGGTTAATTCAAACAGTTTCTTGCGTATTTAAGTTTGACAATATCAACCTAATAAATTCTCACTAGCTTTAGAACGCGTAACAAACAAAAGTGAGTATTTTTTATTATAATTTTCTATCATAAATAGCTTGAAAAAATATACCTCCGTTTTAAATAAATATATGACAAAACATACCATGTTCTTGTATACATATTTAATCGGCAAAGTTTGTATGTTCTTTAAATAGTCCTTATAGGAATATTTGCTGCGAGTTGCAGCTACATTCATCGACTCTAAATGCGCAAGCAACTTTTTGAAGTTAGAAAAATAAGTTTCGAGAAAAACGCATTTGAATATTCAGTTCTACATAAGAAGCAATGTTAATTATTGTCTTTGAATGGTGATAGCTTTGTTGACTATGAAATTTTATTATTCTATCAAGTAACAAAATGATCTTACAAATGTAGAGTTTCAAAAAGTGTCATATATTTCTATTCGATTTTTTGTTCAGAAATCAGCGTAGACCCACCTGAAGGGGCGGGATTAAAACAAAAAAATATATTTTTTATTTATAAGTCCTGAAATCATTCTATGATTAAAAGTAATCATTCTAAAAATTTTGATGCTATACATACACAATAATATCTTACATTTTACCGTCGTAAAACCTCAAGATTTTGATCCTGCACGTCACAATAAATCATTATTATCAATACCATATTTATTAAAGGAATTTTTTTCCTACACAATTCTAGGTGACATGATGAATAAAAATTTTTTTTTGGCGGTTATTTGACTCCCTTTGACATGTGTTACAAAATGAGTAGAACACTTTTTCATTAACATTTTGTTTATTATTTTTTTGTCAGAGATCCAAACGATTTTTTGAGAACATTTATTTATTATTTAAGTATTGATAGCATAAAAATTTTCAGAATGATTGCTTTTAAACATAAAGTTTTCTGGACTGTAGAAAAAAAATCTTTTTATGGGTTTAACCCAGTCCTGCCCCTTTAACCCATTTCTTCCCAAGCGGCCATTTTATAGTCGATTGGTTTTTTGCCTAAAAAATTGTCGAAAAAAACAATAATAATAACCAATAGCACTTTTCTGAAGTAAAATTGTCCGCTCTTTCCGATTCTGAAGTCAGAATTTTGAAATTTCCGTTGGAAAATTTCAAAATGGCGGTTTTAGGCAAATAAACCAATCGACTATAAAATGGCCGCTTGGGAAGAAATGGGTTAAATCAAGCTTTTTACTGATTAAAAAACGTAGTTGGAAATCATATAATTTATTTCTTAGACTTAAAGAACTTAAAATAATCGTGTAAAAAGTAAATTTGATATATTTTGCTGTACCACTTCTGGCCACCCTTTATTTTCTATAAAATTACAGTTTTCTTCGTAATTTTTTCATTTATTCTTAATATTTTAAGGGGAACTCCACTGATTTTTTACCAAAAAATCGAAATTTTTTTATTACATATTTTTTATGTTTATAGTTTTATGAACATTTTGAGACCTGCTGGATGTAAAACTCTTTGTTATACCAAAGTTATAGCCAGTTGAGTGAAACAATTAAAATTGGATAGCATACCAAATTAAAACTTTAAACGCGCCTTTCTCGAAACTTACTTTTCTACCTTCAAAAAGTTCTTTGCGCAACCCATGACCATGGATATTTTCGAAACTTCCTGTAAATATCGGTTAAAGTATTGTGAAAAGAAGTTAATATTTGGTTTTTAGGTATTTTGATGGTAAATGTTTTATTCAACCATTGTAAGTGTTGAGACATGCAATTTTGTATGTTTTTTTAAGTTCAAAAAATGTTTCATTTATTTTAGACCATTAATTGAGTTTAAACAATTTCAAAAATATTAACTTTTGTTTATTTTAAGTTGAAAAATATTCTAGAATTTTTAAAAATAGAATTCGTTAAATTCGTATGCGCAAAGAACTATTCTAAAAATTCTTGTTTTTATTACAAAAATATGTATTTTTTCCAATAACTAGTAAAAAAAATTTAGTGAAAAATTCTCAAAATTTTTTTACAACCTTCAATTATGGCAAGAAAATCACCCAATTTTTAATATTATTGTACGAAAGGGAAAGATTTTTTAAAAATCACTGGAGTTCCACCTTAACCTAATTAAGTGTACCTGTGTAGTTATTTTTGACCATAAATTATATTACTAAGTAATATGAACGTTTTAGTCATCTGCTTCTCTTGTCGATTTGCGTAAGAAAATGCCGTTTTCAATACACCTCAAACTCAAAATATTTTTTCTGTTAAAATAAAGTGAACTAAGTATACCTTCACTATTATACAATGTTCTAAAATACTTAAGAATCATGTTAAGACCGAAGTTGTATGGAATTCGACAGTTAGAACTTTTAAAATAATTAAAATTATGTTAGATGGCCAAAGCTGGAGCACTGGCCAGAAACGGTACATCCACCTTACCGGACGTACTAGCCTGGCCGTCCACCTTCCGTACTATTGGCTCTCCCATTGGGTCTGCCATTGGAAAGCAGTGATGGCTCCCTGGCAACCTCTCTGGTAGTTCTTCTTCCTAGGATTTCTCTACTCTGATGGACGAATTGCCGCTCCCTGGCCAGTAGGTTGATGGGGATGACCCCAGCAACTACTAATGCTGCAGAATAGAGACCGCGAGATACGAACTCACTATGCAAAGTGCTCAACTCCGTTGTACAGCTGCGAGGCTCTTGCGATATTTTTCGTAATGCATGGCGTCAGCCCAGAGTGGGGACAAAAACCAAAAAAAGGGACAAAATTCTTGCTTCCTTCGAGATTACAATAGAAATAAATAAGCGAATGGTGAAAATGTTCATTTTATTATGAACTTTATGAATCCGTGTCCGTTCCAGTGCCCAAAATTAATATATCAATATATATATATATATATATATATATATATATATATATATATATATATATATATATATATATATATCATATCATTAAGATCGTACGTGCGTAAATTGCCATGATCCTGAAGTTTCACACCTCAGAATAAAATGAGAATGATGATTTTTTAAATTTAGCATTTTATTATGATAGATACATGCAAAATATAAAGTAAAACGCCCATCACTAAATTTACAACCCTAAAATATGATCAGGGCCATGTATAATGGGGGTTAAGCGGGGGTAAAGGTTGGAAAAAAAATCTGACTGCCTAATAAAACCCTTCGGATTTTTAACTTCACAAAAATCTTCGCTATAATAAAATAAACTTATGAAAAACATTTTAATCTCTAACTCATCTCGCAACCCCTATAAGCAGAGGCTAGAACGCAGTGAATATTTGAAAAAATAATCTAACTACAACTAATAAAATCCTCCGGATTTATATCTTTACAGATATACCCTTTCAAACAGGGGTGTAAAGCGGGTGAATATTAAAAAAAATTCTTACCCTGACTAATAGAACCCTTCCGATTTTTAACGTGGCCGATATCTTCGCTATTATAGAATGCAATCATAATGAAAGTGTTTACCCCTAGCTCGTCCCTGGACCCCTTCAAACAGAGGTTGGAAGGGAGTGAATATTGGAAATAAAATTATAACTCGGTCTAATAAAATACTTTGAATTTTTTTTTAATTTGACCGATATCTTGGCTACAATAAAATAAAACCATAACAAAATTTGACCCCTGGCTCGTCTCTGAGCCCCTTTAAACAGGGGTTGGAAGGGAGTGAATATTTGAAAAAGTAATCTAACTACGACTAATAATACCCTCCGGATTTATATATTTACAGATATCTTCGCTATGATAAAATAAAGTTAGGAAAGGTTTTTATACCGTAACTCGTTCCGGAACCTTTTCAAACAAAGATGTGAGGAGGTGAATATTAGAAAAAAATTGTAACTCGGACTAATAAAACCCTTCGGATTTACATCTTTAGAGACATCTTCGCTCTGATAAAATAAAGTTAGGAAAAGGTTTTTAACCCCTACTCATCCCGGAACCTTTTCAAACAGGGATGTAAGGGGGTGAATATTAGAAAAAATTTCTAACTCGAACTGATAAAGCCCTTCGAATTTTTAACTTGACCGATATCTTTGCTGTTATAAAATAAAATCATAATGAAAATTTTGACCAGTAGCTCGTTCCTGAACCTCTTCAAACAGGGGTCCACGGTAGTCCTCGACGAGCTTTAACCCTGACGGGCTTGCACCTCCGATTTTCTTTTTGGACATGATTGAGGACCACTTCCCGAACATATTCCCATAGCGCAGAAAATCGAAAAGTGAAAACTTTTTTTAATCGATTTTTTTTAATCGTGTTAAAACATGCACTTTTTCCCAGCAGTTTAGAAGTAAATTTTAGAAACAATTTTCTTTCATACTGAAATGTATTGTTTTACATTTTGAATAAGTAGTCTTACGTAATATACTAAGAATGTGTAATAGAATGCGTATATAACACAAGAAATAAGTTACAATACAATGTATATTTAGTCAAAATCAAAACTGTTTGTAAACATGATATTTATGTATTCCCTAGTTCCTTGTTATTTCCCTGGTACTTTCAACATACTGACCGTTCACATATGGTAAACAAATACAAATGTGCGAAAGGTGAAATGCGTGAGAATACTATCAATTGAATATAGAAATATTATTTCAGCCCCGACTGACAGTCGAGCAACATGCCGCCAAAGATTATTAAGAATCACGCGCTTACACATGAAGAGAATCGGAGTTTTATTGATGATGGATCGGCTTGAAATCAAAGATTAGTGATCTATTTAAAAATTATAATGATCAAAATGAGTGTCTTCCAAAAGTAGTTTGTTCATCTTGTAAGAGAAATTTATACCGTTCGGACCTCAACAAGGAAAAAGTTGTACAAATAGACTTTTCAAAATTTCACTTGAAGAAAGAAACAAGACTAAATAAGAATTTGAAATGTGATTGTTACTTTTGTGGATTAGCAAGAAAGAGTGGAATGGACAGAGTTGTTTCGAAAAATATTTTTTCCACTGAACGTAAGTCGTATTTAAGTAAGAAAAAATTAAATGAAATCATAAAAAACTGTTCGAAATGTGCAAGTGTAACTCAGAAAGGCAAAAGTCATATTTGTAAAAAGTCTGTGATAGTACATAATATCAAAGAAAGTATAAAAAATGTTGAACTAAAAACAAAAGAACAATTAACATCTTCCCTGATAAAAGATGCTATTAAATTGAAAGGCGAATCTAATTCAGTGCAATTATCGCAACCACAAGGTGGGTAACTCCTGAGAGTTATAATGGGATCGGTGAAAAAGCCAAAAGAAATGTTGTTTATGATAGATGATTTTCAAAATATTCGTACTACCTTTAATTTAAGTTATAAAGTAACAAGTGGAATTGCGACAGCAATCCGTGTGGCAACAAAAAATGCAAAAATAATTGAACCAAATTTGAAAAGAAAATTACTAGATAAGAATCATATATTAGATGATTTATTTGATTGCAAAGCTTTTGATTTTAAATGTGTCGTAAAAATATTTCTGTTACTTCTGAGACATTGGTATGCTGCACTAATTTAGAGAAACTGATCGAACACATTATTGAGTCACGCAATATTAAATCAACACATTTGAAATTCGGTATTGACGGTGAAAGTGGCTTTTTGAAAGTTTGTTTGAGTATACAGTCTGCTATTGAAAATAATTTGAATGTAACTGAAAAAAACTCTACTCAACAATCGTACAAAGATGGCATTGCAGCACAAAAATTATAAAACTCAAGTGTAAAGAAACTATGAATTATAGGTTTAGCTCCATGTGTTCAAGAAAATTATGAAAATGTGGTACAGCTATAGTCAGAGTTAGGTATAAATGATTTTGGAGGGACTATCGCAACCGATTTAAAGTCACACTCCAGCTTACATCCATGTTGTTGGTGCTATGTAAATAAAAATAGTCTTCAGCAAGTTGACGAATATAGAACTATAGTAAATGTACTGAAAAATTATTTGGAATGGCGTGATACGGGTGGCGACAAAAGTAAAGCTAAAAATTATAAAAACTGCTGTCTGCGTTTCGAGGCATATTTAAACTCGCAATTTGAAATCTGTCGGTTAACAAGGGAGTTTTCTTTGTTCTCGCTCATTAGCCAATCAGGGTGGGCCTTTAACAATGCCGCTCTTTAAACACGCGTCGCGACGCTCCAAAAAGCCCGCTCGCTCGTCCAATTGCTCCGCGGATCGCCTAGGAGAAGGTTCTCCCCCCACCTCGCTGTAATTATATAGTGCGATAAAGATCTCTTAAATATTGCACATTACTTACACGTCACGCAATTATTTCTTGACCTGTCCATAAAAAACAACTGCGCATACCCTCCAATCATTCAAACTAGTGAGGACAAAATGATTTTAGATATAATTTCTCCACCAGAATTACATTTACTGCTAGGGGTCGTCAATACGCTATTCTCGCACATGTTGAAATTATTTGAAAACGAAGCTAATGAATGGGCAGAACGCTGTCACGTTCAATGAGAAATGACTCACGGAAGTACTTCTTTCAAAGGAAATAGTTGTAGAATATTGCTTAATAATATTGATTTGTTGCGATCAATCTATAGCTTGGATTAAAATTTGATAAAAATTAATTAATCTGTTGATCGCTTAAAATTTGTCGATGCTTTTCAAAAATTTAATGAGGAAGTCAAAGCTGGTTACACTGTCGACTTAAGCCCGAAATTCGTGAAATTTATTGATGAATTCAAGGAAGCATATTTAGGCTTGAATATTTCTGTACCGCCAAAAGTCCTTGCGGTGTTTTTTCATGTAAAAGAATTTTGTATTGCACATAAGAAAGGTCTTGGGCTAAGTATAAGGTATCACAAAATAATCCTGATTATGTAAAAAAAATTACTGAGAGCAGTATGCGAATATAATTCGCAGCACGTGTAGCTGTAGAATATTTTGCGTTTTAACAAATGTTACTAAATAAAATATAAAGACATCATTTTGTATTATGAGATATGATATTCTTTTTATGTATTGTGTATATATAAAGTTGTAAAAATGAAAACTTTTTTTTTAATCGATTTTTTAATAATTTTATTTTACTTAGAAAATCATGATTTTTAAAAAAATAATTGCCGAAATTCTACGTATAACATTTATTGCTATATATATATATATTCTTTTTATGTATTCTATATATATATATATATATATATATATATATATATATATATATATATATATATATATATATATAGCAATAAATGTTATACGTAGAATTTCGGCAATTATTTTTTTCAAAATCATGATTTTCTAAGTGAAATAAAATTATTAAAAAATCGATTAAAAAAAAAGTTTTCACTTTTCGATTTTCTGCGCTATGGGAATATGTTCGGGAAGTGGCCCTCAATCATATGCAAAAAGAAAATCGGAGGTGCAAGCCCGTCAGGGTTAAAGCTCGTCGAGGACCACCGTGGGTTGGATGGAAGTGAATATTGGGAAAAAAAATTACCACTCGTACTAATAAAACCCCTCCGATTACTAAATTCACAGTACCTTCGCTATGATAGAAGAAACTTATAAAAAAGTATTAAACTTGTAACTCATCCTGGAGCCCCTTCAAACAGTGTTTGAAAGGGGGTGAATATTTGAAAAAAATTCTAAC
Source organism: Gastracanthus pulcherrimus (assembly GCA_949152435.1). Classification (NCBI taxonomy): domain Eukaryota; kingdom Metazoa; phylum Arthropoda; class Insecta; order Hymenoptera; family Pteromalidae; genus Gastracanthus; species Gastracanthus pulcherrimus. The sequence continues at coordinate 111,953,045 of OX424575.1, read as the reverse complement.
TGACCCTAATAAAATCCTTCTTATTTATATTTACACATATCTTCGCAATGAGAGAATAAAGTTATAAAAATAATTAAACCCCAAACTTGACCCCAAATCCTTTCAAATAGAGGTGGGAAAGGGGTAAGTATTTGAAAAAAAATCTGACTCGGTCTAATAAAACCCTTTGAATGTTTAACTTCACAAATATCTTCGCTATAATAAAGTAAAGTTATGACAACAATTTTGACCCCTAACTCGTCTCTGAACTCCTTTAAACATGGGATGGGAGGGGGTGAATATTTAAAAAAATAATCTAACTACGATTAGTCTAATAATACCCTGCAGATTCATATCTTTACAGATATCTTCGCTATGATAAAATAAAGTTATGAAAAGGTTTTTAACCCCTAACTCGACCCGGAACCCTTCAAACATGGGTGTGAAGTGGGTGAATATTAGAAAAAAATTCTAACTCGAGTAATGAACTTTTCAGATTTTTAACTTGACCGATATCTTCGCTATTATAGAATAAACTTCTGACAAGAATTTTAATCCCTAATTCATCCCGCAACCCTTCTAAACAGGGGTTAGAAGGGGGTGAATGTTTGAAAAAATAATCTAACTACGAGTAATAAAACCCTTCGGATTATTAAATTCACAGATATCTCTGATATAATGGAAAAAACTTATGGGATACCTCTTCAAACGTGGGTTACAACTCCGTTTAATAAAACCCTTAGGAATTATAAGATTACTGATATATTCGCTATGACAGAATATACTTAAAAAAACATTGTACCCCTACATCGCCCCGGAACTCGTTAAAATACGGGTTTGAAGTGGATGAATATAGGAAAAAAAATTCTAAATCGGCCTAATGAAAGTCTTTAATTTAAAAACTTCAAAGATGTCTTCGCTCTGATAGAATACATGTATAAAAAAGATTTTAACCCCTATCTACTAACGAACAACAATAACGCAAGGTAAATATCCGATAAAAATTATCTCTGCTAGAAATCTTCGCCGCAGCTAATTTCTGTCATGTGATTGTTAAGGATGTGGCCTTCGAGTGAGGAAACAAATGGAGATTATTTTAGAATTGTATCATAGCAAAGATTTCTGAGATTTCTCAGATTGGAGCCCTGAGCAGCTCTAGCCATAAGCTCCCGACGTCGTGGGCCATCCTCCGTGTCATACAGAATTTACCGGTCCTTCAGGTAGTTTCTGATGATTCGGAGGAGTGACGCACGTACTTTGAAGTCTCGCTCCATGGTCTGCAATATATATATTTCTACCTCACCAAGTTAAACGCGTTTTTTACTCTCTTCACCGTTTGGTGCTCTGCAATCTTAAAAGCATCTTCGCGGTCACTCTTCTTGGCTCTTTGTGCTGCACGTCTTAGCCGTATGCATTCTCGTCGTAGCGTTGCGATATCATCCGTCCACCAGTAAGCAAGTCGTCATCGACTCCGTGTTCACTTCTTTTGAATTGCCTTCTCTCAGGCTCGGTTAAATAATGCGCATGGTCATATTTGCCATTATCTCTGCCTGCTTGGGTGGCGTTGCGTTAACCGGGATTTCCACCAGGGTTTCATAACTGCATTCTAGGATCAGAGACAGCTTCACGGTGTCCATTTTTTCTATGTTCCACATACCGGGGTACCAGCCGACCTACTTCCACGCACGCGGAATGTGATATACTGGTGATCGCTGGCTATGTAGTCCTCGATCACCTGCCAGTCCTGCACTTGTGCAGCTAGGCGTTCCGCGAGCCTCCTGAAGTTTGGCGTGGAGCCGGTGTTTAGTGCCACTAGTCCCGATCTGGACGCCATGTCCATGCTTTGCCTTCCCCTATAGTTCGGTTGGTTTTCACCCCACTCTAGAAATTTGGCATTAAAGTCTCCGGCCACTATCAGCTCCCTCTCTATGTTTCTGACAGCGTCCTTAAGAGCTTCCAATTTAATTTGAATGTGCCCGATTGCCGCATTCAGTGTGTGGTAGCAGATAACGTAGTTAACCTTACCGCTTCTCACTCAAACGAAGCCATTACCAGATCTGTGGCATGTCACACAAAAGCGACATGGGTTGGGAACACATATCGACGCAGATTAAAAAGCGTCGCGGTATCAGCCCTCATCGTCTCTGTCCAATGTACGATGTCAACGCTGTTTTGGAGACAGATCTGATGGAGCAAGTCATTTTCCGATTCAGGTTCCCGTGCAGAACTATCGCGATCTTTGTTTTTATTTTTCAAGATCCGCACGAAAGGTGGCACACACTTCCGAGCCCGCAATATAGTTGCGGGACTCTATCTTATGCGGAACTGAAAAATTGAAATCTGGTCATTTTTGTTTAAAAAAATCGTATCGTATCGAATCGATAACTCTGCAAATAATCGATATTTTGAGCTAAAAATTGATATAGAACCTATTAATACACGGAGAGAAAAACTCAGCTATATCTGCCGGAGACTCTGACACTTATAGCCTTAATGGCTCAAACAGTAGAGTTACATGAACAAAGCAGTTATAGCTTGGCGATTCCAAAACGGGTTACTGTTAATATACTAATTTTTGCAAATTTCTCATTGACTATTACAGAGAAAATCAATTATTTACTTCGAAAACACATTTTTCAAACATATTAACCATTAATCTTTGCAAAATATAAGTTAATAGGTATGAAATCGAAATATTCGTGAAGCTAACCTCAAATATTTGTCATTGCAGCTACTCGCCTTTGGGGGCAGAGCCAAGCTAAAACTGCTTTGTTTTACAGCATTGCTAGCAGTGTGACCCTACCGCTGATTTGACGTAACTATTACAAAGCTAATACAGCGGTGTTTTTCTCTCCGTGTACCATCCTCCAGAAGCCTTCAAAATGTTAGCTCATAAGACTGAACAATAAAAAAGTTTGTCTTTTCATCATAGTTCTACCTTAGAGTCTGCGAGAAAGTTGCCCTAGAGTCGGTAGAGCTCTTTTTCGGCTCAAGAAGGACTTGTCCAGCTCTCGTGCTCCTGACGGATCTAAGCTCCACTCCGCTATCTTCCGGTTTGACGGAATTCCGGATGTCGGTAAGAATCCCTGCGTATGGCTTGATTATGATCGTGTCGGATTTCACTTTTTTCTTTGGGATTTTGATTTCTCGCTGTTCTTCCTGCTGCTGTCTCTGTCCTCGTCTCTGTTGCTGTTATTGCTGCTGGGGTTGTGATCGACCTCCCTATTCTTGCTGTTGCTCTTCACTCATCTCTTTGGGAGCAGCTTTCTTTTTCTGTGATTCTTACCTCTTTACTTTACCCCGGTCCAGTCAGTCGGAGAGGTGCCTTCTTTTCTGTCTCTATTGTCGTCCCTGCCGAAACGCGTCATATCTGGAGACTCTGAGGCTCGTCTTTTGTTCCTTGGGGTTATCATGATCTTGCTCCGAATCTTATTGATGTTCTTTCTAACTTCGTCTGTTCGGTTCAACTGGAGCAATATATCGACATCGTTCTCCAGGTCCGGCAAATTGTTCTTGATAGTATAGTTGACATTGGGCTGTTTTACTGTGCTCTCTGTCATCACTTTAATAATCTTCTTCGTACTCGACACCTTTCCTATAATAGCGTGCTCTCTTTCCACGAGCCGGATAGAGAAACTATTCAACTCGACGACCACAATCTCAAGAACTTTATTTAAGCAAGTTTCTTGACTGTTTAAGTAACCAGTTACGTACGTTGGAGTTTCCGAGGTCACTGATCATGAATCCGGCGTTAGTTTTTAGAAATTCAAGATGACGGATCCAATATGGCGGATGTAAAACCTGAAAAACCTATAAATGACTATAACTCTAGATATTTTCTACTAAAGTTACATGCACGGGGGTTTTCGAGGTCGTTAATCACGAATCCGGCCTCAGATTTTTGAAATACGAGTTGGCGAATCCAATGTGACATATGCAAACCATGAAAAATCTATGTTACTATAAAACTAGAAATTCTTCACTAAAATTATATAAATGGGGGTCTTCGGGGTCACTGATTTTTTAAAAGTTTTTTCTTTGAATTTTATTAGTGATTTATTTTAAAAATAGTATGTATCAATCTCTAATGGATATATTGATATATCGATTATAATAATTACGATATCTTTTAATGAATACAATTTTCATTTGTGGTATTTTTCAAAGCAGTTGTTTTCTGCTTTGATTCATCATGTCACATTGAAGGTTGTGCAATTGAACTTTGATCGACACTTATTTATTTTAGTGCTACAATGTGCACATCTTATTCGACTTCCTTCTTGAACACCGGTAGATACATTTATTGCGTCAAAAATTTTGTTCAGGTGCATTTGAAGAAATTCTTTTCTCAAAATAGTTGAAAGCCACTATTGATAACTTTTTGTCTCATCCATAAAAAAAATTCATAAAGAATTATAAAATTCGAAAATACCAAAGGAATTTATAAGGTTTTAAAACTACAACCACATAACTTTGGACAAGCAGGCTTCTACAACCACATGACCATTGGAAAGCAGCTTATACTACTACGTAACCCTGAGTGTGCTTTCCACTACACATCCGGATTCGTAACTTCAAATAAAAACCCGAAAACCCCCATGTAGTTTTAAAATAATTAATAGGTTTTTCAGGGTTTACATCCGCCATATTGAAGCCAACATCTTGGATTATTAAATTTTTAAAAAAATTCGTTAAGAAATATAAATCTATTTAACTATACTTGTATTATTTTAAACTCAGTTAAATGTTATTTACACAAGACGGTATTTCATATTACCTTATTAAAATAAATTAAATTCAAAATAACTATAACATGGAAAATACTTTGAAACTAAAAAAATGTTGGATTAACATCTAAAATACTATTGATAAATCATAAGATTGTGAAATAAAAATAGGCTTTAGCTATTTTCATGTAATTTAGTACATTTTCTTATTTATTAAGTGTGATTAGTTATAATAACCGATAAGTATAAATTTTGAGAAAATTATGTAATTTGTTTTATTATATTTATTTAATTATTATACTATGGTATTATATACTACATATTATTATGCAAAATTATATGTAATTATAAATGATATTATTATTATTATTATTATTATTATTATTATTATTATTATTATTATTCCTGATACACCAAAAGCAAATCGTACTATAGTATTGCATAATATTTGTAAATGTAATAAAATGTTGAAAATGCGCATTTTATATTCATTATGGTTTCATAATTTTCCTACGTTACTTTAAGTATACGTATAATTGTATTTTGTATTGTAAATTTCGCTCTAAACACATTTGGCGTTAGCCACATACGCCCTACATGAATGCACAATATAGACAACGGAAGTTTAACTGAAATATTTAAACTGAACTTGTATATTAAAGTTATCGTTATCTGCTTTACTTATATCGACGAGTATTCGACGGTTATCTATCACTGTAAGGTCTCTTTGAACAGCGTAATTATTCATCTTTACATAGCGAACATAACAATATTCAGTATACGCTACCTGCAATTTCGAAAGACCGGTCTGGAGTTGGTTACTAGAGGTAGATTCTGGCTACATCTAACGTTATTTCAATTTTCGGTGCATAGCATACCAAAATACAGAATATTAAAAAATCTCGTTTTTTCACAGGGAATCGAACCCCAATCACTTGAGAAGTCTTGTGTTCATAGCCTATTATCTTAGTATTTTGTTAATAACATCCGGATTAAGCTTTGCTAACATCATACTAAATATTTTCATCATTTGAAACTTATACTTTTTAATATTTACCATTTTTATCTTTCATTTCTAATTCACATTTATAAAATAGATTTTCAGAATGGAACAATCCGACAGTAATAGAGATAAATTTTGGCTCAAAATAGAAGAAGCAGTGTTAGCAGATGTTCCATTACATATCAGACGTATCTTTAAGTTGCAAAGCTTAGACCACACTTCATTAATTGTACAAGAAAGTTCTTTAACCGAATTTTTCATTTCGCTTATTATTTAACCACAATAAATCGTCATAAATAGGTTTACCTAGAGTGGTGTTACCCCTTAATCCAAAAATGATTTCGTACGGGTTTAAAATTAACAGAAATATTCAAAAATAATTCTTAAAGAGTTCTCGAATGTCACTGACATTAAAATTATTTATGGACTATTTTACGAATTCTTTAAGAATTCTTTTTTAACTTACAATCATAATAAATGCTTAAACAGATTGAAAAAGATTCTTAAAAATAGTAATACAACAATAATAAAATAAAATACTACTAAACTACCAATTTTTAGTCCGTTATATATGACTAGGCCGTGGCATATCGAGTGAGACAGACGGCGATGCGTTGAGGGCAGGTTTCCTCAACGCGACCTCGCTCTATGCACACATGGGAATGTTCCGTCAGTATCTCCAGACTGCTCGTCCCATCTTCCACATCTTCGGCGTGGTAGAGACGCGTTTCGAGCACAAGGTTGACGATGTGTTCGCTCAGATAGACGGATTTTCTGTTTTGCGTCAAGATAGAAATAAGCGCGGTGGTGGTGTCGCCCTATATATCCGGAATTGCTTTAAAGCGACTATTTTATGTTCATCGTCTACCCAAGTAGAGGGCAAGCCAGGCATTCCGGAATATTTTATGTGTCGCGTTCAACAAGGCACTAAGCCTCCAATATTTGTGGCTGTCATCTACCGTCCCCCGGGTATCTCGCTTTCTGATGATTCAGAACTAGCCAATAACTTAAGAAGGTATTCAGTGGGTTTTGACTATAGACTTGTCATGGGAGATCTGAATGCGAACATGTTGTCGACCTCACATGGTGCAGAATTCGTTAAAGATCTTGCCTGTAAGTTGAACTTAAAGCTAGTGGAACATGGCGCGACTCACCATGTCGGAGATTCGCACACATGGATTGATGTGATCTATACTGACGATGACAATGTGGTGCTGAATGCAAGCATAATATCATTGATGTTGAGATTAACTTTCAGACAGTAGAACCTCCTGCTCTCAACAATTTCACTTATAGGGATTTTAAATCAATTAATTCAGGAGAACTATTATCCCTTCTTGCTGCTTGTGATTGGTCCTCAGTTGATTGCTCTAACAACGGACTGGACGCTAGACTTGAACACCTTAGTCGTAAGATCTTGAAACGATTCTCTCCAAAGAAAAAGGGTTTTCCACCTTGGGTTGATGCAGATCTTCAGAATCTTTACAAAAAACGAGACGCTTTAGAAAGAAGACACAAACGTACTCGACGAGCCGACCTTAGGAATGAATATGAGTCTCTCGCTGCTGAGGCCAAGCGGCTTATCGAACAGGCACGAGAGGCTTTTATTCATACTAGAATCTTTGAAGCCCTTGAGAATAACAAGAACGTTTGGAATGAGTTACGGAGTCTGGGCCTTATCTCTAAGGCCAGGGAGGATCTACATGGCTTCAACACGGATGAGTTGAATACCCACTTTGCTGGGGTATCCATATCTGACTCTGAGCGCGAGGCAGATCTGGATGACATCCTGTCAGACGCTAGTGACGATGGCTTCGCCTTCCGCGAGGTCACCTTCGCAGACGTAGTACTGGCTGTTGCCCATTTCTCGTCTCAAGCAAGGGGTGAAAATGGCATACCTCAGAGTGTAATTGCAAAATCTCTTCCTGTATTGGGTCACCACCTGGTGGCTCTATTCAATTCTTCCCTTTCCAGCGGCATCTTTCCTTCGACCTGGAAGGGGGCTCATCTGGTGCCTCTCAAGAAGACGGCAATTCCATCTGCTGTCTCGGACTTTTTTCCGATTGCCCTTTTGAGCTTCCTCACTAAGGTCTTGGAAAAGATCGTACATGACCAGATCGCGGACTACGTAGCCTAAAAAAAATTCTGGATCATTTCCAGACTGGTTTTAGACGTCACCATTCAACGCAAACAGCACTACTAAAATTGACAGAAGACATAAGGACAGGCATTAATAGCGAGAAACAGTTACTCACCATCTTATTACTGTTCGACTTTAGTAAGGCATTTGACAAGGTATCTCCGTCGAGACTGTTGCGCAAGATGATTAGAATGGGATTCTCCAGGTCAGTAGTCCTGTGGGTCGTAATCAGCGAGTGGTTACTAAATTAAACGGAGATTCGGATTGCTTAACAACCAACCTTGGCGTCCCACAGGGCTCAATACTTGGCCCTCTTCTTTTCAGTCTTTACATTAACGATCTCAAGGAAGTCTTGGCGGAGATCAATGACTCGAGAGACCAGGCAGCCACTATAGTCGCACACCTACTTTACGCGGACGACTTACAAACGTACACCCAGGTTGCAAGTGACAGTATTCATGAGGGTGTGGATCGCATGTCAGCTGTGGCGCGTGCTGTGTCGGGCTGGGCTTCGGACAACGCACTGCACCTTAACACCGGCAAAACTAAAGCGATCATCTTTGGGTCGGAATATAACATCAATCAAATTCAGGGAATGAACTTGCCCGGGGTTGAGGTGCAGAGTGGTGTCTTCGCTCCCTTCGTCGACACAGTAACCAACCTTGGAGTGGTCATGAATTCAAAATTACCATGGAAACCACAGGTAGATTCAGTTAGCCGAAAGGTTAATAGAGCTTTATATGGGCTCAGGTCTTTTCGATCCTGTACCACCGAGGCGTTGCGTAAGCAGCCGGCAGGCGCACTTGCCATCTCTCACATGGATTACTGCTCCTTAGTGTACCTTGACATAACAGCTGAACTTCAGACGCGACTACAGAGGGTTACAAAATTCATGTGTTAGGTACATCTGTGGCATAAAGAGGAACGAGCATGTCACTCCCTTCAGGAGGAGGTTGGGCTGGCTAAAGGTCAGCGAAAGAAGAGAGTACTTTGCGGCGGTCATAGTACGAGGGTAGTTCAATAAGTCTTTAGAATGACCAACAGATGGCGCGCGAATCGCTCCAAATCATCTGTTTTCAGTCAGCACCACTCCCGACTAGATATATGGTGCAGTCACAGTCCACATCTTCTGAGTTTACGTGTTTTTATAACCAATTGAAAAAAAAAAATTGCTTGTTAAGAAAAATGGAAAAAAACGAGTTCAGAGCGGTAATTAAACATTTTCATTTAAAGGGTTTAACTCCATATGAGATAAAAAATGAATTGGACTCAGTTCATGGCACATCTGCCCCTGCCTTAGCAACGGTTTATAACTGGGTAAATGAATTTAAGCGTGGTCGTACATCAATAAGTGACGAACCACGTTCAGGAAGGCCCGTAGAAGCAACTACTCCCGAAATCATCAATAAAATCCACGATATGGTGTTGAAGGATAGAAGATTAATAGTGCGTGAGTTAGCTGAGGCCACAAGGATATCTATAGGTGCAGTTGTTTCAATTCTACATGAAAAATTAGGCATGAAAAAGCTATCGGCAAGATGGGTGCCGCGTTTGCTCTCAGCTGAGAATAAACGCAATAGAGTGGTCGCCTCTGAGGCTCTTTTGGCGCGCATAAGTCGGAATCCTGAGGAATTTTTTCGTCGATTTGTGACTGTGGACATTTGGCAAGAAAAAAAATTCTCTTTCATCACGACAACGCCCGAGTTCACACATGCTTCGTTTCAATGGCTAAAATTGAAGAACTAAAATTCGAATTGGTCGAACACCCACCGTATTCACCAGATTTAGCCCCCAGTGACTTTTTCTTATTTCCAAACTTGAAAAAATGGCTCGGTGGACAGAGATTTATGGACAACGAAGACGTCATTGCCTCTGTAAGTGCTTATTTTGAGGAACTTCCGAAAACGCACTTTTCTGAAGGATTAAAAAAACTTAAATAGCGATTGACCAAGTGTATAGAGCTCCAAGGAGATTATGTTGAAAAATAAAAAAAAATTTACCCAAAAAAAAATGTTTTTATACTTTATTCTAAAGACTTATTGAACTACCCTCGTATATAAGGCCTATTGCATGAGACAACCACCGTACCTTGAGGCCCTCTTTGAGAAGAATAAATGCAGAACATCTAGCAGGGTACCAAGGGAGATCTCGGTCCCGGGATCGCGTACGAATCGGGGCTTAAAATCGTTCACTGCCCAAGGGACGCGCCTTTGGAACGCGCTTCCGCAAGATATGCGATCGTTGCCTTCGCTATCCAAATTCAAAACGGCAATGCGTAGGTACTCTCTCGCTAAATCGTTGAATTCGACACCACGTTCAGCAATTTTTTGCATTGCTTGGCTACTTGTGTATATCTAGTCTGCGTTATTTTATGTATTGACGCGATAGAATAAGTATAATGTTATGTGCAATGATTTCGATCTTATAATTATATATTTATATACTTGACGTGTACCTGATTGGACATATGTGATATGACAGCTGCGCTAAGCTATATGTATTTTGCAATACAATTGTGATATAAGAGCTGCGTTAACCAGCCATACGATAACTATGTACATTTACTTTTTTGACTGATCGAAAATAAACTATTATTCTATTCTATTCTATTCTATATTTATGCAATAGGAATACTCTCAGGAATATTACATATGTGAAAATATTGTTTGTTGTTCATTGTTGTTTGCGTTTAAAAATAGTATATTTTGTATCAAGGGCGGAATGTAGGCGATTAGCGCGAGGGTGTTGCAGGCCTAGCCGAGGCAACCCGAGCTGCCCGAGGCCAACCGAGGGATTTTGAGGGTTACCGAGGCAAGGGTTGCAACTACCATGAGTGCTAATCACCTTCCGCCCGTGCACACGATACTTTTGTCCTCCTGGGCGGAAAGGATGATTTTTCGTGGATATACGAAGCAGGCGGAAAAGTAATGCACTTTCAAAAAACACTTTCACTTTCTCTAAACCGTAAAACAAATAAATAAACGTTTTGTTTTAATTAAAATTAATATTTTTTACAATATTAAGCCAATCATTACGTACAAATGATATACTCAAAAGTAAAATTAAACATTTAACTGATATTATGAACTTTTATTTTAAATAATTCTTTCCTTAAACATATAAACATTTATATAAATGGCACTATTGGGCCATAAAAATTAAATACGTTTTTTTTTTTTACCAAAAGAGCACACCCTGTGAGTTGTGGGTGATATAAGTTATTTAACTTCAAATGTATTTCTATTGACAATGACTCTGCAAGATTTTATGCTAGAGAAAGACCGAAAAGATTATCGAAGTACCTACATGGAAAAAGAAGAATTAATTATGAAAAATTTAATAATCTATTAAATATTAACAAATCATATTTGAAATATCAATATATTAAACAAATGATTATCAGTCGCATGTCACCACATAACGATTAGATCCAAACGTGCAGGAAAATAACGCTATAAATGAGTTTGAAATTAAACGTTTATGCCGTATAAGAAATAGACATACAAAAAGACACGAAGATGCACTTATTTTCTTAAGGGGGCAGGCCTGGGTTAAAATCTAAAAAGGGAAATTTGCAGTTTTATTTATGCAGAACTTTTTGGATGTGATTTAGAATATGGGAAGTTTTTTACCAAAAGGAGGTAAAAATACAAAGATTTTTACCACTTAAAAAATTAAATATCTTGAATCTGTGGTTCGTACCAAGTGACTTATTTTGCTACTCAGTTTTTTTATTTTCAACCAGTCTACGTAGATTTTCTCAATATCCAGCCATCGATATAGTCTGAAAATTTTAGAAAATGTTTCTGATATGTTTCCTCACAATATAAGCACAGCAGATTAAAAAAAAAGTCTATGTAGTAATAATTAAAAATATAAAGCCTTAAATGATTAAATATTTTAATTAATTTTGAGGTTTTATATTTTTAATACTTGCTATATACTTTCTTTATAATCTGCTGCGCTCATATTGGAAGGAAACATATCAGAAACATCCTCTAAAATTTTCAGACTATATCGATAGCTGGATGTTGAGAAAATCTACGAGGCAGACCTAAAAATAATAAAAAACATTATTTTGAGATAATTGCATTACTAAAGTTTGAAAACGCAATAAACACATACAACCAATACTTATCTATTTCATTAATATATTTTACACTATTGCTTAGATAAACATGTGTGATACGTCAATGATATGATCTCATGATAGCGCTGAAACTAAAAAAATTGTTAATAACAGTGTCTCATTCTTGTCAGTAAGAATAATGAATACAATATTTATCTTTTTTCGTCATAAAACATAAGTATATTTTGAATTCTTATAGACATAGCTGGCAGTTATTTTCCAGCTGAGAAGTTGGTTTCCTTGGTTAGCTAAAAACTAAATGAATAAAAATAATTTGTAAAGCATACACAATATATACTTTACATGACAAAAGTTTTAAAAGTTATTTCAGATCAACTCTGTTGATTTTGAAGTATTTCACCATCACCAATATACTGTGAGTACATAACACCATGTTTTTCAAGAGAACACTGAAAAATTTCCACAATACCGTCTACCTCCAATTTTCCAGCATTGCCTTGATGATTTGACGTACACTGACTTTGATGTGTTTCAATCCATTCTTCATAAGCTGGTGTGTCTTCTTTTCCTTCTCATAAAGAGCAACTCTTACAAAAACCAGTTTTTGTAGAAACATCAAGCACTTTTCTGGTATTATTGCCTATTACACTAGAAACACCTTGAAGCGAGGAAAACCCTCTTTTTCTCCTAGAACCATCTCCGGACACAGGAAGTCTAACACTATTTGAAGGCAAGATACTCATTTCTCTTATCGCACCATTATTCATAGAGCCTTCAGCAATCACTTCACAAGCTTCACTCAATTGATCGTTGATATTGTCAAAATTGCTGTGCGACATTGTCTGTGACAATTCCATAGTTCCACAAAATGTTGAAAGTCCAGCATGTCCATGACCAAGAGCACGCATAAGCAAAACAGATCTTTTATTAACTTCATATGCATTATTTTTTTTGCCAGTAAATCTACTTGAATTAATTGATGCAATTCTAGGATTTGTACAATTTGAACAAGAAATGTCAATTTTAAATTCAAGTCCTCGTACATCAGATTCAGAGAAATTCAGTTTTCCATGACATATCTTGCAACATGCAATTTTTTGCAGTTCAGGAAATAGGATGTCAATGTCGACAATCTATTCCTGATTTCACTGACTTCAGTTATAATGTCCTGAACTTTTCTATTGGAAGTTGAATTTCTTGTCTTCTTTGGAGGAGGACCATCTCCTTTTCTTTCATAAAAAATCTTTCTTTTTGTTTGTCTTCCCCAAGCAAGTTTACCAGGGCACTGACACTCACACCCGACACTCAACCTTGAACATCCCTTGGTCTGGCACTCGAAGACATTACACTTACACTGTATACTGATTTGACACAAAATATATAAAAATATTTATACGCAACTCGCCACAAACAACTTTTCTTACACTTTAAACAAAACACTTATGCATTTTAATACTTATACATACTTATATAATTATTCACTTACATACTTATACACTTATACAGTATTACACAATAATTATAAAGCCTTGAAAAAGGCTGGTGAATCTAGGTTTTAATTTAAAAATAATGTACAATATTTTTATACAAAAATAGCACAGATATTTTGAGAGGTTAATCTCAAAGTAAACAACATTACACAGCGTTCACAACGTTCACACAGAAGTTGCGGATAGAGCATATCGGCGTTCTGATCAGTGATTGGTTGAAAGACAGTTCCAGAGGAACATTCCGCTCTACCTTAGTGCATTGGCATCGAAACGACACCAAAGCGCCAAAAATCCCATGTAAATTTCACCTGGTTCGAAATTTCGAAACAGCGAGAGTAGTTTTTCAGTCAATTTCGCTATATATAGGTATACTGTACCTGTTACTCTCTGACAGCTTTGAGTTTTATCGAATATATATATATATATATATATATATATATATATATATATATATATATATATATATATATATATATATATATATAAATAGACTCTTGGATTTTTTATTATTTAAACTTATTTAAATAGCATTTTTTATATAAAGTTAACTAAAATAAAAAAAGCTGCTTTGAAATTTTAGCTATAATTCTGTAAAAAACTTAATATCGTAAAACGGGTTGCAGGAACTTATTGTACAAAAAATTTGTTATCAAAATATGCAATATAAAAAATGATTTTTTTTACCTTTTAACCCAGGCCTGCCCCCTTAAATGGGTTGTGAATAAATCATCTCATTTTGAAGTATTGAACGGTAATTATGTAACTATGCAGTTTGTTTCCGATGCTTTTGTTATTAAACTTGTGTGAAATGTGTTTTAACAAATATCTAGATTAGGAAATGCGGTTCGTGGACCTGAAGATGAAGATTCGGTAGATTTTCCCGCTTAATCCCTTGTGATACGAGATCCTGCGTTCCTAGGGCCTCCACGTTCGGATACCCTGAAATGCAGTGTAAGGCTTTTGAGACTCCCTGATGAAAGGCTGGCCTGGTATGTTAAAGCCTCTGAGAGCGATGCCGGAAGGGCCGAGGTGAATCCTGGCAATAATAAAAAATAGGATATTTAAATAAAATTAGGTTTTTTATTCAGGTAAATTTGTACCAGGAAATGATCAAGGAGGTGGATTCCAAAACGCTACAGTGAAAGACGGATAGGATGCTGAGCGCTAAAGCCGAAGCTCATGGCTCCTCGTGACGGTTCAGTCGCGCTAATCCTCAAATGAGAGCTACCTGGATAGGCTGCTAACGCGGGAGAGTCAGTCACGACTGAGTACCGAGCCCCGCTGCGCTCGTTCTATTTATACCCGTATGCGCCTCGCCGCTGCCACTCTCACTGAGAATCCCCTCTCCCGCGCCGCTCGGTTTCGGCGCTGCTGCCGCTCTCTGCACAATTCTCTCCCCGGCGCTGCACACTGCTGCGGGTGTATTACCATTTGTCGGTGTATTGCCCCGCGAGAGGCGGGCTTTTCAAATGTTGTAATATTCCAATTATCGATGAATATTTATTTTTACTCTTTATTACTAATTAATTCTAGTCGCGCATAGAACCCCATTAATTAGTTATTATTATATTTTATTTATTAGACTAATTATTTATTATTATGTTCGAACTTGCGGTTATAAATAATACATTTATTACAGATGATTTTAATACTTTATGCGTTTTACTCAATAACATTATTAAGGGGTTAGTCCTGTGTAAACGCCTAAATTTAACTATTTTGGTACAATTTTTTTTACAAGATAATAAAAAGCAATCGTTCCAATTTTTTTATATGTTTTTAACGACATCTTACAGTGTACAAAAAAAAATTTTTTTTCTAAAGGCTCCATTTTATTATCTTTCAATAAAAATGTTTAAATCTGCTACCTGCGAGAATGACAAGCCTACAGAACAATAATCCATTCGAATTTTTCATGTCAGGCAATCCAAACTGCCGCTATCGCCATGACCAGCCGCCTGCCTTTTTTTTTGAATGTCCACTTAGGTCGTAAAAAAGATAATAAAACCTAACAAAATAAACTTAAAAAAAATTTTTTGTACACTATAAGATGTCTTGTAAAAAAAATTGCAGAAAAATAGTTAAAATTTAGGCGTTTACATAGGACTAACCCCTTAACAATAATAATTTGAAAAACAATAATGATCGTATATTATTATACATAATTATTTACAAAAATTGAAACTCGATTTTTGTGAATTTATACGAACCGTCACAGTATCCCCAAACAACAATATCCCATTGCTCATTACAACGTAGAAACGATGCGAGATTGTTGTGTTCATTTTTTTATTATTATTCTCTCAACGAAACAAAAGTTGGTTAATTTTACTTATTTATCTATTAATCTTAATCGTAATCTAATCTAGTTGTGATTTTAAGGGGCCACTCTACGATGTAAGCAATAATTTTCAATAATTTTTTTTCATAGAAAAATTTATTTAAAATATTCAAACTTTTTACACATAAAAGAAGAGATTTCACACTTATAAAATATATTTTTGTTTTGTATGTAAAATCTGGCTGGTCTGGCTGCCTGAAGTTGACCCTACTACAATCTGGTTGACGTGATATCTCCACTTTGAAGAGCCTGAAAGCAAGAAAGTGGACGGGTTATTAAAAAATAAGCTTTTCGCTATAGCCGGTAGCTCAATAAACAAAATTTGAGGAAAAATAACAAACTGGCGGACATTTGAAATTTTCGACCTTTTTTTGCATTTGCCATTTTGTTATTTTTCATCAAATTTTGTTTATTGAGCTACCGGCTATAGCGAAAAACTTATTTTTTAATAACTAGTCCACTTTTTGCTTTCAGGCTCTTCGAAGTGGAGATATCACGTCAACCAGATTGTAGTAGGGTCAACTTCAGGCAGCCGGACCAGCCAGATTTTACATACAAAACAAAAATAAAAAATATATTTTATAAGTGTGAAACCTCTTCTTTTCTGCGTAAAAAGTTTGAATACTTTAAATAAATTTTTCTATGAAAAATAAATTATTGAAAATTACGTAGAGTGACCCCTGAATGCTACTTTATTCTCTATGATAGGGTCTTAAATTTGATAAACGGAATTTTCCTCGTTCGTTTTTTAAAATGGGGCACATTTTGTAGAACATCGAAAGGCCATTCGTATACATCGAAAAATTTTGTAATTTTGCCGCTTTCGGCATCGGATACATGAAGTGCTTTTACGAACACTCGGTCGCCGCTTTCGAATACAAAGTCCGTTTTTTGTGCGTTTTTGTTCGCCGCTCTATTCTTTGATACGCGATGCGCGTGCTCACGTGTCACCGAAATTCTATGTTCGCGAGAGACGTTGTCATCCATTTGCGGTAATTTTATGTATTTTTCCCATATTCGGGTTGGCTGAAGGCCCAAATGTAATTGTACAGGAGTTTGGTTCGTTGTGTCATGGGAGATTTCGTTCATGATATTTTGAATCCTTTTAAAATAACGAGCCCACCCACCGTGTTTCTCTTTTACAAACGTGCGTAAAAATCGCCTAAATTCGCGATGCACGCGCTCTATTACATTGCTTTGAGGGTATCTAATCGATGAATATACTATACGTACCCACTCAGTTTTTAAGGTTTCAGTTCATCTTTTACTCGTAAATTGCGTTCCGTGGTCAGAAATTATTGACTCTAGCTTGCCATATGTAGGCACATATTCAATATCTTTCTAACCACGTCCACTGTATTTGTTCTTTTAAGAGTGTAAAATACTACATATTTACTAATTACATCTATGGTGGTTAAAATGTATTTTACTCCTCCCGTTGAGACTGGCAGGGGGCCGAAAAAGTCAATGGATAATAACTTCTGAGGTTTATTTACAAGTATTGATTGCGTTATTTCATCAAATACTTGATTTTGTGTTAAGTGTCATAAAACTTCACGATTTCTTACACCTTTTTCTCAAGTTTCGAGAAAAAAAAATGTTCAAAAATTATTGTATATACTTTTCTCGCCCCTATATGTCCATATAATTCGTGTATTTCAGTCACGAATAATTTTAAATCCCCTTCGGGCACGTATATTTTTATACGATCCAGCATAACTTCATATAATAGATTATCTTCGGCCTTTAATTTCATTATTATCTCCGATGTAAGGACATCGTTTCTCTGTGATTTTTCTATATTTTTGCAAAAATTTATCAACTTGATTCATGCCTAGCTGTCGCGGCGATAATTATTTCGAACTTATTTTCTACGCGGTTTGGCCCTAGGTCGGTGACTCGGCTCAAATAATCTGCGACAGCGTTTTCTTTTCCCGGTAAATACTCTAGATCGAGTTAAAAATTCCACCTTTGTATTCTCGCATTACTATATTTGCAAGTTTTTAAGAATGTAAGAATCTCGTGATCCGTGCGTACGAAGATTTTTACAGCCCCCCGCAAAAATGTGTCTAACCTTTTTAGCCCCCACACTAGCGCTACCATTTCTTTTTCCGTAATGAAATACGAACCCCCTCGTTATTGAACTGGGAGAGCACGGCTGCGCATGCAAAATCGCTAGAATCCATGGTCAATATATATGGACGTTTTGGATCAGTATATTTTAGTATAATATTTCTATCGAATAACGCTTTTATGTCATGAACGCCTTTGCTGCTCGGTTGTCCAATTATACCCGACCCCTTTTTTCAACAGTTCAATAAGAGGTTTGGAATGGTGTGAATAATTTTTCACGAATTTAGCATAAAAATTTACAAATTTAAAAATTTACAAAAATGTCCTAAGAACTCGATTTCTTCACAAACTAAACTTGATTTTTTAAAGTTTAATCTTAAGTCGTGTGACAGTAATCTTTCGTATAGCTGTGCTAAGTGGTTTAAGTGCTCATTGAAGTTTTTTGACTTATCACCATATCATCCACGAAAAGAACCAGAAATTCATCAAAATCTGACGTTGTTTTATTCAAACCTCTTATTAAAGCTGAACCGTTAGTTTTAACACCAAGTGGCACGACATTATGCTCAAATACGTGGTTATCGCATTTAAAAGCTGTGTATTTTTTACACCATTTCGCAATTTTTACCCGCCAGTAGCTACATGCTAAGCTCGAGGTACTCGTTACCGATTTTCCCGTGTATCTTTGCAGTACTTCCTCCATATCCGGCGATGCCTTATAATCGTCCACTAGCCGTGCATTTAATTTTCGTGCATCTGTACACAATCGAACAGAACCGCCCTCCTATTTCATGACTGAAACGGGATTAATGTATGGGCTATTTGATCGCTTAATAATTCTCAACTCTAACACCCTATCTATTTCCTTCTTTACCTGTTCGCTATCTGATTAACGGGAGAGGATAAGGATTTTCATAGAAAGGTGTATCATATTTTAGTATTAATTCATGCTCATATGTTGTTAATAGACACAGCTTTTTCTCGAACACTTCTTTGTATTTTATAATTAGTGCTTTTAGTATTTCTTTTTGTGATTTGCTTAGATTATCATGAGAGTTTATTTCTTCGTCAATCTCACTTATTGTGATCTCGTACGATTCTTCGCGGTAATCCGTATAATCATCGTAATTCTCGTCAAAGTAATTATCATCATCGTCCTCATTTTCGAGGTACTTGCTGATTTGTTTAATACGCAGAGACGTATATTCGTTTAATGTGAAACGTATATCTGTGTATTTGATAATACCATCCTTGTGATTTATTTGAAAAAAATATCATTTTCCCAGCTATTATAGCTTTAACTTTTTCCCCGCTTCTCAAAAATTGCGAAAAAATGTAGGAAATCAGCTCAGGACCCATTTTTTCAGGTTTAACCATTGTTCATGCGCGTAAGTGTGAAGTTTGCTGCTAGTCACAAGAGTGTAACTGTGCATGCGCGAGTTTGGATTAAGGGGACATTCCAATGTGACGGGTTGGAAAAATCAATTTTTTTTTGCATTTTTCGATAGTTTTTACTCATAGAATTGATATTCCATAGTCGGTTTGGGTAATTCCTACCTTGTTGACCAGTTATAATGCTCCAAAAGAGCGGATCTAACAGCGCGCGTTCGGGTTTCGGAGCAGGTATACGAATTAAACATTCGAGCAGCTGTTCCGTGTTTATACCTGCGTCTATACATACAGATATACAATAGATGCATCTCTTTTCACGATCATGAGTAACGATTTCTTCAAACGACCAGTATTATTTGAGATTTCGTCGAGGAAAGAGCGTTGTTTCCAGAACTCTAATAAATGAAAATGGATAGAAAGCAAAGCAAATCTTCTTCAACACGGTCAACTTATTCTGGTAAAAAGAGGAAATATCATGGGAATCAACATTCGGATGAAGTTGGTACTAATTTTGCTAGTACATCAGCAAATAAATTGAGAGGGAGTCAGGATGACAGTTTCTCTGTGAGTGAAAGTGATTCTGAAACCTACTGTTTTATCCAGTTCCCTCTTGTATTTTTATCAGTGAAAACCATCGTGAAATGTCAAAAATGTAATTCAGGTATTACTTTTTCGAAATATGGTCAACGAGGACTTGGTTTCAAAATTAAATTAGTCTGTCAGTGTGGAGATAGATTCATAGACTCGTGCCATATGATAAATAATGCTTACGAAGTTAACCGCCGTTTCGTGTATATTATGCGATTGATTGGCGTTGGTTTCGAAAGCATAAACTATTTTTGTGTATATACGGATATTGGCAAGAGTTTCAACATCAATTTATATTGTAATATCATAAAATCCATCTCTGAAAGCGTAAACGCTGTGTACGACATTGTGATTTGTAAAGCTGTTCGAGAAGAAAAAGAGTTGAATGTACAAGCTGGCTTTCCAGAAAACGAGCTCTCAGTTTCTGGCGATGGTTCGTGATCCAAGAGAGGATTTTCTTCTCTTCTAGGCATTATATCACTGATTGGAAAATATTCAGATGAAATTTTAGATGCCATCGTAAAATCGAATTTCTATAAAGCATGCAATGACTGGAATGTCAAAGAAGGTACAGATGAATATGATGCTTGGTACGAAATTCACGAGCCAGAATGTCAAGAAAATCACCATGGTATGTAGTGCTGGTAAGATGGAGGTAGATGGTATTATTGAAATGTTTCAGCGATCGGTAAAAAATCACGACGTAAAATATGCCTATTACATCGGCGATGGAGATACGAAAACTTTCAAAAATCTAGTCGAAGCTGCTCCTTACGGTGATGACTTTGTCGTGAAGGAAAAAGAATGAGTGTTGCACGTAAAAAAAAGGATGTATAGGAGAACAAAAGAAGCTAAAAAACAGCTCACGCAACTCAAAAAAGCACGTAAAGACGTTGAAGTCAAGGTCAAAAAGTAAGTCCGAAAAAAAGGAAAAATCCAAAGCTGAACCAAAACCTGCTACTCTAACCAACAAAGTTATGCGTGATCTATCCTTGTACTATGGTCTATCAATTCAACAACATCCTGATTCAGTGGAGGATAAGCAGAGAAAAATATGGGCCACTTAGTATCACAAAATTTCCACGGATGGAAAATCTCAAGACCATTTTTGTTCCGAATGTGAAAGCTCCTGGTGTAAGTGGCAACAGCACAAAGCCGCGGGAACTCCATTTCCCCACCCACCAGCTCTTGATAAAGAAACTCAAGATGTTTTAAAGCCAATTTATTAGGAACTGAGTCATTAGGAACTTCTAGAGAAATGTTTAGGTTCCAACACGCAAAATAACAACGAAAGCTTCAACGCTTGCGTTTGGCGTTTGGCACCTAAACATGTTTTTTGCGGCAAAAAAATTTTTAAATTGCCACCCAAACTGCAGCTTGTGTGTTTAATGAAGGCCAGAAACCGATACTAAAGATCTTGGAAACCATGGGATGCTCACTTGGGCGTGGAAGCTTGAGCTTCACCGAGGGCTACGATAATGCGCGCGTACGGGAAGCAGACCGGCGCAGCTCGTTTATCTAAAAATCCGCTCGAATCGCCAGGAGAAAGGCTAGAACTGCTGAAGATGAGCTCCACGACCAAGAGGAAGATACCATGTATGGGCCGGGTATTTCTGATTAGCCGAAAAGGTATGTTTTCTATGACTTATCATCTTGAAAAATGACCGAGCGTATCGACTTCCAATTTTATTACAATATTTAGCACTATTATGGCTATCGTCCGAACCTCCAAGTTGTTGATATTTTGATTTTAACTTATAGTTTCACCTGATTTTTGGTGCAAAAAAAAGTGTCTTTTTTCTCTCTTTCACAAGAAACGCCGCCATTTTGTTAATTTTCGATGAAATAAAAAATTGGACGTTCGGACCATAGGGGCGATGACATAGATTAATAAACTTTTTCGATTTTCTGTTTCAGATCTCGAGGAGAGCCAACATAACCTGCGCCAGCAGAAAACTTTTTTTTGCACACATGCATTTTATTTTATAAATAAATAAATAAATATTTTTCACCATCAGACAAAACATTTTTCCACTCTCCTTGATCTTACCTTTACGCTGGCAAATCATTCAACAAATGACGCAGAATTACTGGCGACACTGGTCTCAGGAGTACCTTCAAGCTCTACAGAAAAGAGATAAATGGAGAAATCCTAAAAAAGTTCAAGTTGGTGATCTGGTCATCCTGCGCAGTGAAACTACTCCACCAGCACAATGGCCACTAGGGAGGATTTTACAAGTATAGACAGGTGACGATGGCTTGCCTAGAGTCGTCACAGTTCGCACTGCTGGTACAACATTGAGAAGACCAGTTACTAAGTTAATTATTTTGCGACAAGAAGATTAGAATTTAATATTAATTGCTTTAATTTCGCTTAATTTTATTCTTTAAATTGTTAAAGTTATATGAATTGTTGATTATTTATAGACTAGAATCTACTCTTTAATTAGTAAAAAAAAAAAAACGAATGAGTGCCATTGTACTATTGTTAATTAGTATCTTCTGCGAAGATAGGTGGGCGGAATGTCTGAAATTCATTTAACTATACGATATAATGTAACGTTTCGGACTACTGTAATCAAAATTTAAATATCAATTTGACTATATCGTGTATATGTCACTTCCGTTCTATTGCCTTTTCGGCAGTCGCCACGAGGATTGCGAGCGAGGCACGCAAATTTAAGTCACAGCATATTTGATTGTTATCTTCATTATTATCCATCTACAATTTAACGTAATAATAAACACCTGGCCTTAAAATGCACTCTCAACAAGCAGAAGGATAGTAGAAATAATAAAGTAAACGTATTTACGTTAAAAGATACTTAGGATAACCTCCTAAGATCTTATGTATATTCTAGTCTTTGAAATTACAAGGTATAAAAGTATAAGAATTAAAAGAGTGTCGCCATCGACTGTCGAACTCTGACTGACTGCTGGTGAGCTCTTGGTGATGCTGCTTCGCTCTCCTCTCCTTGAGGGCGGTGACATTCGTGGCGTCGTTGAGGGTGCAAAGGGAAGAAGGGACATGAGTATCTCCACCCCTGCTTCCTCTTGGCGAATGAAAGCGAGTTTCCACTGGGTTTTCCCCGCGTCGCCGACCAATCAGTGAAAGGCTGCAAGGCCCGTACTAGCGTGGGAGAGAGTCAGAGTGGGGCCCTTTCTTCCCTCTGATAACGCCACGCTGTAGACACATGTCTGAGAGTGCGGCGTGGTTCTCGCCTTTTTCCCAGTGTAGTAACAAAAAGTGCATTGTTTCGGCTTGTTTGTTTCCGGGGCCCTTAAAATGTGTCTCGAGTGAAAGGCGAGCCGGGCACGTGCGCAGTTTGTGCTCGGCTCTTCGAGTTTCTTCGCTGAACACATTATTTATGGTTTTTCTCGGGTTTTCCCCTCACAGAGAGAAACAATCATAAATAATACGGTATTAGGTGTCCGCTTCGCATTTTACAACCGTTTTTTCGAGTGACCATTACGATAATTTACGCGCTTGTTTGCTATGTTTTAGGCACGTACAGAATACATTAAAATATTCAACCGTTTCCGTGGGAAAACTAACGGAACGAAAGAGAACGACTTTATCGTGATGTCTGCATTTTAATATTAGCGCGTAATATAATACATGTATATACTATACGCGAGTTCGAGAATCGCGGGAAGTCGCCGGACTTCACAGTAGATTATATCGTGTTCTTTGCATGCTGCATCTAAAGGATTTATTCTAGGGTCTCCGCGAGCTAATCTCTCAGATAACTTAGTACCCAGTCCACAGTACTGATAACCTGGTATATGGAGTTCAATAGGTAGCTTGTTTATCATTTTGTTTACCAAACCAGAACCCTTATGAACGATCATAACTGTATGAAGGTTTCTTCATGACTGACGCAAAAGCTGTAAATTTGAGCTTTTATAGCTACAGCCTTTAGTTGAGATCAAGTCTCGAAGCAAGATGGACTTTAAAGAACAGTCACTAAAATTACCAGTAATAAATTTTGATGTTCTTACAGAATCACCTCGTAAATGTTATAAACGTCATGGAAACTTACTACCAGATAGCATTCGTGCCGTATTCTGTGGACCATCTAACTGTGGAAAAACTAACGCTTTATTATCTCTAATAATACATCCTAAGGTCTAAAGTTTGAAAATATTTATGTTTACTCAAAATCACTTAATCAACCAAAGTATAAATTTCTTGAGAAACTTATTGAACCTCTAGATGGCATTGAGTACTTGCCTTTCAGAGAACATGATCTTGTAGTATCACCTGATGAGGCTCGAGCTAATTCTGTCTTCATTTTTGATGATATAGCATGTGAAAAGCAAGATAATGTTAAGGCATTCTACTGCATGGGTAGACATAAAAACGTTGACTGCTTCTACCTCTGTCAATCTTATGCACAAGTGCCGAAACATCTAGTTCGTGATAACGTTAAGTTTTTAGTAATTTTTCGTCAATATGGTATCAACTTAAAGCACATTTATAATGATCATGTAAACACGGATATGTAATATCAAAGGTTTAGAGGCATCTGCTCATCTTGTTGGAACAATAATCATGGTTTTCTTGTTATCGACAAAGATCGAGATATTCATGATAGTCGATATAGAAAAGGATTTGATCAGTTTGTAACAGGCATATTTTATATGTAGTTACAAAACTTAATATTATATACATAATGGATATAACGAGAGTAAAAAGCGATCGGCCAAAGGATTAAGACCCCCGACATGCTTAAGAGCAGAGCGCAATTATTACGCACTTTAAGAGCACAAATACTTAGACTTTTTCGTTAATTTTATTTTTACATATCTATGCGAGCATTACACAGTCAAAGGTCAAGCAGAGGAAAGGCAACGCAAAAGTCATCAAAGGCAGAAGGTAAAGAGAGCGCCAGGAAAGTCATGCGAAATCGAACTATAGCAGGGGTCTGCATAAGTTACTGCCGGGGCGACATATTTACAAGATGCAATCCCAACTTTATAATCAAGGGGCGATCGAGTACCTCTTGAGGCGAGGAGGATTGAACGATACCGCGAGAACGGTGGAAAACATCGCAGCAGCGTCAACACGTTCGAGAGCAGCAGCTGAGCAAAACACGCCGACCCAAGTAGACACAGCGAGCGAGCTCCGACGGAGATTCCAGTCCCTTGTCGAAGCACACGAGCCGAAAGCGGCGAGCGCGACCGAAAGCGGCCGACAGCACAGCGGTTCAGTGCTGTACGAGAGCATATGATGCACGTGCACGTTCGGCAGGCATTACCGCCTGTCGCCAACATTACCGACGGCCGACGATGCCGATAAGGCACAGCCAATGAAGAAGAAGACGAAGAGAACTGACCAATCAGCTGTTAGGATATCATAGGTGGCGAGAGCATAGGCTATGGCGACGCAGCACGAGATTAGGCGCGGATTCGGGAGTCTTCTTCCGGTCGTCGATCGCAACAGGTGGGCTCTCGCCTTAGGCTAGATTTTCTCGGGTTTTACATAGAGTTTGATTGATTGATTTTCTCACAATTAACGTAGAATTACCGAATATCTTCCGGGGAAAAATATAGCGCAATACAGCGGGTGCTAATAAAGTACGTGCGGGAAAACGGTAAAGGAATAGTGGTTGAACTCGCAGATTGCTAGACTCAGCAAACTGCGAGACACGCGGATTTGCCAGCGAATGTCCATGCCGCCGTAATAGTATAATCTCGTTGTACTCAGTGCGTTCCGTTTCCTCGTAACTTAGAATCAACAGCATGACGATCAGCGTCCAGTGAACTTCGGGAGGCAGCCGGCGTATTCAACCTCGAGTGATGGAGGCCGAGATCTGCTCCGAGTAAGAAAAGTCCGCCATTGCGGTAGGTAACGAAATCGCGGCTACTCGCGAAGTTCCAAGCGCTTGAGCGCACGTCGGGGATAGGAAGATTTCTCAAATAGATTTAGCTTCAATTACATTTAAACATCGATTTAAGTACATTTTCAAGTTAATACTAGCTCTAAAGTCACTATTCATGTAGCAGTCAGAATTATCAATTTTAATAAACGAAAAGCGATATATTTTTTCCATTAAATTATGAGTTAAAATTTTATAAGATTACCTATCCGACCAGACACCTTCTCTACCGCTGATTAGTTCGGCGGGAACTCATATAATTGATTATAATCAATGATAATAAGTATTATTTGTTAGCATAAAGCAAATCATTTCACATGTAATATTTTTATACGTTATTTTGCCGCTCCCGGGTAGAATAACCGTTATAAGTTTGTAATAAATACACAGTATACAGAGTAAATCAATTATTCAACTGTGAGACTTTAAACTAGCAAGATGTCCGATTTTAATCAACAAATTTCTGTACTCCGTGAAGTGGAGAAAGCTCGTAATGCTGTAAAACGTAAATACAGTTTATTGAAAGTCTATAAGCTGGATGCAGAGAAAGCTATAAGTGAGCCATTTAAACCAATCGTTAAACCGTTAGAGAAGTTAATTAATGTTACTGAAGCATCTGATCTTAAGATTAAAAGACAAAGAAGTTTATCACCTACTACTCTTAAAATAGAAAAAAAAATTTAAAAAAAAAAGTAAAAAAAGAACAAGATATTGATGATGATGAGAACATACAGTTGGTAGAAAATACTGACTATGAAACTCCCTTTGAGTCAGCTTTAAGTGACTCCGACTCTAATGAACTTGAAAAGACAATAAAAAAGGATGATACTGAAGAATACCTTCAGTTACTAACTAATGGTCAAATAAATTCTCTAGATACAGCATATGGCGTACGTAGAATGCGTAATAATACGTTTAAGATTGGCAACACTCCCATATACTTTGAAAAAAATTATGTAGCAGTTGGTGATGTAAAATATGATAAGGATCCCGGACTTATTGAATTATTATTTAAAAAAGTTCCCAATGAAAATCTAATTACTGCTAAAGACTTGAGAGTATATGGTGAAATTTTTAAGAAATCAAATGCATATAAAAAATATTATGCAGATCATGAGTCTTTTCGCGAAACATCAAGTAAAAAGTATAATAATTATTTAAGTAAATTGATTAATCCTGAAAGTAAATCTACAAGTGGTACAGGCTTACCTAATTTATTATATAAAATTGCACGAAAAGATAGTCATATGGATTATGTTTATTGGGATGATCCTAATGAGCTTGTAGATCGTCTTAAATTGCTCATAGCTGAAACATCAGAGTCATGTTAATGAGATTCAATCCATCATTGAAGAGCTGCGTGAAGTTGAAATTATTTATTAGTAAGAGTATTACAGACTTACACCTCAGTATCGACATGTTCGGACGACAGCTGATTCACACAGATGTGACTCGAGGACCTCCAGGGTTAGGATTTAAATTAACCAGTGATGGACACTTTGATTTAGAAAATCGAAAACTGTGTAATGTGACTGATGCTACTGAACCAAATGATGTAATAAATTTGAAGGTTATGAGAGAGAGAGAGAGTGTTAAATCAGTATCTGAAAATATTATAAAAGAGTTGTCACAAACTGAAGTTTTTTATAGTGAGAAATTCAAAAGTATTGAGGCTAATATTTCTGAAATAAAAAGGTCACTCACTGCGCTAGAAGAATGAATGAAAATTATTGAATTTTCTGTTTATGAACCTGAGATCTCACCATCCAAACCAAAATTTATGAAAAAAAGATAAACATGAAAGCATCTTTGGTAGAGGAACTTCATAAGCCTGCGAGACGTAATTATCCCCGTCGCTCGTTTGATATACGAGATATTGATGAAACGTGGCAAGCAGATCTTGTAGAAATGATACCATACGCAAAACAAAACAAAGGTTTTAAGTATATGCTTACTCTAATCGATGTTTTTTCTAAGTTCGCTTGGACGATACCACTGAAACAAAATACTGGAAAAGCTGTGACCCAAGCTTTGAAATTGGTATTACTACAATAAAGAGTACCGAAAAATTTACAGACTGATCGAGGTAAAGAATTTTATAATAAAGATTTTCAAAATTTAATGCAAAGCTATAAGATAAAGCTTTATTCTACATACAGCAACCTTTAAGCATCGATTTGTGAACGTTTTAATCGTACACTTAAAACAAAATGTGGAAACATTTTAGTTTGCGTGGTAATTACAAGTGGATAGATGTTTTACAAGATTTAAATTTACAGTATAATAATTGTAATCATCGAACAATTGGTATGAAACCTGTAGAAATAAATTCTTCTAAAGTTAATTATATTCTTAATCGTCTCACTGCTGAAAAACCACGTCGAAGTCTGTCTAAAAGGACAAAATTTAAGGTTGGTGATAAAGTTTGAGTTAGCCAGAATAAAGAAATTTTTGAGAAAGGTTATACTCCCAATTGGTCAACAGAAGCATTTAAAGTCTCCAAAGTGCAAAATACAGTGCCGTATAGTTATCATTTGAAAGACTATCTAGATAAACCAATAGCTGGAGGTGTTTTATGAAGAGGAACTTCTCAAGACGAAGTACCCAGATATTTATTTAATTGAAAAAGTTTTGAAAAAACGAGGTAATAATGTTTACGTAAAATTGTTAGGTTTTAACAGTTCACACAATAGTTGGATAAATAAGAGTATATATATATATATATATATATATATATATATATATATATATATATATATATATATATATATATATAGAATTTTACCATTACACTCATCCTTCATAAGTCCAACAATTTCTTTGTTCACACGTGGCATATCAAAGACATTTTCAGCGGAATAATCTGAAGTATCAAATTTATGAATATTTTTTTCATATATATATATATATATATATATATATATATATATATATATATATATATATATATATATATATATATATATATATATATATATATATATATATATATATATATATATATATATAAGGAAATTGGTATTAAATAAAAAAAACTATTTATTTTTATATGTGTGTGTATATATATATATATATATATATATATATGAAAAAAATATTCATAAATTTGATACTTCAGATTATTCCGCTGAAAATGTCTTTGATATGCCACGTGTGAACAAAGAAATTGTTGGACTTATGAAGGATGAGTGTAATGGTAATATTCTTACTGAATTTGTTGGCTTAAGAAGTAAAATGTATAGCACTCCTGTTGATGGTCAAGATTGTGTAAAAAAGATAAAGGGTATTAAAGTTTCTGTAGTGAAGAAGACCATTGAATTCAATGATTATGTAGACTGTTTACAAAATTTATATATTCAACGGCGGAAACAACATACCATCAGATCTCGTCTCCACAACCTTGAGACTATAAGTCAGCTGAAAATCGCTCTTAGTCTTTATGACGATAAGAGATATCTTCAAGAGAACAGCACAGATACTTTGGCATGGGGATATTATAGAATTAAAATAATGTAAGTTTTATTTTTATTTTATATACCCATTAAAACTTAAAATTGTAATTATAAATATTCTACAAAATTTAAATTAGAAATCATTAATTTTGTATGTCCTAGAAGAATGGTTCCTGCAGAAGAAAAAAAAACGTGTACGGTTTGAGAAGTCAACAATTCATGTGATGCATGTATGGAGTTTCGCATATCATAAGGCTCGCTGCGGGAAATGGGAGCAAGCAGCACGTAATCGAGAGCGTTTTAGAATGAGAATTGAAAGAATTAATAGTGTTATAATGCGAAAACTTTTGAAAAAATGTAAACATTTTTAAAACTATTTATTTATATATATATATATATATATATACATACAAAAATAAATAGTTTTTTTATTTAATACCAATTACCTTACATTTTTTTTTACATTTACCCAGTTATAAACCGTTGCTAAGGCAGGGGCAGATGTGCCATGAACTGAGTCCAATTCATTTTTTATCTCATATGGAGTTAAACCCTTTAAATGAAAATGTTTAATTACCGCTCTGAACTCGTTTTTTTCCATTTTTCTGAGCAAGCAATTTTTTTTTTTCAATTGGTTATAAAAACACGTAAACTCAGAAGATGTGGACTGTGACTGCACCATATATCTAGTCGGGAGTGGTGCTGACTGAAAACAGATGATTTGGAGCGATTCGCGCGCCATCTGTTGGTCATTCTAAAGACTTATTGAACTACCCTCGTATTCTAACCATACTGCCATCAAAATGGTCAATAGAAAAGATTTCTTCTCTATTCAATACTACGACTTACTCCATTAAAAGCTAAAGAATTAAAAGCCACGAATGGCTCTTTTTCTAGACCACCCCCAAAAATAGGTAAATCGCTGCCACAAACTACGGTTAATAGAGTGAAACAATTCTATGAATGTGATTCTAACCAGGATATAGAAATAAAATATCTGTTGAGATTGATGGTGAAAAAGTCCTCAAACAGAAGAGACTGACATTGTTTAGCTTAAAAGAATTATATTTCAAATTCTGTGGAGAGCATCCAGATACTACTATAGGTCTTTCAAAGTTTTGACAATTACGACCTCAAAATTGTATTTTACCCGGAAGTAATGGTACTCATATTGTTTGCGTATGTGTGATTCATGAGAATGTCAAGCTTTCGCTCGATGCCATCAATTTATCTGACCTGATGGCTAAATCGGAATTCCCATTAAAAAACTATACCGATTATCTTAATCTCATGGTATGTCGTAACTCAAATAGAGAATGTTTTCTTAACGAATGCAAAAACTGCCCTAATTACGATAAGCTCAGATCCCAGCTTGAATCAGGTTTGGAAAACGCAGACGTAAAGGATATAACTTTTAGCTCTTGGCATTCGACAGATAGAGCGTTTGTCAGGTATTTTTTGAGGTTCAAAACAAATTTTTAGCTGATGGAACTAAACGGACTTCGGATTTGATATCAGTGACCCCAAAAACGTATAAATATATGGTCACGATTTTTCATCTGGCCGTCATCATGCCCGCTGAGCATTTTTTAAGTACTTTTTGAGGTTAGCGATAAATTTTGGGCTTGTCGGGCTAAACGGACCTTAGACTTAAAATCAGCGATCTCGAAAACGTATAAATTTATGGTCACGATCCTTAATCTGGCCGTAATCATGCGTATTTGAGCGTTTTTGAAAAATATTTTGAGCCTAGGGGCAAATTTTGGACTGAACGAGCTGAACGGACCTTGGATTTGAAATACTTGACCCTTGAAACGAACAAATGCATCGTCGCGAGCCTTTATCTAGCCATAATCATGCCTGTTTGAGCGTTTTTGAGGTATTTTTTGAGGTTAGAGCAAATCCTGGAGTGATAAGGTTAAACGGTCAGCGGATTCGGATTCAGCGTACCCGAAAACATATAAAATGACCTTTACTCACAATTTTCGTCTTTTATCGATATTTTTATGAACGATTAAATTTTACAATTAATCGGAAAATTTTCGGAAAACTGATCAGAAAATCGGGTTTTTGAGACCGCCATTTTGAAAATTTTGAAAAGCGCCACATAGCTATTGTTCTACATAAAAAACCCTAAATTTTGACCCTATACAAGTTTTTCTAAGTCTTTACCATTTTTGGGCAGAGCCGTGTGCGCTTTGGCATGGACTGACCCATATATATATAACGCACACGCACACACACACACACACGCGCGCGCGCATATATAGCACTTCACATATCTGTTATGTATAAATAAATCTCAATTCAAAAGTTCCCGCGCACAGTACGGAAAGACGAGAGAGAGAAAGTACGCATGCGCAAACTTGCTTCAGAGAGAGAGAGAGAGAGATAGAGAGAGAGAGATAGAGAGAGAAAGAGAGAGAGACGTTTTTTTCAATACTTAGTGCGGAAATATTTAAAATGATTAGCGAGAGAGAGATTTATAGCATACCTGCAAATGTGATTGGCAGTCCCTCTTATTAATATGATCTTCCAGGTTAGCAATGTACTGCTTCTACAAATTAAAAATATAAGTTAAGTATAGGTATATAGTTTTTAAATTAAATTATAAAAAGTAAATATTTAATATAATTGTTCACCAATTTTAGCAGTTTTTCAACACATTCGTCTATAGGGCTTTGTGATGGTGTTGATGGCTCAATCTATTGAAAAATATATAATCTTATTAAAGAGTATGTAAAATTTGAAGTTTAATATAAACAGAAAATATTTTTTCCTGGTTTTGAAGATTTTTAGTTGTATTCTTCGCAGAATTGAATGGGAATGTTCGTATATTTCCCTGATAAAAAATTAAATTACAATTATAAATATTCTATTTTATAATATACATTGTTATGTATTATAATATGTTACCTCACACAATGAAGTGATGGATGCAGTTGCTGTCTTATTACTCTCAATACAGTGATTACAGCAGCAGACGAAACGTTCTTTATCCTAGAAGTATTTTTGTTTATATTTCACTAATATTAAACTTTCTAAAAGATATATAAAAAATAAATAAAATATATTACCTCATCAAACTTCACTGTCCTATGAAACTCAGGTAGTCTTAAACTTAGCCGCCCTCGTATACTTTTTTGTAATTGTCGATCAAGAGCATGCACATCCACATTATGTTCACACACTAAATTTTTACAACAAAAATATTTTGACAAAAATCATTGACTGGTTGATAGCTGGACCTACTTGTGTATATATAAGGGATCATATCTCGTAGAACCTAACACCATATATCAGGACGTTTATAGGTCTTAAGTCAAAACAAAAGTTATTTACCAACGCTCGAGCTTTCGGGAATGTAATGTTAAAGCGCATAGTTCATTAGCTCATGAATTTTCTTATAGAAAAATGTGTATAAGTGTGAATCGTAATAATTAAGAATCATTTAAATTGTGTATAATATATGTTTTTAGTATAAAATATATACCTGTTGTATAATTTATGTTTTAATACCTAAAAGTATTATTGAACATTATTTTGCTCTCTCTCTCTCTCTCTCTCTCTCTCTCTCTCTCTCTCTCTCTCTCTCTCTCTCTCTCTCTCTCTCTCTCTCTCTCTCTCTCTCTCTCTCTCTCTCTCTCTCTCTCTCTCTCTCTCTCTCTCTCTCTCTCTCTCTCTCTCTCTCTCTCTCTCTCTCTCTCTCTCTCTCTCTCTCTCTCTCTCTCTCTCTCTCTCTCTCTCTCTCTCTCTCTCTCTCTCTCTCTCTCTCTAAGGTAAGTAGCGAGCGCAGACGATCACCGCGGGTTCTTACCCTCTCCAGCAGTGAATTAGGAGATAAAATCATGCGACAAAAAAAGTTTATAAACAGGTTTTCACACTAAAGATGTCGACATCTCGACACTTGACCAGGAGACTAGTGATGCAATATTGAATATTAAAATTTTTATAAATGAACCAAGGGAAACATTTAATAATTTTAGAAGCCTTAAAGCCCTTGCGATGAGGCTCAAATTTAAATATATCTGGCATAGGGGGGGGGTTTCCTGGTCAAGATGCGGGATGGCGATGTCTCCCACGAATTTTTAACAGCGGCAGACCAGCAATTTCAGCCTCGTATGAAACTCCACAAATTGCATTAGATACACATAAAAAAAACAGGAAACGCAAATACAAATGAAAAAGATAAGTTGGACATTCAAACAAATAATCAAACGGAGGCTATCGCAAATGAATGACTATCATCGGACACTGCTGGCGGGTGCACTGTAGGGGACTGAGAGCAGGATTTATCAATGTGACCTCTCTAGATTGTCATATTGGTACACTCCGTCAACACCTTCTATCTGGTCCCTCCTACCACCTTTTTGGAATTGCTGAGACGCACCTTGCTCAAAACATTGACGACAATCGCATTCAGATCAAGGGCTATTCAATTTTAAGATTAGATAGGAATAAATTTGGGGGTGGGTTAGTCTTGTATGTACACAATAGTTTTAAGGCAACCATACTAAGCCGCTCACGTACCACCCAGGATGGTACGCCGAACATTTCTGAATATATTATTTGTAGTGTGCAACAGGGCGACCTTCCCCCCGTATTCGTTGCTCTAATTTATAGGCCACCGCATGTACCATTCCTGCAAAATTCTGACCTAATTGATAAGCTAGCTACATACACGCAGGACTATATCCATAAAATCTTGATGGGTGATCTGAATGCGAACCTGTTGAAGACGTCGGCTGATGCAAGATTCGTTAGGCGATTAGCCAACGATTTAAATCTAAAAATAATAGAGCATGGTGCGACTCATCACCTCGAGGGGTCTCACACATGGATTGATGTCGTTATGACAGATGACAACGACATGGTGCTGAATGCCAGCAATCATCCGACGCCCTTTGCCAGTAATCACACAATTATAGATGTTGAAATAGATTTTAAATTAAACAATAGCCCCATCACCGACACTTTCAGTTACAGAGACTTTAAAACAATAGAACAGGAAGATCTTCTATCTTACCTGAGTAAATGTGACTGGGCGGCGTTTGATTGCTTGGACAACAACGACATGGACGATTTATTGGGACAGCTGAGCGCGAATCTCATGAGGGCAATAGATGAACTCGCTCCACTGAAGCAATTTACACCAAAAAATAAAGCTAATCCTCCATGGATTGACGCAGATCTGGCTCACATAATAAAAAAACGTGACGCCGTACGCAGACGACTACAGCGCACAAAAAACGGTAATCTTTGGCAGGAGTACCGGTCTCTCGCGGTCGAAGCAGAACAACGCGTGAAAATCGCGCGGGAGACTTACATGCAGAATAAGATTTTTGAAGCCCTAGAAAATAAGAAGAATATTTGGAAAGAACTAAAGGGTTTGGGGCTCCTGCCAAGGGCACAGGGAGGGGGGTTGCATGGCTTCTCGCCGGGTGAGCTGAACTCGCACTTTGCGGGGGTATCGGTCCTTGCTATTCAGTCCTTATATCAATGACTTACAAGACGTACTGACTGGTGGTGATGTTAAACACTTGCTATACGCGGACGACTTGCAAACTTACACTCAAGTGACATGGCGAGATCTTCATGTGGGTATCAGATGCTTGTCGGCTGTTGCGCGGGCAGTGTCGGAGTGGGCCGAAGCATCCGGACTGCGACTCAATGTCGGCAAAACAAAAGCGGTCATTTTCGGCTCCGAGCACAACATCAATCGGTTGCAGGATCTTGGTTTGCCCAGCATTGGGTTTCAGGAAGGTGTACATGTGCCTTTCTCTGACTCGGTCACAAACCTTGGTGTTGTCATGGACTCTAAACTCACGTGGAAACTGCAGGTTGATGCAGTTGGAAAAAAGGTAAATCGTGCTCTTTACAGCCTACGATTTTTTAGTTCATGCACAACTCAGGCGTTGAGAAAGCAGCTTGCATGCGCGCTGGTAGTGCCACATTTAAATTATTGTTCCGTGGTTCACCTTGATGTGTCTGATGAGCTCGAGACAAAGTTGCAAAGACTTCAAAATTCATGTGTGAGATACATATGTGGTGTTAGAAGGGATGAGCACATCACTCCTCACAGGAAATATCTTGGCTGGCTTACAGTAAAGGAAAGAAGAGCGTACTTTGCGGGGTTATTATTGTATAGGGCAATAAATATGGGACAACCTCCGTACCTTGCGGCTCTCTTTGGTAAAAACACAGCTAGGACTTCCTGTAGGAGCGGTGTGAAAGAGCTCTCGGTTCCGGGATCGCGGACTGATAAGGATCTCTATTCGTTTAGAGCCCAAGGTTTGCGATTTTGGAACTCCCTCCCCCTGCAGTGTGAGGTATCTGCCGTCCTTATGTAAACTCAAAACGGCGTTAGGCAGGCAGCTCAATCAACTGCACGGTGATTAAGTTGACATTTTTTCATGATGACGGAGAATTCATATACATGGGTAGTTATTTCTTTATTTATTGACTTATTTATTTGTTTATTTATTTATTTATTTATTTATTTATTTATTGATTTATTTATTTATTTATTTATTTATTTATTTATTTATTTATTTATTTATTTATTTATTTATTTATTTATTTATTTATTTATTTATTTATTTATTTATTTATTTATTTATTTATTTATTTATTTATTTATTTATTTATTTATTTATTTATTTATTTATTTATTTATTTATTTATTTATTTATTTATTTATTTATTTATTTATTTATTTATTTATTTATTTATTTATTTATTTATTTATTTATTTATTGCATCTTTTTTTTTTCTTTTAATTTATCCGTTCTCCCGTGTTTTGTATTCTTAGTCGTGAAATATGTTGTAATGTACAAAATATAAAGAGTACATTTTAATAAATAGTAAATTTATCTGCGTGTGTGATGAGTGTATGTATCGGCTGAATTGTAATTGTTTTTAAATTGTGACGTGATGGATGTACGTGTATGCAAGAATGAGTAGACTTTCAGAAATTGTTATGGAACTGTGATATAAACAAACTGTGATATTAGATAATGACAAATTTGTGCAACAATTATTTATATTTATACACTGACGAACTGTGATAGTGATCAAAGACTTAATGTAATGACAAAATAACAATTTTTATGTAATGTATTTTTGCCAAAATTGAAAAATAAATCCTATATCTGTCTATCTATCTATCTATCTGTCTCTATCTATCTATCTATCTATCTATCTATCTATCTATCTCTCTCTCTCTCTCTCTCTCTCTTTCTATATATATATATATATATATATATATATATATATATATATATATATATATATATATATATATATATATATATATATATATATATATATATATATATATATATATATATATATATATATATATATATATATATATATATATATATATATATATATATATATATATATATAATATTTTTCATTAAAATAAAGTAAAGAGTTAATAGTATCTCTTTATAGGAGTAAACGGTACTTGGTCAAAAGATATAAAATTATTCTAATAGATCAGCTCAAATCTCCATAGTTTATATATTCTTAACTGTGAAAAGTTTCTTAGATTATCGTAAGTCAAAAAAATTGGTAGAAAAAAGATACTTACGCTAAAGGATTAAGGCTAGAGAAAAAGTTTCACAATAAATTTTTTTTTTCATGATAAACTGTACATCGATATTATCATACTCTGACTAAAAAGAGATTATCGACTCAGCATGATGTTTACAGCAGTTGATACGTACAAAGTTAATGGTCACAAGCCTCTACAAATATTCAGTAGAGGGAGACGTTTATTTTAATATCACTAATAGTAGCTCTTTATTGAAATTATAAATTATTTATACATATTATTTTTAAAAAATCATTATATATATAGATCATTTTTAGAAGTCTGAAAACATAATATTAAAATATTTTAGTGCAAGCGTTCTTACGAATTCGGTATTGAGAATTCTGCTATAATTTTCTATAGAATGTAAAATTAGAAAACATTATAAGTTCATATATAAAGCATAGTCGTTCTGTAAGACTAAAAACAAAATTATATATAATAGTGGTTCTCACCTCCACTGTCAGTCAGGTAAAACGTGCAGCGAGCTCTGCTTAGCCCTTTTATACTCGTAGATGTTATTTGTGGGGGTAAAGCAGTGATATTGGTGGGGAATTACACCTGCGCAGTAAAAACTATGCGCAGCTCACTTCGAAGGTGAGAAAACGTAAGCGCATGAGAGTCGCGGTAGGAGAAATCCACCGCGGTCGTGTAGGTAGGGGAAGAAGACTATAAGCTCAGTGTTATAATCGTTATAGTGGGGAGTGCGTATTGCCCAAGGTAGGGGAGGGAGCAAGCTGCGATTCTCGAGCTCGAGGAGAGGTCTGCACTCAACAGTCAGCGCATGCGCGCTCAAGGTAGGGAAACGTGCGGTAGAAGCAAGATACTTTCGTGAGTGGGGCAAGATACTTTCGTGAGTGGGGCAAGATACTCTTGCAGATACTTCGGCTTTATAAACTGGCGGATCAACGATATCCGATCATTCATTTCTCTTTTCTTTCAGGTTTAAATACTTATAACATCTATAGTTAGTATGACTTATGTATTAATTCTATGTTCTTATAGGCACTCTAATTTTTTTCATTTCCTTAGGTTTATATGTATACATTCTTATAAAAAAAGACTTATAAATTTTTAAAATTTACTTTAGCTTTGATTCTAAGTTCTTTTGAAGAGTTATACTTTAAAATAATTCATTCTTACATGTAAAAAACCTGACAAAGTCCTTCTTATGAAAAAAAAATGATAAAGTTCCTCTTATGAAAAAAAAAATATTACAAGTTCCTCTTATGAAAAAATGACTTATGATTTTTATGAGAATTTTAATCATTTCTTTTCTCTTACAGGCTGAAATACTTATATTATATACAGACAGTAGGACTTATGTTTTAATACTTTTTTCTTACAGAATTTAAGTTTTTAATTTACTTTTGCTCCGATTCTAAGTTCTTTTGAAAAGTTATACTTTAAAATAATTCATTCTTGCATGTAAAAAACTGACAAAGTCCCTCTGATGAAAAAAAAGAATGACTTATGATTTTTGTGATAATTTCAATCATTTATTTTCTTTTGCAAGTTCAAATACTTATATTATATACAGACAGTAAGACTTATGTTTTAATCCCCTTTTCTTACAGAGACTCTAATTTTTTTTCACTCTTTTAAATCTATATTATACATACATTCTAATGAAAAAAAGACTTATAATTTCTTTAAATTTAATTTCACTCAAACTCTACGTTATTTTTAAAAGTTACAGTTTAAAATAACTCATTCTTGTATGTAAAAAATCTGACAAACCTCTTATGAAAAAATAACTTTAAATCTTTGTGAGAATTTCAGTCATTTCTCTTCTCTTACAGGCTGATTTTTGTATTCTAAGTACTCATATTATACAAGTAACTGTATATTTCTCTCTTCTGCAGACTTATAATTTTTAAGTTAGTATTAAATTTAAATTCAATGTTATGAAAGGGGGATTTATATTTACTTATAATGTATAAGTTCTTATTATAAAAATGTGTATATATAACCTTTTTTTTTATAGAAAATGGAAATAATCGTTGATGTGCAGGGTTTTAAGGCTAACGACGGAAGCTTCATTGTTTTGGAACTGAAAATTCGACGCATGAGAATAGAGGACTTGTTTGAGTTAACCACACTAACACCACCTGATTCTGCTACAGACTCTGATTTTTCTATATTGAAATTTAAGGTATGTAGTTATATTATTAATGATTTAATGATTTTTTATAGAAAATAATAATCTAACATTAACATTTTTTCTGTTACAGCTATGGATTTAATTAACGAAGTAGCAAAAACATCATCATACCTACCTACAAAAAGAGTGCGAGACTTAGAGGTCGGCCAAATGTATAAAATTACTAAAATGAAGAAAGTTCCAACGAGATACGGGTTAAAGATAGTGCTGGAATTGGATAAAACATTCGACATATTTCTCCCTGGGAAAATCAATGATCTCTTGTAGGAAAACGTTGAGAGCTGTACGAAGTTTGAAAAAGAACTTCAAAAAAGAGATGTCTACCTTAAAGATCTCAGAGGATGTCTACTTGAATTCGTTTAAATATTATATGTGAAAAAAGTTTAATGTTTAAATGTATCTTATTTATATGTAATTTTAAAAACTTATAAAAAAGTTTAGTTTACTATTATTTGTAATAGAATTATGTATAATTGATCTCACTTATATTGTATAGTTATGTATTAATTTATAAGTATTTTTTTAAATAAATGATATTAAATTATACCTACTTTATTGAATTAATTTTTGGTTGCAAATATATATCCAACCATTTGTGTATACTTTAAACTATAAAACATTTTATTTTAAATCTAAACTCTATAATCAATTGTATTTCTCTTAAAAATTAATTTATTATATTCAGTTTATAAACTTTAATTTTAAATTTAAATTTTATATTTTATATTATTGACTCTTCTAAAGTTTCAATTATATACAGTTTTCTGACTATATATAAGAAACACGTCTATTACTCTTTTTAGTATATTTAAAACCATCATGGGACAAAGAAGTAGCAGTGTAGCCTACACTCGTCTCTCAGAGACTAATAAAAATTGTACGAAAAAAGAAGACGATAAGTCTCCTCCTCAATGGAAAACTTATAAAGAAAAATATAGTTCAAATACAAATTCTTTACCTGAACGTCAAGGGTTCAAACGATTCTAATTCTGTAAATAATTATATATATTTATTTATAAAAAAATTATATTTATTAAAAAGATAATTATGTATATTTATTTATATATCCCTTCTCATACCCACCTATCAATCATCCGTCATTCCCCCTTCCACTAAAGATTGGCGCACTGCCGCGGCGCAGCCAAATGGCGGCCGCCCGCGTCAACATGGCGCAAAACGCATGGTAAAACAGAACCAACACTGTCGGTCGCGGATAGGTGGCGCAGCAACCGCGTCGCATGGTAAAACAGAACCATCAATGTTGGTGTAGTAGGTCGCGGATAGGTGGCGCGGGAGTCGCGTCGCATGATAAAACAGAACAATCCCGATCGGTAAAACAAATCGCTGATAGGTGGCGCATGAGCTGCGTCGCATGGTAAAACAGAACCATAGCTGCCGGTATAGTAGGTCGCGGAAGTCGCGATGCACGGTAAAACAGAGCCATCTCGGTCCGTAAAACAGATCACTGATAGGTGGCGCTGGAGGTTGGCGCAGTAGCCGCGCTGCCCTAACTGCTAACTGTATTGCGGCGATAAAAGGGAATAGTTCAATTATGTCGAGAAAGGGGATAATTGCGTGAAGGGGAGAAAGACGTGAAAGCGGGTGGATCAAAGGTTTATATGAAAATTTATTAGCTCGGGAAAACGGGCTGATTCGGTCGTATAAGCGGCGTGCGCGGGCTGACGTAGCCATTTTGGAAAAGCGACCGTTAACTTTGTAATTATATCTATAAATTATTAGCGACCTTTTGAGCATATGTATGAATAAAGCCTCGGTACTTAAGTTGCTTAAAGCATAGTATCATTATTTAGTAGTTAAAAAATTCATCCTGATTTCCTGTATCACGGAACCTCCTCGGGGATAGAGTTCATGTTAGGCTAGCCGCGCTTTACCTGACACTCTTTTATTATAACTAAATTCGGTAAAGTGTAGAACCAACCCTTGGAGTGAATATTGGAAGAATTGATTAAAGCTAAAGAGACCGGAGTAACAAAATCCTACATTACAACATAGGTCCGCTGCCACCTTTAAACAAGTATCCACCTGACATTATGCAAAGTACGGAAAAAATCTGATTTTCACAATGCTACGATGAACAGTTGGCTAGTTTGTGTTACAAGATTGTTTTTCAATTAGAAATAGAACAAGACTGTAAAAAAGATGTATCTATCTTACGATTAAATTGTTTGGCTTTTCGAAAAACATTTATGAAATTTGGTGTGGATCCATTTCTAGAGTGTACAAATATTGCTTCATTATGTACGCGTGTTTTCCGTAAAAAATTTCTTAAACCCTTAGTTACTGTCGTGGTGGATGACAGATACTACTTGATATAAAAACAATTATAATTTTTTTAAATATTATGTTTTAGATCTTATTTGAATGACAATTCGAAAAATGTGCTATTGTTTATTTTAATTAGATTAATAAATATAAACGATTTTGTTAACAAAAACTAGAAAATTTGATTATGAAAATTTTCAAAAACTGACTTTTTACTTCAAAAAGTGCTTCTTTTTTAAGATTTGTATATTTTATGAAGATGAAATACATCATTATTGATTATACACGGTGGGTCTCAACTAACTTTTACCCAAAAGTATTCTGAAACGAATTTTCTTTGTTGGATATAGTAATATGACCCCTCATGAAGCTTTTAAGGTCAAAATCAAATAATCGATCGGTCCCTTTTTAAATAAATTCGATATTTGCACTTAAACTACATGAGTACAAAAATGGCATAAATGACTTTATGAAAATAGCTAACAATTTTTTAAAAATAACTTATTACACTATTTATAAACTTTTTGTGTTCTATAA
Source organism: Gastracanthus pulcherrimus (assembly GCA_949152435.1). NCBI lineage: Eukaryota > Metazoa > Arthropoda > Insecta > Hymenoptera > Pteromalidae > Gastracanthus > Gastracanthus pulcherrimus. The sequence goes on along the minus strand of OX424575.1, from coordinate 111,911,304 downwards.
ATATTTCAAGATCATTATTAAAAAATCCATATCACGAGTAACACAATTATTATCAAATTATCACTAGTAATCTATCTACTAGGAGAGGATATACTGTTACCTAATTATTATAATTATCGATATTTTTCCCTATTGTACGATATTTTTGTGAAATATGGTGCACTCAGAGAGTATTAATTCTGATATTATTTGACGTTGCTCGACTCTGTATTTGACGGTATCCGCACTATGAAGAATATGTAAATGTGATATCAGATATCGTTAACTCACATCATAATTAATACGCGTTTAAAAGATTCATGGGGTGTCATATTACTATATCCATCAAAAAAATCTCGTTTCGGAACACTTTCGGATTAAAGTTAGTTCAAACCCACCGCGTATATTTAATTTGTTGATTATTATAATTAATGTATTGTTTACGTGTTCACCCACACGACCGACAATGATTATACATAACCTTATCAAACGATTACTTTTTTTCGAGATTAATATCCAATTTTCGGTTAACTAATCATTTGAATTTGTTCATTTATGTATACTCTTAATCCTACATTTTTTTTTTATTTAAAAAATGTCATATAATATAATAGTTCATAAAAAATCATTGTCAGCTACACGACGGTAGTTACGTGATCAAAATTTCACGACGGTGGCTAAGGGTTAAAGAGAATCAAATAGTATTGTACCATCAAGAGGTTACAGGTGGGTCGACAACCAGCCCGTAATAGATGTGCATCTGCTTTGTAATTGAAGGCATCGTCGTAAACGGTTATAGTCGCCCGCGAAACAATAAAAATCATAAAGGTATAGTGCTGCAATTTCATGGTTGTTTTTGTCATGGATGCCCTCGCAGTTACCGTATAAATAGAGATATCGATTTGACGTGTGGTGAATCGATGGACGATAGGTATGAGAGAAAACCCGTCATCAATGCCAAGATAATATCTAGTAATTACGGATTGATTTAAAAATGCGTGTGTGCATTTATAACGAACTCTTTCACATTGAACAACTTCAATAGTTCGTTAAATAAAATATTGATCTTGTTAAACAAAAGCCATTTGATCCACGAGATGCATTTTTCGAGGGCCGCACAGGTAACACATTTAATGTGTTTGATTGTTAAGGTCAGGAGAAAATCAACTGCGTAGACGTATGCTCTCTGTATCCGTACATTTGCAGCGTATCCTGATGGCCATCCCAAGATATACGTCGGTCGTAAGGAATGTCGTCAACATATGGGCCCAAACAATAATATCTCTCGAGTAAATGGTTTGCTCTTGTGCGATATGCTTCCGCTGCGAAACTTGTATCATCCAGTGTTACCTGTGACGATGTGCTAACCATCACAATAACCTATCTGTTATTTTTCACCCAAAATATCTTTCATCAAGGAACGGGATAGCGTGGTATCTCCTTCAACGTTCAATACATGGTGGTCTTTAGAAATTTGCATGACAAGTCTCTGATATGACATGTCTCACATCAAGTGTTCCCTGAAGATCCACAATTTTTACAAGAAGCTTACTGAGACTCTACCGCAAAATCTTGCGGCTACCTCTTCCTGGACTTGAAGCCAGATACACTCAATAATTGTCGGTTTCGCACTTTTATTTTTCCTGACGACGAGTTACACTTCATTTATGTACCACGAAAAAAAAAATGAATGGTAGCGATACTGTGAATCAGGTGCCAGTCGCTTCCTTTTGATGACTCCAAAAACTCGACATCCTTTTGGTCACAATGGGGCCACCATTCTAGAAGCGTTGTATCATGTCAACGAGAATCATCGCAAAGCTATTTTACAAAGAGTATATATGAAATTGGTTCGTCTTTGAGGAAGCAATAATGATTACGACTATAAGCTTAACTTCTGTCTTGTGGTCTGAAGAACACACGCACCTGCTTCCTAATAGATGAAGCATTGTGACGGTAAAAAAGAAATTTGCTAAAAACATGTTAGAAATATGTTTTGAAACATTAGGAGCTAAAATACACTATTTTTAGAAAAAGTCGGTGTGTGTGTGTGTGTGTGTGTGTGTGTGTGTGTGTGTGTGTGTGTGTGTGTGTGTGTGTGTGTGTGTGTGTGTGTGTGTGTGTGTGTGTGTGTGTGTGTGTGTGTGTGTGTGTGTGTGTGTGTGTGTGTGTGTGTGTGTGTGTGTGTGTGTGTGTGTGTGTGTGTGTGTGTGTGTGTGTGTGTGTGTGTGTGTGTGTGTGTGTGTGTGTGTGTGTGTGTGTGTGTGTGTGTGTGTGTGTGTGTGTGTGTGTGTGTGTGTGTGTGTGTGTGTGTGTGTGTGTGTGTGTGTGTGTGTGTGTGTGTGTGTGTGTGTGTGTGTGTGTGTGTGTGTGTGTGTGTGTGTGTGTGTGTGTGTGTGTGTGTGTGTGTGTGTGTGTGTGTGTGTGTGTGTGTGTGTGTGTGTGTGTGTGTGTGTGTGTAATTCAGCGCTGACTTCGAGAACATTTTTGTGAATTATTTCACATTTTTTAGTGCATTTTTCGAAGTCGGTTCTGTTTTTTTTTTCAAAAAATTTTTTTTTTCAGACTTTTTAGTTGTAAGGGCTGAGTAAAAACAACATTTTATATTATTGTCATATCGCCATTCCTGTTCCTACGTTTGGCTGGGTGGTTGGGTAGGAACTGGGTGGAAGTCGAATTGTAGCCACCTCCACGTGGTGAGTTCTGGGTTATTTTATTTTCAATATAATTATATTATCAATATAATTATATTATCAATATAATTATATGCAATATAATTAATGATAAAAAAAATTAAATAAGCAAAGACCTGCAAGTTTGAAATAATTATTTTCAACAGAATCAGTCAAGTATTTTTTTGAATAATCTCAGGACAAACATAAAATAGAAACGCCAGTACTGACGTAGTACAGGCTCCATACTGGTCCAGTTATATAATGGAACCACCATGGGATAATTCTCTTTTATTCAAAAAATAGTTTATCCAAATCGGTTCAGTAGTTTTCGAATAATCGGCAGAGAAACATAACAAATCGCCAGTACTGACGCAGTACTGGCTCCATACTGGCCCAGTAATATAGTGGGACCAACATGAGATCATTCAATTTCATTTAAATAATATTATCAAAATCGATTCAGTAGTTTCCGAATACTCGGCGGACAGAGTCGGCAGAGGCCCAAATGTACAGAAAAAATATTCATAAAAAACTGGTGAGATACTGGACCAATAATCACAAAATTTGAATGAGACCACCGGAGGATAATTACCTTTCATATAAAAAAATTTCATCCGAATCGGTCGAGTAGTTTCGGAATACTCGCTGGACAAACATGAAAAAAAGAAAAAAACATGTCGAATTGAGAACCTCCTCGTTTTTCGAAGTCGGTTAAAAACCTTTTTAAGCGATAGAAAACCCCACGCACGCACGCACGCACGTGCGCACATGCACAAACACGCACGCACGCACGCACGTGCGCACATGCACAAACACACACACACGCACACGCACATGCACAAACACACACACACGCACACGCACATGCACAAACACACGCACACGCACACGCACACGCACATGCACAAACACACACACACGCGCACACACACACACACGCTCACTCACACACATACACACACACCCATACGGACATTTTCTAAAAATAGTGTATTTCGATTACAGATGTTTCAAAGCATGTTTCTAACATGTTTTTTCGTAATTTTTTGTTACTATCACAAAGCTTCCTCTTTGAAGAAGCAAAATTCTTCAGAGTGATAATAAAGCCCATATCTTATCAGTTCTTCGAAATTTTGAATGAATCCGTAAAAACACATTTTGCCAATTGTGACCAATTTAGGATTTGACATTTGAAAAATTAGGTGTTTAAAAAATTCACAAAATTTTTCTCTGAGTGATAAATTGACTTTTTTATATATAAAAACAATTAAGGGGGTTAGTTTGGGTTAAACTCGAAAAAATAATTTATTTTTTATGTACCTATAAAACTCTTTCCTATAAAAGCAATCATTCTGAAATTTTTTTTTGATATACATACTTGACAATATTCATAATTTTACCGTTATAAAACCTCAAAATTTTTCTCCCACGTGACACAAGATATTACCATTGTCAATATATTATATCATATTTATTGGGAAAACTTTGTTGAATCCTAGTCTCTGCTGATTGATACAAGCACCACTGTAAAAATTACATGTGCTTTGTTTACAAACACACCGCAGACCCCCGTCGTCGATTAGCACCACATGGAAGCACAAACATGGCGACGTTAAATAAAAATAAAAAAAAAAAAAACTTTGTTGCGTGCACGTTTCTAGGTGACGCGGTCAACAAAATGTACTAAAACATTTACAGTTTACATTTTTGTTCAAAGTTTTTATTAACATTATTTTTTAGAAAACAATCTATTTTTTTTAAATTATAAGGAAAATTTGTTTAAAAATATGTTTGTTCTCCAAAAGATTATAATACTATACTTTTTAACGAAAAAGTAACCTGTAAAAGTTTTAATATATACCAAAAGAAGTCAGATTTCCGTCAAAAATTTTTTTTTGTTGACTGTCTCACCTGAAAAAAAGCACACTGCAAAGTTTTTCCAATAAATATAGTATTGATAACGGTAATATCTTGCGTTTCTTGGGAGAAAGATTTTGAGGTTTAACATTTAGGGACGCAAGTCGTTGACATCTTGAAGCCTCCAATTTTGCACCCTAAATTTTTTCACAATTTTAAATCTACCGTAACGTTTCAACCAAATATCCTTAATGATGCTCCGACCAATCAAATGCAAGGTATTAATGTCAGTTTTATTTATACCATTCGTATGTTGTCCGTAATGAATAATGCGTTACGTAAATTAACCAAACATAACCTAAAAAATGCAAAATTTTAGGTTTATATTTAGCTCTACAGGAGCGACTCATTGAACTTACAAGGGGTCTAATATTTTTGTTATTAAACTTCGAAAAAAAAGAAAAGTTTATTTTTTATATGTTCAAATTGGTATTAATGAGAGCTCCCACGAAATTTGTAAAAATAGCCGTTTCTGGCTACTTTTGAAAATTCAGAGCACTCTACTAATTTGCACAGGGGACCTTAGGTGCTAAAAAAATTTTGAGAGCTTGTTTTGATGAGTACTTTCATATAAAAAATCGCTAGCAATATCCGTGAAATAAGTGCGCAAGATTTGTGCGCAAGATTTGTTCGCATTGTATTAGAATGACTCCTATATATATAATAAAAATCATAAAAATTTTGTTGTATATTTTGTTGTAAAATTGTTACAAATGATCATCAAAATATACAACAAAATTTTTAAAAAGGTTAAAAGAGGAAAAAGTTATGTGGACACATAAATTTCATTATTTTCATGTATTTTTCATTTGAAATTATTGCACTTTGTAGACAAAAATGTAATGTTTGTTTTGGCAACTTTTGTGGAAACTATGCTACTATTATTTAAACAACCAAATAACATTATTTGGGATAAGCTAGAAAGTGTATATCTACATTAATACGTAAGTGCGGTATCGTAGTAACCAAATTAGCCAAATGAGGTTTCAAAAGATAAAATAATAAAAATAATGAAAATAATGTATTATGATGATATCACAAAAATTCACTACGAAGGATTTACATTAAATCTTTTTTTTATCAGTTTAATAATATTTCTAGAACTTTCTTTAAACACCCAACAAATACGGGAATGCAGCGTTACACTAATTACACTAAAACACAGTTTAATAGCACGTCACTTAAACACGATCATTCTGTTTCACACGATATTCATTTGGATTCTGTAAATAATGAAGACACTTTTTTAAATAACTGTACTTTATATTCAATATGAACACAAATTAAAAAAATCGTAAGTAGATAGTTATCGATGCCAACTCGAGTTACTATTATTCCATGAAACCCAAGATCACAGATGCTTTCAATTATTAATATGTAATTAATAACTTTTTTGCTGTACATAATATTTATGAAAATAAAGGGTTATATACAAATATTATAAGTTTTAATTATAAATACACTTTTTCATACAAAGTAGATTTTGCTTATCTCAGCAGCATGAATGGTATTCATCAGTAAAAGTTCAAGCGATACTCTATTAAATAAATGCTAATGAAAACAATGCAATACATTTAAACTTACCAATGTAGTGTACAATAGCTTTGTACGACCATCACAAAACCTAGAACAAATCAAACAATACACATAGTATCGTACATCATTTATTATTTTCAATTGTATTATATATTATAAATAAGCTACTTATTTAATGGTTGACTCAACCGTGCATATCCTTTAAATTTTCGACTCCGTCGATTTTTTGAATAAGCACGGCTCCGAGCCCTGTGCTCGCATCGGATTGAATTACAAATTCTGCATCAAATTGTGGTCGATGCAGAATTGGGGTGTTTGCAATCAGCGCTTTTATTTGCTGGAAAGCTCCCTGTTACTCCTCGGTCCACTCGTACTTGCGATTCTTCTTTGTGAGCCGAGTGAGTGACTCGGACAGCGTGGCGAAGTTATTTAGAAGCTTCCTACACCACGAGGCCATTCCCATAAAGCGCCTCAGTTGCGTCAGATCGCACGTTCTCTAGCTCCTAGGCGCTTGAAAATTCGACGCTCGAATTTTGCACTGCGGCTAACGATACGCGATTTTTGTGTCCAAAAATACTTTCTTAATCACGTGAATTTTATTCGCGATTCCTTCCTGTAAACCTAAAACGATAAGGGCGCCATATAACCGCGAGATTGGGGGTGGGGGTACAATCTTCTTCCTGTAGTATTTCCCCTCGTGCACTGTAACACAAAGTGTGATGTTAAGAATATCTCTAACAGCATCTTTGTAGTAAAGTTATGTATATTTTCCCTTCAATATATTACATTTAGAGTGTCTCATACATACTCTTCAATCAAAAAAGCTTATATATATTTTCCCTTCCTTCTTTTAATATGTCGTCAATTAACAATTTACAATAATCATATTTAGAGCGTCTCATACACTCATCAATCAAAAAGGCTTATATATTTTCCCTTTTTCTATCTATCGTCAATTAACACTTTTCGATGATCATATTTAACTTTTGATTAATATTTTTAATTTCCCAAAGTTCAAAATAATTTGTCAACGTCTACCCTTAATTATGGAACTCAATCTAGAAAACGGTATATGCATTTCAAAATCGATCTTCAAAATGTCTTGCGTTCTGTACAGTCACATAGAAAATAAATGAGCAAATCTCATAGGCTGTTTATATTTAGCCAATAAGAAGAACAATTTACGCCTCTATATATAATTTTTAAACTGAATACTAACATTAAAAAAAATCGGGTACTAAGCCAATGTGGCTTGTAGTAGAAACCCATATGGAGATTATATAATGTCTGTTTAGGTATATGAAATAAATTTCTATACCTGAAATAGTGAGCTTATTCACAAACTTTCGCTTTCCTTGAAAATCACCCATTAAAGGCTGTTTTCATACAGTTCACTGTCGAAATGATTTGAATTAAGTTTAAATTTAGCGAATCGGGTCGTAATTATTCTTATTTATAATACCTCAGTTATCTACTAAAGCTTCCATATATTAAAGTTCCCAAATGTTCAATGGCACTTTGACTTTATTTAAAAAATCGGGTCTAAAATCACTTAAAATATTCTATTGACATATAGCATCATGATAATAAAAATTATGAGTTTTCGAAAATTTCAGTCTGCTATAATCCGTATTTTATTTATAAAACTATATTAATAACATAAGTTATTAATCTTTGATTTTAGAATGGTATCAACTTATCTTGTTCACCATGGATACTGCGCAACTGCTGAATCGTTTGCCCACAGTACAGCTCAGATTTTTCAAGAAGATCTTAACTCCATAAAAAGTAGACAAAGTAAGTCGAATTTAATTTTATTCCCCTGTGTAATGGTTTTTAAATAAATTAATTGTAAATAAATTAATACGTATTGCAAACTTTAATAGCACTGTTATTTGCATTGAAATATATTTTTATGTAAGATGTTAAGGGGTAGATATACCTTCAAATTCAAATATAATTATTGATACGTTTAGAGGCAAAAATAACTCATTCAGCATATAATGTGTAACCTATTTTGGACAAAACACTCGCTAACATTTTCTCGTGTAAGTTGTAGTTATAGTTTTGTGTGTACATGTATATACGTATACACATGTACATTCATATGTATATACGTATACACATGTACATTCATATGTATATACGTATACACATGTACATTCATATGCATATATACACATACAATGTCTAGCTGGACATTGCCATTTTTGTCTCATTTGTATTACAAATTTTACATTTATACTAAATATGTAATACGTAGCAAGATATTTAGAGTGATATTACTAATAATTAATCGACTAGATGATATTACTTTTGTTTCAAATGTATAAACAATTTGTTATTTCATGAAAATGACAATAAAAATGTCACGAAAATGACAAATTTACCATCACGCGGTATTTACTCAGATGAACTGATTATTCAGACTTTCGCAATTAAATGAACATCTACTTGAAACACCATAACACTCTAGAAACTTATTAGCCTTATTATATGTTCTGAAGTACGTTTAACGTGATGTTCTGCGAATAAGAAACCGCTGCCAATTCATTGGCACGTAGCTTTCTATAAACTAATTGACTGTTCCAATATGAAATCAACATTGATTTATATTAGTTATAATTATACATTTGTTCGTTTTTCTTATTAATAGTTAATATATATCTACACTTTTATGGCGCCATAAAAAATTAAATTAAAACAATTGTGGATATCATGCTACCAGTAACGCTTGAAATTTATACGAATATATAATAATTTTTTGTTAAACATAGTGTAGTGTTATAGATACGCATGTTCTGCGTTTAGTTCAGTAAAAATCTTATATTATATTAAAGTGCTTCCATTTTTTCTCCGGTTCTCCGGTCTCCTGAAGTCACACTTTCTATACTTCCTAATTTTATTAGAATTAGAGTGACCTCTTTGAAACTCCTATATCATTTGAACCTCTTTTACAGTATATTAACTTCCGTAACAATATGGACTTAAGGGTAACAATTTCAGACCCGTCTCACAGATCGCCGAAGCAAACAACGCCCGTCCACTGAAACCCATAAAGTCGACAAAATAACAACAAGTTTGTAGCACAAAAAGCTCAAATGTAAAACAGTATACAACTAAATTTAAAGAATTTTCAAATTCACCGACCTTTCCGCTTTGAACTGCAAAGATAGACTGAACAACAATACCGTTCTTCTGGCTATTTATATTAATTTTCGCGAATGTGTAGATGTTGTATGAATTTTCAAATTGACCAACCTTTCCGCTTTGAACTGCAAAGATAGACTGAACAACAATACCGCTCTTCTGGCTATTTATATTAATTTTCGCGCATGCGTAGAATTTGTTTTCAATTTTCAAATTCACCTACCTTTCCGCTTCGAAGTGCGAATACAGACTGAGCAATAAAACCGATCTTCTGGCTATTTATATGAATTTTCGCGGATGCGCAGATTTTGTTTTGAATATTCAAATTTACCGACGTTTCGACTTCGAAGTGCGAAAACATACTGAGCAACAAAACCGCTCTTCTGGCTATTTATATGCATTTTCGCGCATGCGCAGATTTTGCTTTGAATTTTCAAATTTACCGACGTTTCCACTTCGAAGTGCGAAGACAGACTGAGCAACAAAACCGCTCATCTGTCTATTTATATGAATTTTCGCGCATGCGTAGATTTGTTTTTAAATTTTCCTAATCACCGACCATTTTGCTTTTGCATTTTGCAAACTGCTCTTCGGGCTACTTATATTAATTTTCGCGCATACGTAGATTTTGTTTTCAATTTTCAAATTCACCGACCTTTCCGCTTCGAAGTGCGAATACAGACTGAGCAACAAAACCGATCTTCTGGTTATTTATATGAATTTTCGCGGATGCGCAGATTTTGTTTTGAATATTCAAATTTACCGACGTTTCGACTTCGAAGTGCGAAGACAGACTGAGCAACAAAACCGCTCTTCTGGCTATTTATATGAATTTTCGCGAGTGTGTAGATGTTTTATATTTTCCTATTTACCGACTATTCATTTCTGAAAAGCTAAAACATACTGAGAAATAAAACTGCTATTCCGGCTATTTATATTAATTTTCTCGCTTACGTAGATTGTGTTTTGAATTTTCAAATTTACCGACCTTTCCACTTCGAAGTGCGAAGTCAGACTGAGCAACAAAGCCGCTCTCAATTTTTCAATTTTTAAATTGAACGGCCTTTCCGCTTTGAGCTGCAAGGATAAACTGCGCAACAATACCGCTCATTTGGCTATTAATATTAATTTTCGCGAATGTGTTGAAGTTGTTTTGAATCTTCAAATTGACCAATCTTTCCGATTCAAAGTGCAAAGATAGACTGAGCAATAAAACCGCTCTTCTGGCTATTTATATTAATTTTTGCGCATGCGTAGATTTTGTTTTCAATTTTCAAATTCACCGACCTTTACGCTTTGAACTGGAAAGGTAGACTGGGCAACAATACCGCTCTTCTGGCTATTTATATTAATTTTCGCGCATGCGTAGATTTTGTTGTCGTTTTTCAAATTGAATGACATTTCCGCTATAAACTGCAAAGATAGACTAAGCAACCATACCGCTATTCTGGCTATTTATATTAATTTTCGCGCATGTGTTGATTTTGTTATCAATTTTCAAATTCACCGACCTTTCCGTTTCGAACTGCAAAGATAGACTGAGCAACAATACCGCTCTTCTGGCTATTTATATGAATCTTAGGGGTGGGGATAAATATACCGAAGATAAATTTGCAGATGGATAAATGTACCGAACGGTTTAAATTCCCGAAAAAAGCAATACCTATGGATAAATATGCCGAAAGTTAAGAATGCCGAAAACAAGAATTCCGAAAACGAAAACGCCGAAAGTTAAAAATGCTGAAAAGAAAATTTGGACAAAAAAGTGCTTTCATTAGACTATGCCACTGTAGTATAATAATGTGTTAATTGTTTCTAGGTCGATTCTTTTCAATATTCGATATTTATAGTTTTTACAAGTTGCTATTCAACATTTCGGCATTTTTATCCATCGGCATTTTTGCCCGTCGGAACTTCTTTTTTCGGCACTTTGGTTAATCGATTACTTTACCTTATGGCACATTTCAACTTTCGGCAAATTTACCCGTCGGTATAATAAATTCGGCATAATTATCCGTCTTCAAAACTATCTTTCGGCAAATTTCTCCTCACCCGAATTTTCGCGAATGTGTAGATGTTGTTTAGAATTTTTAAATTCACCGACCTTTCCGCTTTGAACTGCAAAGATAGACTGAACATCAATACCGCTCTTCTGGCTATTTATATTAATTTTCGCGAATGTGTAGATGTTGTATGAATTTTCAAATTGACCAACCTTTCCGCTTTGAACTGCAAAGATAGACTGAACAACAATACCGCTCTTCTGGCTATTTATATTAATTTTCGCGCATGCGTAGAATTTGTTTTCAATTTTCAAATTCACCTACCTTTCCGCTTCGAAGTGCGAATACAGACTGAGCAACAAAACCGCTCTTCTGGCTATTTATATGAGTTTTCGCGGATGCGCAGATTTTGTTTTGAATATTCAAATTTACCGACGTTTCGACTTCGAAGTGCGAAGACAGACTGAACAACAATACCGCGCTTCTGGCTATTTATATTAATTTTCACGAATGTGTAGATGTTGTATGAATTTTCAAATTGACCAACCTTTCCGCTGAGCTGATCAACAAAACAGATCTTCTGTCTATTTATATGAATTTTTGCGAGTGTGTAGATGTTGTTTCATATTTTCCTATTCACCGACCATTCAGTTCCGAAAAGCTAAAACATACTGAGCAACAAAACCGCTCTTCTGGCTATTTATATGAATTTTCGCGCATGCGCAGATTTTGCTTTGAATTTTCAAATTTACCGACGTTTCCACTTCGAAGTGCGAAGACAGACTGAGCAACAAAACCGCTCATCTGTCTATTTATATGAATTTTCGCGCATGCGTAGATTTGTTTTTAAATTTTCCTAATCACCGACCATTTTGCTTTTGCATTTTGCAAACTGCTCTTCGGGCTACTTATATTAATTTTCGCGCATACGTAGATTTTGTTTTCAATTTTCAAATTCACCGACCTTTCCGCTTCGAAGTGCGAATACAGACTGAGCAACAAAACCGATCTTCTGGTTATTTATATGAATTTTCGCGGATGCGCAGATTTTGTTTTGAATATTCAAATTTACCGACGTTTCGACTTCGAAGTGCGAAGACAGACTGAGCAACAAAACCGCTCTTCTGGCTATTTATATGAATTTTCGCGAGTGTGTAGATGTTTTATATTTTCCTATTTACCGACTATTCAGTTCTGAAAAGCTAAAACATACTGAGAAATAAAACTGCTATTCCGGCTATTTATATTAATTTTCTCGCTTACGTAGATTATGTTTTGAATTTTCAAATTTACCGACCTTTCCACTTCGAAGTGCGAAGTCAGACTGAGCAACAAAGCCGCTCTCAATTTTTCAATTTTTAAATTGAACGGCCTTTCCGCTTTGAGCTGCAAGGATAAACTGCGCAACAATACCGCTCATTTGGCTATTAATATTAATTTTCGCGAATGTGTTGAAGTTGTTTTGAATCTTCAAATTGACCAATCTTTCCGATTCAAAGTGCAAAGATAGACTGAGCAATAAAACCGCTCTTCTGGCTATTTATATTAATTTTTGCGCATGCGTAGATTTTGTTTTCAATTTTCAAATTCACCGACCTTTAAGCTTTGAACTGGAAAGGTAGACTGGGCAACAATACCGCTCTTCTGGCTATTTATATTAATTTTCGCGCATGCGTAGATTTTGTTGTCGTTTTTCAAATTGAATGACATTTCCGCTATAAACTGCAAAGATAGACTAAGCAACCATACCGCTATTCTGGCTATTTATATTAATTTTCACGCATGTGTTGATTTTGTTATCAATTTTCAAATTCACCGACCTTTCCGTTTCGAACTGCAAAGATAGACTGAGCAACAATACCGCTCTTCTGGCTATTTATATGAATCTTAGGGGTGGGGATAAATATACCGAAGATAAATTTGCAGATGGATAAATTTCCCGAACGGTTTAAATTCCCGAAAAAAGCAATACCTATGGATAAATATGCCGAAAGTTAAGAATGCCGAAAACAAGAATTCCGAAAACGAAAACGCCGAAAGTTAAAAATGCTGAAAAGAAAATTTGGACATAAAAGTGCTTTCATTAGACCATGCCACTGTAGTATAATAATGTGTTAATTGTTTCTAGGTCGATTCTTTTCAATAATCGATATTCATAGTTTTTACAAGTTGCTATTCAACATTTCGGCATTTTTAACTTTCGGCATTTTTATCCATCGGCATTTTTGCACGTCGGAACTTCTTTTTTCGACACTTTGGTTAATCGATTACTTTACCTTATGGCACATTTCACCTTTCGGCAAATTTACCCGTCGGTATAATAAATTCGGCATAATTATCCGTCTTCAAAACTATCTTTCGGCAAATTTCTCCTCACCCGAATTTTCGCGAATGTGTAGATGTTGTTTAGAATTTTCAAATTCACCGACCTTTCCGCTTTGAACTGCAAAGATAGACTGAACAACAATACCGCTCTTCTGGCTATTTATATTAATTTTCGCGAATGTGTAGATGTTGTATGAATTTTCAAATTGACCAACCTTTCCGCTTTGAACTGCAAAGATAGACTGAACAACAATACCGCTCTTCTGGCTATTTATATTAATTTTCGCGCATGCGTAGAATTTGTTTTCAATTTTCAAATTCACCTACCTTTCCGCTTCGAAGTGCGAATACAGACTGAGCAACAAAACCGCTCTTCTGGCTATTTATATGAGTTTTCGCGGATGCGCAGATTTTGTTTTGAATATTCAAATTTACCGACGTTTCGACTTCGAAGTGCGAAGACAGACTGAACAACAATACCGCGCTTCTGGCTATTTATATTAATTTTCGCGAATGTGTAGATGTTGTATGAATTTTCAAATTGACCAACCTTTCCGCTGAGCTGATCAACAAAACAGATCTTCTGTCTATTTATATGAATTTTTGCGAGTGTGTAGATGTTGTTTCATATTTTCCTATTCACCGACCATTCAGTTCCGAAAAGCTAAAACATACTGAGCAACAAAACCGCTCTTCTGGCTATTTATATGAATTTTCGCGCATGCGCAGATTTTGCTTTGAATTTTCAAATTTACCGACGTTTCCACTTCGAAGTGCGAAGACAGACTGAGCAACAAAACCGCTCATCTGTCTATTTATATGAATTTTCGCGCATGCGTAGATTTGTTTTTAAATTTTCCTAATCACCGACCATTTTGCTTTTGCATTTTGCAAACTGCTCTTCGGGCTATTTATATTAATTTTCGCGCATACGTAGATTTTGTTTTCAATTTTCAAATTCACCGACCTTTCCGCTTCGAAGTATGAATACACACTGAGCAACAAAACCGATCTTCTGGCTATTTATATTAATTTTCGCGCATGCGTAGATTTTGTTGTCGTTTTTCAAATTGAATGACATTTCCGCTATAAACTGCAAAGATAGACTAAGCAACCATACCGCTATTCTGGCTATTTATATTAATTTTCGCGCATGTGTAGATTTGTTTTTAAATTTTCCTAATCACCGATCATTTTGCTTTTGCATTTTGCAAACTGCTCTTCCGGCTATTTATATTAATTTTCGCGCATACGTAGATTTTGTTTTCAATTTTCAAATTCACCGACCTTTCCGCTTCGAAGTGCGAATACAGACTGAGCAATAAAACCGATCTTCTGGCTATTTATATGAATTTTCGCGGATGCGCAGATTTTGTTTTGAATATTCAAATTTACCGACGTTTCGACTTCGAAGTGCGAAAACAGACTGAGCAACAAAACCGCTCTTCTGGCTATTTATATGAATTTTCGCGAGTGTGTAGATGTTGTTTCATATTTTCCTATTTACCGACGTTTCCACTTCGAAGTGCGAAGACAGACTGAGCAACAAAACCGCTCATCTGTCTATTTATATGAATTTTCGCGCATGCGTAGATTTGTTTTTAAATTTTCCTAATCACCGATCATTTTGCTTTTGCATTTTGCAAACTGCTCTTCCGGCTATTTATATTAATTTTCGCGCATACGTAGATTTTGTTTTCAATTTTCAAATTCACCGACCTTTCCGCTTCGAAGTGCGAATTCAGACTGAGCAATAAAACCGATCTTCTGGCTATTTATATGAATTTTCGCGGATGCGCAGATTTTGTTTTGAATATTCAAATTTACCGACGTTTCGACTTCGAAGTGCGAAGACAGACTGAGCAACAAAACCGCTCTTCTGGCTATTTATATGAATTTTCGCGAGTGTGTAGATGTTTTATATTTTCCTATTTACCGACTATTCAGTTCCGAAAAGCTAAAACATACTGAGAAATAAAACTGCTATTCCGGCTATTTATATTAATTTTCTCGCTTACGTAGATTATGTTTTGAATTTTCAAATTTACCGACCTTTCCACTTCGAAATGCGAAGACAGACTGAGGAACAAAGCCGCTCTCAATTTTTCAATTTTTAAATTCAACGGCCTTTCCGCTTTGAGCTGCAAGGATAAACTGCGCAACAATACCGCTCATTTGGCTATTAATATTAATTTTCGCGAATGTGTTGAAGTTGTTTTGAATCTTCAAATTGACCAATCTTTCCGATTCAAAGTGCAAAGATAGACTGAGCAATAAAACCGCTCTTCTGGCTATTTATATTAATTTTTGCGCATGCGTAGATTTTGTTTTCAATTTTCAAATTCACCGACCTTTACGCTTTGAACTGGAAAGGTAGACTGGGCAACAATACCGCTCTTCTGGCTATTTATATTAATTTTCGCGCATGCGTAGATTTTGTTGTCGTTTTTCAAATTGAATGACATTTCCGCTATAAACTGCAAAGATAGACTAAGCAACCATACCGCTATTCTGGCTATTTATATTAATTTTCGCGCATGTGTTGATTTTGTTATCAATTTTCAAATTCACCGACCTTTCCGTTTCGAACTGCAAAGATAGACTGAGCAACAATACCGCTCTTCTGGCTATTTATATGAATCTTAGGGGTGGGGATAAATATACCGAAGATAAATTTGCAGATGGATAAATGTACCGAACGGTTTAAATTCCCGAAAAAAGCAATACCTATGGATAAATATGCCGAAAGTTAAGAATGCCGAAAACAAGAATTCCGAAAACGAAAACGCCGAAAGTTAAAAATGCTGAAAAGAAAATTTGGACAAAAAAGTGCTTTCATTAGACTATGCCACTGTAGTATAATAATGTGTTAATTGTTTCTAGGTCGATTCTTTTCAATATTCGATATTTATAGTTTTTACAAGTTGCTATTCAACATTTCGGCATTTTTATCCATCGGCATTTTTGCCCGTCGGAACTTCTTTTTTCGGCACTTTGGTTAATCGATTACTTTACCTTATGGCACATTTCAACTTTCGGCAAATTTACCCGTCGGTATAATAAATTCGGCATAATTATCCGTCTTCAAAACTATCTTTCGGCAAATTTCTCCTCACCCGAATTTTCGCGAATGTGTAGATGTTGTTTAGAATTTTTAAATTCACCGACCTTTCCGCTTTGAACTGCAAAGATAGACTGAACATCAATACCGCTCTTCTGGCTATTTATATTAATTTTCGCGAATGTGTAGATGTTGTATGAATTTTCAAATTGACCAACCTTTCCGCTTTGAACTGCAAAGATAGACTGAACAACAATACCGCTCTTCTGGCTATTTATATTAATTTTCGCGCATGCGTAGAATTTGTTTTCAATTTTCAAATTCACCTACCTTTCCGCTTCGAAGTGCGAATACAGACTGAGCAACAAAACCGCTCTTCTGGCTATTTATATGAGTTTTCGCGGATGCGCAGATTTTGTTTTGAATATTCAAATTTACCGACGTTTCGACTTCGAAGTGCGAAGACAGACTGAACAACAATACCGCGCTTCTGGCTATTTATATTAATTTTCACGAATGTGTAGATGTTGTATGAATTTTCAAATTGACCAACCTTTCCGCTGAGCTGATCAACAAAACAGATCTTCTGTCTATTTATATGAATTTTTGCGAGTGTGTAGATGTTGTTTCATATTTTCCTATTCACCGACCATTCAGTTCCGAAAAGCTAAAACATACTGAGCAACAAAACCGCTCTTCTGGCTATTTATATGAATTTTCGCGCATGCGCAGATTTTGCTTTGAATTTTCAAATTTACCGACGTTTCCACTTCGAAGTGCGAAGACACACTGAGCAACAAAACCGCTCATCTGTCTATTTATATGAATTTTCGCGCATGCGTAGATTTGTTTTTAAATTTTCCTAATCACCGACCATTTTGCTTTTGCATTTTGCAAACTGCTCTTCGGGCTACTTATATTAATTTTCGCGCATACGTAGATTTTGTTTTCAATTTTCAAATTCACCGACCTTTCCGCTTCGAAGTGCGAATACAGACTGAGCAACAAAACCGATCTTCTGGTTATTTATATGAA
This sequence comes from Gastracanthus pulcherrimus, assembly GCA_949152435.1. Classification (NCBI taxonomy): domain Eukaryota; kingdom Metazoa; phylum Arthropoda; class Insecta; order Hymenoptera; family Pteromalidae; genus Gastracanthus; species Gastracanthus pulcherrimus. The sequence goes on along the minus strand of OX424575.1, from coordinate 111,893,623 downwards.
TTTTCGCGGATGCGCAGATTTTGTTTTGAATATTCAAATTTACCGACGTTTCGACTTCGAAGTGCGAAGACAGACTGAGCAACAAAACCGCTCTTCTGGCTATTTATATGAATTTTCGCGAGTGTGTAGATGTTTTATATTTTCCTATTTACCGACTATTCAGTTCTGAAAAGCTAAAACATACTGAGAAATAAAACTGCTATTCCGGCTATTTATATTAATTTTCTCGCTTACGTAGATTATGTTTTAAATTTTCAAATTTACCGACCTTTCCACTTCGAAGTGCGAAGTCAGACTGAGCAACAAAGCCGCTCTCAATTTTTCAATTTTTAAATTGAACGGCCTTTCCGCTTTGAGCTGCAAGGATAAACTGCGCAACAATACCGCTCATTTGGCTATTAATATTAATTTTCGCGAATGTGTTGAAGTTGTTTTGAATCTTCAAATTGACCAATCTTTCCGATTCAAAGTGCAAAGATAGACTGAGCAATAAAACCGCTCTTCTGGCTATTTATATTAATTTTTGCGCATGCGTAGATTTTGTTTTCAATTTTCAAATTCACCGACCTTTAAGCTTTGAACTGGAAAGGTAGACTGGGCAACAATACCGCTCTTCTGGCTATTTATATTAATTTTCGCGCATGCGTAGATTTTGTTGTCGTTTTTCAAATTGAATGACATTTCCGCTATAAACTGCAAAGATAGACTAAGCAACCATACCGCTATTCTGGCTATTTATATTAATTTTCACGCATGTGTTGATTTTGTTATCAATTTTCAAATTCACCGACCTTTCCGTTTCGAACTGCAAAGATAGACTGAGCAACAATACCGCTCTTCTGGCTATTTATATGAATCTTAGGGGTGGGGATAAATATACCGAAGATAAATTTGCAGATGGATAAATTTCCCGAACGGTTTAAATTCCCGAAAAAAGCAATACCTATGGATAAATATGCCGAAAGTTAAGAATGCCGAAAACAAGAATTCCGAAAACGAAAACGCCGAAAGTTAAAAATGCTGAAAAGAAAATTTGGACATAAAAGTGCTTTCATTAGACCATGCCACTATAGTATAATAATGTGTTAATTGTTTCTAGGTCGATTCTTTTCAATAATCGATATTCATAGTTTTTACAAGTTGCTATTCAACATTTCGGCATTTTTAACTTTCGGCATTTTTATCCATCGGCATTTTTGCACGTCGGAACTTCTTTTTTCGACACTTTGGTTAATCGATTACTTTACCTTATGGCACATTTCACCTTTCGGCAAATTTACCCGTCGGTATAATAAATTCGGCATAATTATCCGTCTTCAAAACTATCTTTCGGCAAATTTCTCCTCACCCGAATTTTCGCGAATGTGTAGATGTTGTTTAGAATTTTCAAATTCACCGACCTTTCCGCTTTGAACTGCAAAGATAGACTGAACAACAATACCGCTCTTCTGGCTATTTATATTAATTTTCGCGAATGTGTAGATGTTGTATGAATTTTCAAATTGACCAACCTTTCCGCTTTGAACTGCAAAGATAGACTGAACAACAATACCGCTCTTCTGGCTATTTATATTAATTTTCGCGCATGCGTAGAATTTGTTTTCAATTTTCAAATTCACCTACCTTTCCGCTTCGAAGTGCGAATACAGACTGAGCAACAAAACCGCTCTTCTGGCTATTTATATGAGTTTTCGCGGATGCGCAGATTTTGTTTTGAATATTCAAATTTACCGACGTTTCGACTTCGAAGTGCGAAGACAGACTGAACAACAATACCGCGCTTCTGGCTATTTATATTAATTTTCGCGAATGTGTAGATGTTGTATGAATTTTCAAATTGACCAACCTTTCCGCTGAGCTGATCAACAAAACAGATCTTCTGTCTATTTATATGAATTTTTGCGAGTGTGTAGATGTTGTTTCATATTTTCCTATTCACCGACCATTCAGTTCCGAAAAGCTAAAACATACTGAGCAACAAAACCGCTCTTCTGGCTATTTATATGAATTTTCGCGCATGCGCAGATTTTGCTTTGAATTTTCAAATTTACCGACGTTTCCACTTCGAAGTGCGAAGACAGACTGAGCAACAAAACCGCTCATCTGTCTATTTATATGAATTTTCGCGCATGCGTAGATTTGTTTTTAAATTTTCCTAATCACCGACCATTTTGCTTTTGCATTTTCCAAACTGCTCTTCGGGCTATTTATATTAATTTTCGCGCATACGTAGATTTTGTTTTCAATTTTCAAATTCACCGACCTTTCCGCTTCGAAGTGTGAATACACACTGAGCAACAAAACCGATCTTCTGGCTATTTATATTAATTTTCGCGCATGCGTAGATTTTGTTGTCGTTTTTCAAATTGAATGACATTTCCGCTATAAACTGCAAAGATAGACTAAGCAACCATACCGCTATTCTGGCTATTTATATTAATTTTCGCGCATGTGTTGATTTGGTTATCAATTTTCAAATTCACCGACCTTTCCGTTTCGAACTGCAAAGATAGACTGAGCAACAATACCGCTCTTCTGGCTATTTATATTAATTTTCGCGCATGCGTAGATTTGTTTTTAAATTTTCCTATTCACCGACCATCCGCTTCGAAAAGCTAAATCACACTGAGAAATAAAACATCTCTTGTTGGGTATTTATATTGATTTTCTCGCATGCGTAGATTTTGTTTTTAATTTTCAAATTTAGCGACCTTTCCACTTTAAAGTGCTAAGACAGATTGAGCAACAAAACCGCTCTTCTGGCTATTTATATTATTTTCGCGCATGCGTAGATTTTGTTTTCTATTTTCAAATTTACCGATCGTTCCACTACGAAGTGCGAAAACAGACTGAGCAACAAAACAGATCTTCTGGCTAGTTATATTAATTTTCGCGCATCCGTAGATTCTGTTTTCAATTTTTAAATTCACCGACCTTTACGCTTTGAACTTCCAGCATAATCTGAGCAACAATACCGCTCTTCTGGCTATTTATATTAATTGTCGCGAATCCGTAGATGTTGTGTTGCATCTTAAATTGACCATCCTTTCCGCTTCAGTGTGCGTAGATAGACTGAGCAATAAAAGAGCCAATCTGGCTATTTATAATAATTATCGCGCATGCGTAGATTTTGTTTTCAATCTTCAAATTCACCGACCTTTACGCTTTGAACTGGAAAGATAGCTCATCTGTCTATTTATATGAATTTTCGCGCATGCGTAGATTTGTTTTTAAATTTTCCTAATCACCGACCATTTTGCTTTTGCATTTTGCAAACTGCTCTTTGGGCTATTTATATTAATTTTCGCGCATACGTAGATTTTGTTTTCAATTTTCAAATTCACCGACCTTTCCGCTTCGAAGTGCGAATACAGACTGAGCAACAAAACCGATCTTCTGGCTATTTATATGAATTTTCGCGGATGCGCAGATTTTGTTTTGAATATTCAAATTTACCGACCTTTACGCTTTGAACTTCAAGCATAATCTGAGCAACAATACCGCTCTTCTGGCTATTTATATTAATTGTCGCGAATCCGTAGATGTTGTGTTGCATCTTAAATTGACCATCCTTTCCGCTTCAGTGTGCGTAGATAGACTGAGCAATAAAAGAGCCAATCTGGCTATTTATATTAATTATCGCGCATGTGTAGATTTTGTTTTCAATTTTCAAATTTACCGATCTTTCCACTTCAAAATGCGAAGACAGACTGAGCAACAAAACCGCTCTCAATTTTTAAATTTTTAAATTCAGCGGCCTTTCCGTTTTGAATTGCAAAAGTAAACTGAGCAACAATACCGCTCTTCTGGCTATTTATATTAATTTTCTTGAATGTGTAGATGTTGTTTTGAATTTTCATATTGACCAACCTTTCCGCTTCAAAGTGCGAAGATAGACTGAGCAACAAAACCACTCTTCTGGCTATTAATAGTAATATTCGCGCAAGCGTAGATTTTGTTGTCGATTTGCAAAGTCAACGACATTTCCGCTTTGAAGCAACCATACCGCTATTCTGGCTATTTATATTAATTTTCGCGCATGCGTTGATTTTATTATCAATTTTCAAATTCACCGACCTTTCCGTTTCGAACTGCAAACATAGATTAAGCAACCATACCGCTCTTCTGGCTAGTTATACTAATTTTCACGCATGCGTATATTTTGTTTTTAATTTTCAAATTTAGCGACCTTTCCACTTCAAAGTGCTAAGACAGATTGAGCAACAAAACCGCTCTTCTGGCTATTTATATTATTTTCGCGCATGACTAGATTTTGTTTACAATTTTCAAATTCACGGACCTTTCCGCTACGAACTGCAAACATAGACTGAGCAACAATACCGCTCTTCTGGCTAGTTATACTAATTTTCACGCATGCGTAGATTTGTTTTTAAATTTTCCTATTCATCGACCATTCCGCTTCGAAAAGCTAAAACACACTGAGAAATAAAACTGCTCTTCTGGCTATTTATATTAATTTTCTCGCGTGCGTAGATTTTGTTTTGAATTTTCAAATTTACCGAGCGTTCCACTACGAAGTGCGAAAACAGACTGAGCAACAAAACAGATCTTCTGGCTATTTATATTAATTTTCGCGCATCCGTAGATTCTGTTTTCAATTTTTAAATTCACCGACCTTTACTCTTTGAACTTCAAGCATAATCTGAGCAACAATACCGCTATTCTGGCTATTTATATTAATTTTCGCGCATGCGTTGATTTTGTTATCAATTTTCAAATTCACCAACTTTTCCGTTTTGAACTGCAAAGACAGACTGAGCAACAATACCTCTCTTCTGGCTATTTATATGAATTTTCGGGGTGGGGATAAATATACCGAAGATAAATTTGCAGACGGATAAATTTACCGAATGGTTTAAATTCCCGGAAAAATCAATACCTATGGATAAATATGCCGAAAGTTAAGAATGCCGAAAATAAGAATTCCGAAAAAGAAAACGCCGAAAGTTAAAAATGATGATAACGAAAATTTGGATAAAAAAGTGCTTTCATTAGAATATGCCACTGTAGTATAATAATGTGTTAATTGCTTCTATGTCGTTTCTTTTCAATATTCGATATTTATAGTTTTTACCCGTTGCCATTCAACATTTCGGCATTTTTAACTTTCGGCATTTTTAACCATCGGCATTTTTGCCCCTCGGAACTTCTTTTTTCTTCACTTTTGTTAAGGTGATGTTAAACCCCGTGTTACCGGTAAATACGGGGAACCACTTTTTTTATTCATTTTTCAATTTTAATAAAATATTTCTATGAAAAGTTGTTCTTTTTGGTTTGAACGACAACTTTCCATAGAGATATTTACGCAAAATTGAAAATTAAATGAGAAAAATGGATCCTCGTACTTGTCGGTCACAGGTGGCTTTAGCATCACCTTAATCGATTACTTTACCTTATGGCACATTTCACATTTCGGCAAATTTATCCGTCGGTATAATAAATTCGGCATAATTATCCGTCTTCAAAACTATCTTTCGGCAAATTTCTCCTCACCCGAATTTTTGCGAATGTGTAGATGTTTTTTGAATTTTCAAATTCACCGACCTTTCCGCTTTGAACTGCAAAGATAGTCTGAGCAACAATACCGCTCTTCTGGCTAGTTATACTAATTTTCACGCATGCGTAGATTTGTTTTTAAATTTTCCTATTCATCGACCATTCCGGTTCGAAAAGCTAAAACACACTGAGAAATAAAACTGCTCTTCTGGTTATTTTTATTAATTTTCTCGCATGCGTAGATTTTGTTGTCGATTTTCAAATTCAACGACATTTCGGCTTTGAACTGCAAAGATAGACTAAGCAAACATACCGCTATTCTGGCTATTTATATTAATTTTCGCGCATGCGTTGATTTTGTTATCAATTTTCAACTTCAACGACATTTCGGCTTTGAACTGCAAAGATAGACTAAGCAACCATACCGCTCTTCTGGCTATTTATATTAATTTTCTTGAATTCGTAGATTTGTTTTTAAATTTTACAATTCACCGACCATTCAGCTACGAAGAGCTAAAACCCACTGAGAAATAGAACTGCTCTTCTGAGAATATGAAAACCATTTTTACAGCAATATTAAAAGCAGCTAAATCTACTTAAAAATAATTAAATGAAATGTTGTTACTACTAACTTAGAATATTCTTTTCTTACACCTTATTCTTTTACTTTTATTTCCGCCGCTTATCTTAATTTCCTTACATGCGTAGATTTGTTTTTAAAATTTCCAATTTACCGACCTTTCCATTTCGAAGTGCGAAGACAGAATGAACAACAAAACAGCTCTTCTGGCTATTTATATTAATTGTCGCGCATCCGTAGATTCTGTTTTCAATTTTTAAATTCACCTACCTTTCCGCTTTGAACTGCAAGCATAATCTGATTTTGTTGTCGATTTTCAAATTCACCGACCTTTCCGCTTTGAACTGCAAAGATAGTCTGAGCAACAATACCGCTCTTCTGGCTAGTTATACTAATTTCCACGCATGCGTAGATTTGTTTTTAAATTTTCCTATTCATCGACCATTCCGGTTCGAAAAGCTAAAACACACAGAGAAATAAAACTGCTCTTCTGGTTATTTTTATTAATTTTCTCGCATGCGTAGATTTTGTTGTCGATTTTCAAATTCAACGACATTTCGGCTTTGAACTGCAAAGATAGACTAAGCAACCATACCGCTATTCTGGCTATTTATATTAATTTTCGCGCATGCGTTGATTTTGTTATCAATTTTCAAATTCACTGACCTTTCCGTTTCGAACTGCAAACATAGAGTAAGCAACCATACCGCTCTTCTGGCTAGTTATACTAATTTTCACGCATGCGTAGATTTTGTTTTTAATTTTCAAATTTAGCGAGCTTTCCACTTCAAAGTGCTAAGACAGATTGAGCAACAAAACCGCTCTTCTGGCTATTTATATTATTTTCGCGCATGACTAGATTTTGTTTTCAATTTTCAAATTCACGGACCTTTCCGCTACGAACTGCAAACATAGACTGAGCAACAATACTGCTATTCTGGCTATTTATATTAATTATCGCGCAAGCGTAGATTTTGTTATCGATTTTCAACTTCAACGACATTTCGGCTTTGAACTGCAAAGATAGACTGAGCAACCATACCGCTCTTCTGGCTATTTATATTAATTTTCTTGAATGCGTAGATTTGTTTTTAAATTTTACAATTCACCGACCATTCAGCTACGAAGAGCTAAAACACACTGAGAAATAAAACTGCTCTTCTGAGAATATGAAAAACATTTTTACGGCAATATTAAAAGCAGCTAAATCTACTTAAAAATAATTAAATGAAATGTTGTTACTACTAACTTAGAATATTCTTTTGTTACACCTTATTCTTTTACTTTTATTTCTGCCGCTTATCTTAATTTTCTTGCATGCGTAGATTTGTTTTTAATTTTTCCAATTTACCGACCATTCCATTTCGAAGTGCGAAGACAGAATGAACAACAAAACAGCTCTTCTGGCTATTTATATTAATTTTCGCGAATGTGTAGATGTTGCTTTGAATTTTCGAATTGACCAACCTTTCCGCTTCAAAGTGCGAAGATACACTGAACAACAAAACCGCTCTTCTGGCTATTTATATTAATTATCGCGCATGCGTAGAGTTTGTTTTCAATTTTCAAATTCACCAACCTTTCCGGTATATATATATCCGGTATATATATATATATATATATATATATATATATATATATATATATATATATATATATATATACCGGAAAGGAATAAACCAAGAAAGGATTGGATCACTAAAGCTATTATGATCTCATGTGAAAGAAAAGGACAATTATATGTCAAAATGCGTAATGAACCTAATAACGAAAGAATAAAATTAGAATATAGGAATTACACAAAGAGTCTTGATAAAATTATTAAAGAAGCTAAAACTAAGCATGAAAGAAATTTAATAATAAAAAGTAGCAATAATTCCAAACAACTATGGAAACATATAAAAAGTAAACTGGGTACTAAATCGCAAAATAATAATACAATTAATAAAATAATAATGAATAACGATGAAATAATAGATGACCCTACAAAAATTGCCAATCAAATGAACTCATATTTTTGCAAAATAGGAATGAATTTAAGTAATAAAATTAATATTCCGCAGGGTAAGATATTAAAACTACCACCCATGAATTGCAACTCTATTTTTATAAAACCAACTAATAATTTTGAAATTTTACAAATAATTGAAAATATGAAAATAAAAAATGGCGGTGTTGATAAAATCCCAACAAAAGCTTTGAAAATACTATCAAATCTAATCGTAAATGCATTAACTCATATATTTAATATATGTCTAGAAAAATCAATATGGCCTGAATCATTGAAAACAGCTGAGGTAGTACCTATCTTTAAAGCTGGAAACAAAATGGAAATATCAAATTACAGGCCCATATCCTTAATCTCAAATATAGCAAAAGTTCTAGAAAAAATTGTTTTTGTAAGATTACAAGAATTTTTTGATAAATTTAAACTATTAACTCACAATCAATATGGATTTGTAAAAAATAAAGGTACTAAAGATGCTCTTAGTTATATAACGAAAGAAATATATAGCAATTTAGACAAAAGCAAACCAATAGCAATCACATTCCTAGACTTAGCTAAGGCGTTTGATACTGTAAACCATTCTATCTTATTAGATAAATTATATAATTATGGTATAAGAGGTAAAGCACATAAACTAATAATGAATTATCTAAGCAATAGGAGACAAAAAGTTAGAATTGGAATAACAGAAAGTCAATATGAAACAATAGACACAGGTGTTCCCCAGGGTACTATACTAGGACCACTTCTATTCATAATTTACGTTAATGATTTATTAATAAATAGAACTGGCAGCACTGTCTCATATGCTGATGATACAGCAATTATAGCATCTGATGATACCTGGGAAAAAGTTGAAAATAAAATGAATAAGTACTTGGATGATATAGCTAATTGGTTAGCTCTGAACAAACTATCTTTAAATATAAATAAAACAACCTACATAACATTTGGCAATTACTGTGATAGTGTTCCTAAAGATATGAACATAAAAATACAGGGTACTAAAATTTGTAGGGTAGAATATTGTAAATATCTAGGTATTGTATTTGATTACAATCTAAAATGGGACAGACATATTGAATATATAATAAAGAAAACAAAATATATATTATTTATACTTTACAAAATGTCAAAATACATGCAATCTGATACACTTAAGATAATATACTATGCATTTTTTCATAGTATAATTACTTATGGAAATATAGCTTGGGGTGGTGCATACAGAAACAATCTGGAGTTACTTCAAAAGACTCAGAATAGAATCCTAAAAATTGTTAATAAAAATAGTTTCAATCAGGACAACCCATTAAATTTAAAACAAATTTTTGCTTATGAATGTGTATCGTATCATTATAATGAACTCAAGAATTTATACTTAACGTCTAAAAGCAAAACCAGAAATAAACTTATTATACCACCAAAATGTTCAAAAGCTGTAAGTGATAAGAGTAATCACATTAGAGCAATACAAGTTTATAACTGCTTACCAACAATTAATATAAATCTTAAAATACTAGACATATCAAAGATTTATAATAAGAAAAAATTAAAAAAATGGATAAGTACGAATATATTATAAACATCAACAAGTCACTGTTACTTTATCCAAGACAAATATGTACTTGGACACTCAGGTTTTAAGTTAGTTTTTAGTTTTACTTAGATTGTAAGTTAATTATTAAGTTATTATACACACCGGACCTATGTACAGGTAGCTCTGACTACCTCTATAGGATGTGGGTTACTTCAGATATAATTAATATATCTGGAGATTAACTACAACATGTATTACGATGTGTGTGTGTGTGTATATATATATATATATATATATATATATATATATATATATATACCGGGGGGAATAGAAGAAGGTACAGACATCAGAGAAAATAAGATATGTAAATGTACTGAAGAAGTCATTATACGGACTAAAAATTAGTCCTAAAAAGTGCAACGAGAAATTTACAGAGGAAGCCAATAAATTATGCTTGGAAAGAGATATAAGCGATCCTTGCTTATTAACGTGGAGGAAAGAAGGAAAATGTCCCTGCTGGTGTTATATGCCGATGACATAATACTAGCCAGCAATAGTCCAATAAAGCTACAGACTATTCAGTCAGGTCTATGCAAAGTCTTTAAGATGAAAAATCTAGGAGAATCTAAAGTATACCTAGGAATGAAAATCTCAAGAGACAGAGAAAACAGAACAGTGACACTAGATCAATCTGATTATACTGAGAAAATACTAGAGAGATTCAAAATGGAAGAGAGCAACGCTCAGGCTGCACCTATGTAACCAGACAGATGAAAAACAAAGAGTCAAGCAATACAGAGAAACAAGAAGAAGGGCCAATTCCATGGAAAGCGACCTACAGAGAAGCCACAGGAAGCTTACTGTACTTGGCAGGAGCTTATGACGGACTCAGCCGTTTTGTGATAATAAGAAAAGCACGGAAATGATTTGTTTTTCCCGTGAAACGCGGTTCGTGTGTTGACTCGAGAGGAGTGGCAGAAGAACAAGCTTTTTTGCCCACCCAGTGTTTCTTCCCTTCCTTTTTTCCCCACTGCGTTCCCGGAGCCGCCTAGTTAGGAGCTCCGTTATGCAGCGTTTTATTTTGATTTGTTTATCTCGGTCCGGCAAGAGCGCAGTTAGCTCTCTTGCGAGGCGAGTGGGCAAAACCCCGCAGAAGATACTTGTGTATTTTTTGCGGGTAAAACCCCGAAGTGCAAAACACTCGAGTGGCGCGCTGGCCGCTCTAGAGTGCGCCCTTCAAAATGGTACTCATCGGCGCGTAGGCCTCCTCGATAGCTACCAAGGAGGGATCGGCGCTTCCAAGTCGGGAAAGGGTGTAGAGAACAAACGTGGACAGATTACATTTAAAGATACGTGTTAGTTTATTGGACTTGGCTTTTATTACATATTTGATAGGAGCGGGAAAGAGTATTGGTGGAAGCGAGTGAACGTCTGCCTAAGCGCGTTAGCTCCGGCCACGGGCACTCGCACACTTTCTCTTACCCGAGGGAGCGCTAGTCTAGATAGACCCGCGTGCCTGGAGTTTCCGAGAAAAGTGATGCCGAGCCCGCAGCTCGCGGCTCCCTATATACTCGCGCCGAGCGTCTGTGACGTAGCTCTCCTTCTCCGCTACTCTCTCCCTCTCTGCTCTCCACGAGATTCGCGCGTTTCTGCACGCGTTCCCGGACTTTTCGCATATTCGTGCGCTCCGAATAATTACACTGCGTTTTTCGCGTTATTCTTTGGTTTTTCAGATTATTTAACATGAACAATTAAACATTTATACTTAAGCCTTTAAATTCTACTATCATAATTTCCCTGCCGTCACAAGCTACAAGACTAGATATAGCCTTTGATGTAAATTATTTATCAAGAAGACAAGTATCACCCGGAAGTATCATACGTCAACCGGACCACCACCTTGCCCAATATTCCATTCTACCTCAAAATGTCTTTTTATGTATTTTGAGCTGCTAAACACGAATCTGGCCCTCTTTTTTACCGATACTTCAAGCGTTCGTCCCTATCCTCAAAAAACACCCCAAACTTGCTATTTCACGCGGTTGAGAGGTAGGTCCTATGATCTACGTGAGAAAAATTATTGAGAGAGCGTATTTTTATGTAGTTTGAGCTGCTGAACACGAATCTGACCCTCTTTTTTACCGATACTTCAAGCGTTCGTCCCTAACCTCAAGAGACACCCCAAAATTGCTATTTCACGCGGTTGAGAGGTAGGTCCTGTGATCTACGGGAGGAAAATTATTGACAGAGCGTATTTTTATGTATCTTGAGCTGCTGAACACGAATCCGAGCCTCTTTTTACCGATGCCTCAAGCGTTCGTCCCTAACCTCAAAAGACACCCCAAAATTGCTGCTTTACGCGACAGAAAACGTAATTCTATTGAGGAACATTATCAACGGAGACTATTTTTATGAATTTTGAGTCGCTGAATATTAACACGAAGCTGAATTTTATTTGTTTACTTCTACGCAAGTATATTCAATTAAAATAACTTCTTACTCATATATAGTTATTATGCACCTTCTTATTGATTCCTATGAACGCTTTCTGCGGTTTACAGGGTTGAGACTGTCTTTGTTACAAAGCCCACATTACTTTCTTTTTTTTTATTTTGTAATTTCTAATTTTTTTTAAGTTTTTAATTCTTTAATTCTTGTCATTTTTTGTATATTTGTATCATTTTGTTTATCATTTTTAAAATTCAATTATTAGTATTGTATTATTGATAATGGATTTGGCGCATTAGAGTATCTAAACACAGTAATTTTTTTGTCGGATGAAACTAAAAACGCATGTCCTTCTGAAATTTTTGTAACAGATGGTGCAGTTGAGAATCTTTTCTTTAGTGATCTTGATGTTTTTTCATAATCTTTTTGGGAATAGTGAAAGAATGTTATTGTTTGGAACTTTGGTCTCGTCCAGTCATAAAGTTGTTTTGAATTTAAAATCGCGTTCGTAGCTTTGACCTGCAAGCTGGTACGAGTAGCTTTTCTTTTTAATAGGGCCTCTACTCCGTTACATGAACCCTTTACATGAAAATCTAACTCGTTATTTACCAAGTTTTTCATTTGATATCTATTTTTATAGTGATGCTTTGGACCATCTGTGACGTATATAGTCTTATTCATTTTCGGAAATCTTTTCTTTATTTCAGGAATTATTTAATTATTTAATATAAGTATAGTTTATCTATCTATCTATCTATATATATATATATATATATATATTACTTTTTAACCCAGGCCTTACCCCTTAAAACAGCTCATTTTTATTAAACAACTTTGATTTTATAAGAATTGCCTGAAAGGTATTCAAGAGATTTAATTTACAAGATTTCACAGTTTTGTAGAAAAAGTTTTAGGCAATTCTTATAAAATCAAAGTGGTTAAAGGTAGGATAGTAGGTGGTCCTCAGTGTGTTTATTATTTCACCTTCTGGACCACCTACTATCCTACGTTTGACAACTTTGATTTTATAAGAATTGCCTAAAACTTTTTCTACAAAACTGTGAAATCTTGTAAATTAAATCTCTTGAATACCTTTTAGGCAATTCTTATAAAATCAAAGTTGTTTAACAAAAATTAATACCAGACAAGTTCAACTCTCGAGCCGGGCCTGTCGACGTATTGACTCCCATCCGGGGTGACGTCCGTAGGCTCTTCGACCCTTGGATGCGCACCCTGAAGGTTGCTAGCTTCGGCTACCCGGGTGCAGAGTCGTTGAGGCCGTTTTCTCCCCCCCCCCCCCCCACATCTGAGTCTCCCTCCAGGCAACATCTCGAACAGCTTGCACGCATTTCATCGCGGCACCTGTAAGACTTAGGGGGCTAACCGAAGATCACTTCCGCTTCGGCCGGAGTAATCGGACGTTCTAGAGGATCAAGTGCACTCCGCGCATCTTCCACAGGGACAACCCTCCGCGATTTCGCATCTCCCATAACGACACCTAGTTTGTCCGTTTCAACATCCTATTTCCTGAACTGCAAAAAATTGCATGTTGCAAAATGTCATGGAAAACAGAATTTCTCTGAATCTGATGTACGAGGACTTTGATGTAAAATTGACATTTCTTGCTAAAATTGTACAAATTCAACAATTGCATCAATTAATTCACGTAGATTCAATGGCAAAAAGAGTAATGCATATGAAGTTAATAGAAGATCTGTTTTGGCTACGCGTGCTGTTGGTCATGGACCTGCTGGACTTTCAACATTTTGTGGAATTATGGATTTGCCACAGACAATGTCGCACAGCAATTTTGTCAACGATCAATTGAGTGAAGTTTGTGAAGTGATTGCTGAAGGCTCTATGAGCGATAGAAGAAATGAGTATCTTGATTTCAGATAGTGCTGGACTTTCTGTGTCCGGAGATGGTTCTTGGAGAAAAAGAGGTTTTTCCTCACTCCAAGTGTTTCTAGTGTAATAGACAATTTTATCGGAAAAGTGCTTGATGTTTCTATAAAAAATAGTTTTTGTAAGCGTTGCTCTTTATGGGAAGGAAAAGAAGACACACCAGCTTATGAAGAATGGATTGAAACGCATCAAAGTCAGTGTACGTCAAATCCTCAAGGCAATGCTGGAAAATTGGAGGTTAACGGTATTGTGTTGTTTTTCTAAGGAATAGTCTGAAATATATTAATGAAATATATAACAAGAAAATACAAAGCATTCCTACTTTTTTCTTTAGGGAAGTATTGTTTGTATGTGTTTATTGTGTTTTCAAACTTTAAATGCAATTATCTCAAAATAATGTTTTTTATTATTTTTAGGTCTGCCTCGTAGACTTTCTCAACATCCAGCCATCGATATAAGCTAAAAATTTTAGAGGATGTTTCTGATATGTTTCTTCACTATATGAGCGCAGCAGATAAAAAAAGTCTATATAGTAAGTATTAAAAATATATAACCTCAAAATTAATTAAAATATTTAATCATTTAAGGCTTTATATTTTTAATTATTACTACATAGACTTTTTTAATAATCTGCTGCGCTCATATTGTGAGGAAACATATCAGAAACATTCTCTAAAATTTTCAGACTATATCGACGGCTGGATGCTGAGAAAGTCTACGAGGAGTGGTTGAAAATAGAAAAACAGAGTATCGAAAGGAGTCACTTGGTACGAGCGACAGATTCAAGATATTTAAGTTGTTTTTTTTTTTATTTAACGTCGCCATGTTTGTGCTCCTATATGGTGCTAATCGACGACGGGGGTCTGCGGTGTGTTTGTAAACAAAGCACATGTAATTTTTACAGAGGTGCTTGTATGAATCTGCAGAGACTAGGATTCGAACCCGAGTCACCGGCGTGGGAATCCGACACTCTGCCGACTGAGCCGCCGGCAGGCCTCTAGATATTTAAGTTATTAAGCGGTGAAAATCTTTGTCTTTTTACTTATTTTTGGTAAAAAAAAAAAACTTCCCATATTCTAAATCACGTCCAAAAATTTTGTATAAATAAAACTGTAATTTTCTTTTTTTAGATTTTAACCCAGGCCTGTTCCCTTAAGAAATATTTTTATAATGAATATTCTATTGAATTGTCTTTTCTACAAAATTACTTTTTAGCGTAAATAAAACAATTAAGTTATTAAAAATGATTATACGAGAAATAATCAGAATATTATACTAATTGTTAAGGTAACAAAAATCGTACAGCACTATATGATCATGAAAAAACAGTATACAAACAAAAAAAATCACAATACTTTTATTAAAAAATAATGAAATAATCAAAGTTAAAACAATCATTTACTACTTTTTAACGTATAAAATATGCTTATAAATCCAATATCTATACATAAGGACGAAAACATTCTCAAAATTGGCATTCAAATAATTAAAAACAAATCTCTATATTGCAAACTTGCATGGGCGCGAACCCGAGATTATTAGCATTCATCAGGCGCGTGCATCCGCGGTCGTGCGCAGATTCCCCTCCTCTCCCTTAGGTGCACTTTTTTTCCCCTCTAGGTGGCCTCTCAAATCGTTCGCTTTGTACGGGCATTTGGCCGCTCGAGACGCCACGCTCGAACATGCCTCGCTTTTCTCACGTTGGTTCGGCGATCTCCCTACTAATCTCTGATGCCGTTGATAGTACAAACATCTTGCTGGTCCCTGCCTCTGACTTCTGAATGTTTTGCCATTTCTATCATCATCCGTCACGGCGACTAATTATAACAATATACACACAATGTACTTGATGCTTCGTAACTATGTTAACACACTCATTATACTGCAACTTACCCCTTTCGGAAACGGCGCAACCTTATGTGCAGTTTCAGCTGACACGGGCTTCATCGTTAACAATTTGGACAATAATTTACTTATCAATAGACTATTATTATTATAATGACCCTGTACGAGTTTCCAAGCGCTTTCAACATTTTCACTTGCCTAAGGGACCTTTTCAAGTAATGCAGCTGCTTCACTTTTCAACGCTATCCTCGAATACGGCATACCTAACCCATTCGCAAATTTCTCCTGCGAAGGAAGGAAGTTCGACTGGTGGAACCTTCGAATGTTTGATATTTAAAATGTTAGTTGGATTGCCCGCCTGTTGTAATTTACTACAGTCTTCCTTACCTAAAATACGCAGAAGATTGTCCTGAAACAAGCCTAAATTTTCCAGATACGTCTTTTCAGTACTTGTATACACCATGGGTTTGAAATAGTTATCCTTGCCATCGTCCTCAAGATCATCACATAAAGTAGTGTGATCATTATTAAAGGCGAGACAGACAGGCACCTTTGGTCATATTCGCCTTGTCTAACTTTTTAAAGTTTTCGTGGGCATTAGTAATCATGAGCTAGCTAACCGACAAAAATTCTACTCGTGGAAAGCCGTTGATCATACAGTTGAGAAGCCTGTCATAGTGTAATAGGTTAGAAGTTAACCTTTAAAGTTGGCTTGGACCAACTTCCTAACTCGTACTGTCCTCAAATAACTTTCCAAATACCTGCGTATTAATCTAGCATACAATAAAACACCAGCTAATCGCTATTAGGCGTAGTAAATGCGAGCAAAAGAAAACTTGGAAATAATAACAAGTCTTGAGTGACGATAATAGTCTGTGCATGGCCTATGTGTACTCTTATTATAATCAAATAACTAAATAATAATTGCATTAGCCTCGAAATACAGAACAGTGTGAAAGAGATCGAACACAGAGCCAATAGTTATCAAATAAAGACTAGCACTGCTCAAATTCCTAGCGAGACTTCTGGATCAGGAATGAGTTACCTATAAACATCAAATCACTCGAAAAAATAAAGCAGCTAATAAGTCCAAAATAGCCTAAGCAAAAAAGCTAAAACCTGAAAATACATAAAAGGTCGACTTAACCTGACAATCCTGTATGTGTAGTATTTATCCACTGCATTACGCTCTTTGGCCTGAAGCACGTTGCTGACGCCATAACTGAGAGCTCTCACTAGAGTTGCGCCGGTCTGGCGCTGCTCACCTGTTATATACATAGCTACTGCTTTGCTTGGTTACCGCTGCACCGCGCCGCTGCTGGTACTGACTGCTTGCTACTTCTCTCGACATGCAGCCCCCTATGTTGGTGGAGTTTATGTTGACCTCGACGTCTCGACTATGCTTCGTTGCAATGTTGTTTTGGGCATCTTCGATTCTCTCACTGCCCCGCTGCCGCTGTGAATTGTGTATTGTCCGCTGCGCCTTAGCTCGCTGACATTGCCGCTGATGCCAGCTGTACGTCTCGACTCGCTTGCTCACTGTTGCCGCTCGGCTAACGGCAACTTGTAATTGTGTACGCTCTTCTTCTCACGCACTTTCACAGCTGTCGCGGTTGCTGCATACCGCGCACATCTCTCCGTGTGTATTGGCCGAGCAACTCAACTGACCCACTCGACTCCACGTCGTCATCACGTCGTATTATTTCTCTCCGAATCACGACTTTCTAAAGATCTCTCACGTCAGTACTAATATTTGTATATGTGCGCGCCGTCTAAAGCGCTCAAATTATATTCGAAATCGAGTATTATTCGAGTAAACAGGCGGCTAAGTGAGGAAAGAGTCTCTCGTCTCTTTCCCCGCACCGCACCCACATTCTCCGCGTTTCGAGAAAGTTCGAGAGACAATAGCTTCGCGCCCAATGTCTCCCGCCCCCCTTTTTCATGCGATTTTCTTCTCTCCGAGTGCCTTGCAACTTCCTTCGCTAACGAGCCTTCGACGGAGCCGGTCACGCGTATATTCTTCCGCTTGCGTAATACCTATTCGCGAGTGCACGTGGCGACCATGAAATTGCTGCTTATTTTTAGATTAGATAATTTAGGATTTGTAAATATTTTGTTGAGTTTTTAAAAGTTGAATAATTAGTGCTTTAATATTAATTAAATCAAGTGTGGTGCAATTTTATTTTTCCCTCAACTTCTTAAACTCCGATCCAGACCCGCTTTCATATGCGACGCTTGACGTTGGCTCGTGAATTTATTAATTAACTAAATTAACAAATTACAAGGTGTCCTTCGATCACACATCTGAGTGATCGAAGTATCTCTAAAAGTATGCACATATTTTTGGTCCTTTGAGCAGGATTTAATCGGAGATAGTGGAAATATAAGTGAATTACGCCGTAACTCAACATTGTGAGCAACATCAATTTAACAATAAAATCACTTACGAACTTAGTACCGCTAAATTACTTGCTGAGTCGGACAATATTTTTGCGAAAGACTGTCCGTTTACTCGCGAAAAACGGACAAATCTCAGTGCAGTGGAAAGTGAGTGCGCGAGAAGGGTAGTGCTGCAACTTAAAAGTGCAACTGTAAGTTGCATAATATAAAAATTTGGCCGAAAATCAACGCCAATCAAGCCTGGAGAGGAATTTGCACAGTAGAGCAAGTGAGAGGGGAGAGAGAGAGAGAGAGAAGACGCGGAGAGAGGGAGAGAGGGAGAGAGAGGACATCTGGCCTGCTCCCCTCCCATTCCAGTCGACGAGTTCTCCGGTGAGGCTGGCTCTCAGCTCGGCGCTGCGGCAACGCGCGAGCCCGGCCTATCGGCCTCTCCTTCTTTCCACATCCATTCGCACTGATTGTCGGCAGACTGCAGAGCAGGACTCGGCGCAACTCAACTGGCGTACGTGCGCTCTCGGCTTATGCAGCTCTACAGCAGGCTTCGAGCTACCTACGACACCCTGCCGTGCTGCCACCCTTAAATATGCTGGTTGACCAACATTAAGGTGAAATGTTTAAACTTTGTAAATAGAAGGGGTGAAAAATCTTCGCATTCTCGCGCCGCGGAAACGACTATCGTGCTGGAACCACGATGCATAAATCTTTGTTTTAGTTTACTGCCTACACTCTCAGCGCATATTTTTTTTGTTTAGTGGCGACTTGGGTGGTGTTTGTATATTTTTACGGTTGATTTGTTTATTATTGCTGTTGCTTTTTTCTTTACTTGGTTAAAAAAAAACAGGTCTTTTTTGAAGCTCTGTTACTGCTGCCGTGTGGACGCTGTCCTTTTTATATTTTTTAATTTAGCCTTCACCTGCAATTTTATGTATTTAGTTGGTGCTCACTCCGACGCTGTGCTTGCTGGGATTTCGTTTATTCGATTTTATTAGTTTCCTCAAAAATAAAATTGCACCCTTTTGGAGTCTTTCTTATCCAACTCTTCGGCGTTTGATTGCTGCGTTGCTCTTCTATTAAAATAAGGCTATCTTCACAATGGCGAAATTAGATCAGGAGGTCGCAGAGCAGTTAAGGACGGGTGAACTGTTAGCAAATTTTGTCTCGATCATAACCAAGTCAAAGGCGGAGGAGGCATTCACTATAATAGATTGCAACTCTCGAATAGAGTTACTTGAAAAATATTGGTATAAATTTCATCGTAGGGATGCTATACTTTCTCTCCAAGCGGTAGCGCTAAAAGATCACCCTTATATGTTACAAAATGGGTATCAAAAGGGCTTGACTGACTATCTCGATACAAAAACATGGTTATTGACTCGACGAGAGACCCTGCAAGCGGCACTTTCGCCGGCACCTGCAGCTTCTGCAGATATAGCTTCAGCCCAGCCGGTAGTCGCGTCGATCCACTCATCGTTGGAGAAATTAAAGCTTCCGCGATTCGACGGCAAGCAACGGGATTGGGAACCTTTCAAGGAAAAATTCAGGTCATTAGTGATTCATGGGTCTTTTTCAGATACTCACAAGATTGCAGCATCTTGTCTGTCACGTTTGGAGTACAGACTGAGGAAGCAACCCGAACTTTCTGAGGCTTACTCGGCTTTCATGAACGAGTATCTAGGTTTGGAGCATATGGAGCTGATATCCGAAGACCAAAAATCGGTGGAGTATAGCTATTTACCTCATCACCCTGTAATTAAGCAAGATGGCAGCGGTAAGATAAGAGTAGTGTTTAATGCCTCTCAAAAGGATTTTAGTGGAGCTTCCTTAAATTCTTTTTTGAATATTGGTCCAAAATTACAGCAAGAGGTGGTCACGGTTCTCATTTGTTGGTGTTTTGTCAAGTACGTTTTTTCTTGTGATGTCGTAAAAATGTTCCGTCAGTTCTTAGTTAGTCGAGAAGACACTCACTGGCAGTGCCTCTTATGACGCATTCATCCTGACTCGCCTGTCCAAGGTTTTCGACTGCTCACAGTCATGTATGGCACAGGTTCTGCTCCTTTCCTTGCGAATGCTTGCATGTTACAGCTAGCAGATGATGAGTAAGAGCGGTTTCCAGAGGGCGCTGCAGTTTTACGCAAAAGTCGTTATACCGACGACTTTTTCGCCGGGGGAGACACTCTACAGGAAGCTAGGTCGGTAAAGGAGCTGTTAGTGGGTATTTTGAGTACAGCGGGGATGAAAGTAGGAGAATGGTCGACTTCTCATGCCGCGCTTTTGAACGAATCTATTGAGTTAGATGAATCTTCGAAAAAGAATATCTTTAGCGAGAAAGAAGCTGTGTCCACACTAGGTCTGCGTTGGTTACCGCTCGAAGACGCATTTTGTTTTCAGATATCTGTTCCAGAAACGACTGGGAATCCTACAAAAAGAACGATGTTGTCAGAGAATACTAGGCTTTTTGATCCAATAGGTTGGTTGTCTCCGGTGATCGTTCGTGCAAAAATTATGTTGTAGAGTCTTTGGATGCAGGGTGCTAGCTGGGACGACTCAGTATCTGCGGAGATAAAGCAAGCATGGCTTGCTTTATCTCCGGTTGCAACTGGTCGCACTTGAGACAATTAGAATTCCGGGATGGTTTGGAACGCTGAAATCCTCGGAATGGCAGCTCCATGGTTTCTGCGACGCGTCAGAGAGAGAGCGTACGCTGCTGCGTTGTACATAGTTTTTAGGTCAAATGAGGGAATAGAGTCGAGGCTAGTCATGGCTAAATCCAAGGTTGCGCCAATCAAGGTTATCAGCTTGCCAAAATTAGAGTTATGCGGTGCCACTTTATTGGCACGATTAGTCTCATACCTTCTAGCGAAGCTTGAAACTCAGCCGGTTAGTATTTTCTGCTAGTCGGACTCAAAGGTCGTGCTAGCTTGGCTCAAAGCACATCCTTCTAGGTGGAAAACGTTTGTCGCTAATCGGGTGAGCAGAATTTTAACCTCTGTCCTTGGAGCAACATGGCAACATGTCCGTTCGGCGGAAAACCCAGCTGATCTGGCCACAAGAGGCATCACTCCCTCCCAACTCAAAGAGTCTCCTCTTTGGTGGACAGGCCCCGGCTGGTTGAAATTGGAAGAAGCTGAATGGCCCGTGTCCTTTGAGAAAGAAGTCACCACTGACTTAGAGGCGAGAAAAGCTTCAGTTTTCGTTACACAGTCAGCAGATGACTTCTCTCAGTCGCAACCTTTTCTTCGATCGAAAAACTAGTTCGTGTACTTGCTTATATCCACAGATGGAGGTTGAATTCTAAGTTACCAGCCGAAGAGAGACGAAAGAATTGGCTATCTGCGTTCGAACTTTCAAAAGGTCGTATTTCTCTTAGATTAGTTCAGCAGGAAGCTTTCGAAGAAGAGTAAATTAATTAAATCAAGTGTGGTGTAATTTTATTTTTCCCTCAACTTCTTAAACTCCGATCCAGCCCCGCTTTCATGTGCGACGCATGACGCTGGCTCGTGAATTTATTAATTAACTAAATTAACAAATTACAAGGTGTCCTTCGATCACAAATCTGAGTGATCGAAGTATCTCTAAAAGTGTGCACAGTATACAATATTTACATTTGCATTTTCATTCTGTTTCAATCACTCATCATACATTGCTATACATTACAATCATACATATCAAACATAGGACTTATTTAAAATAATTTAAATAACATAGGACATCACGATCTAGTCAATGTTGTTTGACCGCCACCTTAAACTCTTTGCATGATGTGGGAGAGATAAGAGGGATAGTGAGGGCGACAGTGACGGAGAGATAAGGCTCTTGGTCACTGGCCTGCATTGAACACTCGGTGCTCAATCAACAACGTTGCCGCATATACATACTTACTAGCGACGAGCGTGCACTGCACTACGAAGCACTGATTAACTGCGCTCCGGGCTGCTCCGCGTACGACGCTCTTGCCAGCTGCTGCTGAGCCCACGGCTATCCCGCGGCCTGGATGGGTGCAGTTGCCGGGACTGTCGGTGGTCGAAGTTGTCGCTGGCTGGGAAGAGCTTGGATACTCCAAGGGCAAGCTTGTATCTCAAGACAGTTCTCTGGCAGAGTGTGTACTATACCCGTGTGTCTTTGCTTACGGCTCGCCGCACAGATATATATATATATATATATATATATAGCCCTTCTCTACCGAGAACATGCAGGAGTGATTTGTATAATTGCTGCAGTATTCTCGTAGCCCACGGGATTCCCTTGGTATCTATGTTGATATGCGAGTGCCTATTCTTCGATGGTCGAAACACTCTATCACAAGAAGCACAGTCCGCGCCTTGTTTGATGAAAGACGGTTGAGGGAGTCCTTCCCTGCCTTCCCTGGCAAATGCGGCGCCATTGCGGTTCTCCCGGGTCGCTTTATGCAGACATCGTCGCGTGCCAGCGTTGCACGATACAGCCATCGTAGCGCACCAGCGTTGCGCGCTAAGAGCGGTGGTCCGCGCGGTGTGTTGGAGAGCAGAGAACGAAGCGGCGCGCGCGACTGTGGCGGTACAGAGCTGTGCTATACAGCCATCGTCGCGCCCATCGTTGCGCGATATCCTCGCTCACTGAGAGCGGCGGTTCGAGCAGTACATTGGAGAGCAGATGATTGAGCGTCGTGCACATCTGTGGTGATACAAGCCCACGCGCTGCAGCCATCGTCGCGTACCAGCGGCGCGCTGGTAGCCATCATCCCGCGCCAGCGTCGCGTCATGAGATGTTGTCGCGCACCAGCAACATATGATAGATGGCTTGTGGGAGCAGTGTGATTGCTTGTGAGATGTGTGTTTGTTACGTGATTTGCTTTGTTCGCCACCTCCCCTTCCTCCCCAGGTACCTGTCGGTCGCAGAGAAAATTCACTAAGAAAATAGATGTTTTTCCGATTTTTGTTGATTATTTTATTTAAAGTGCTTGCGAGTTTTCTACGCCCGTTGGTTAAGGAAAAAATTTGAAAAAGGATTCGTTGTCGAAACTTTAATAAGAGAGTATGAGACTTCTGCGTCCGTCAGTCGCGAAAGAAAGAGAAAAAAGGAATTGTTTGTGTTGTGTTATTATAAGTTTGATCAGATTTTTCGGACAGGCGCACGATCTTCAAGCAAGGTGGTTGCAGAATAAGAATCTTAGAGAATGAGGAATGGCTACTACTGTTGCTGGAGTTTTCGAGAGAGCTGAGGAGACTGTTGCTTGAGCGTTGTGGCTCTTTGTATTTTGTCAATGACCATGATTTTAATGACATTGTCGTGACGCAGTTTTATGTTCTACGACCTCTCATCAATGTCTACGATTTCATACGAACCATCGCAATGTACCGCGAATTTGCCTTTCTGCGGCTCTTTCAACAATTGACAAGTTCGTCTTCTCTTAAATTATGAGTATTAAGATGCCTATCGTATTAATATTTCGATCGGTATTTCGTCTGAACGAGATTCATCGCAGTCAACGTCTGCAGCTGGGACACGTTGATGATGAGATTATCTATGTATTCGTTGTAAGTAATTGATTCGTCTAATTTGATGAGCGTGAAGCTCGATGGCGTGCGAGTAATCCGAACCTCATGCTCTGTACAATTGTACACATGTTGGCAAATGAGCACTCATTCGCTGCAATCATTTTGTCATTTGACGTATTATTTTAGATATTCCGTTATCGTGTGATGCATTCTTTCAATGCCGCTATTGCACTTGGGATGATATGCTATTGAAAAGTATTTATCGATGCGGAAAATCTTTGCAAGTTCGTTAAGTAATTTATTTTGAAATTGTGTGCCTTGGTCGGCGAGGAGAGCGGCTGGCGGTTAAAAATAGAAAATTACTTTTTCGGCACGAGCAATGTCACTTCCTCAGCCGTCGCACGTTTTACGGGCATAAGCATGTAGTATTTTTTTAGACAATGCTGCATAGTGAGAATTTACCTGAAGCCTTCTGTTGTGTTCTTTAATGGGCCATAAAAATCCATAGAGATTTTTTTAAACGGTCTGGTCGACGTATTAGTAAGATTGAAGGAAGGCGGGTTTTTATTCGAATTAATTTTTTCGTTTGGCGTTGAGTGCACCCGAGGACAAATTGACGTACGTCCGGGCGCATGTTCTGCCAATAGTAATCGCTTGCGATTTTATTACACGTTTTGTTGATACCACGGTGTCTGCCTATGCGGTGATCTGTGAAAGATTGTCTCGAATAAATCTATGAAGATAGACCACTCAGAGAGATTGTGCATGGCCAAATTGCGAATGATGCCGAGTGAGACGATTTTCTGCGCGATTAACTCGCTTTTGACTTTGCGAAGATACTTTCGCAAGTCGGCTTTCAGCGGTCTGATATTTATGTTGCTCTTGATGAACAGACAAAAGAGCTTCATGCCTCGAAAATATGTAACAGTGACATCACCTAATACGTGATTTATGCTCGTGAGGATATCCGTACTTATATAACCTCGTTCGATTAGTGCTTCAACGATCTTTGCACTAAGAAAACAGTCAGTGGTCATGTTTTACCTGTATCTGAAAGGTTGTTCAGTGATCGACGAGAGCTTAACGAGCGGTGGTGACTCCTGTCCTTCGAGCACCGCCCACGGTGGCTTTGTTCGAGGCGTCCTAGCGTTCATAACCAGACATCTCGCAAGCGCAGCATTTTTGTCACAAGCTATGATAATAGCTTCGCGTGCGCTTAAGTCTCTTTAGCGAGGAAGAGTCGTCAGCATTGTTATTATTCGGCAGTTGCTTATGAATTTGCGGAGTGTGCGGTACAGTTGTTGAACAATGCACCGTTGTCGGCGGGGTGCGCCTCGCACCGATAACAGCATCGTAATTATCTCGCTATTGGCTGCTGTAAGAATTGGAGTGCGCACTGGAACCCAATACTAGATAGGGAGTGAAGCGTATGCCGATCAGATGTAGATGGGTGTAATCACTCACTTGTTTTACTGTGATGATAAAATATTAAATGCAGATGTTACGGTTAAATTCACGCGCAAAGATGAACGCGCAGCTCGCACCACCGAACTCAGTGGGACTGTGTAAAATTTCTAACGCAATTTCTGACATCGCTTTTGCACCGCTGCCTATAGTGGCGTCTCCATTTGTCGCTGGTGTGGTATCGACTGTTGGTGGTTTGCACGTACCAGAATTCAGGATGGAAATGTCATCGGGGTTCGCATCCCAGATGTTTATTTGCATTCCATTTTTGCCCTTAATATCACGCTCCTGGATGTCGACAATTAGTTTTGCACCCAGCTATTTTGTAAACTCCGAAAATTTTTCCTACGGCGGAGTGTTGCCGTGATTTTGCGGCAAATGTTGTCGTGATCTAGCGGCCTGCTTTTGTCCTGATTCTGCGGCTAGGTGGTGCGTCGACACTTTTCTCGACAGACATTTCATTGTTCTCAGATCTGTTCTTAAGCGCGTTTTTAGTATAGTGTAAATGCATTAAGGGGTAACATCACTGTAAAAATTTCAAAAAATCGATTTTTTTTATTGGCTTAAAACATGCTTTGAACCTTCTAGAATATGGTACAAAGGGTCCCATCCCGAAAAAAAAAATTATTTGAAATTTTGGGACATATACCGACCGTCTTCGGCTGCTCCAAAACGGCCGATCGTTTACCTGCGAGAGGTATGTACCTGATGAGAAGGACAGCCTTATGGCTTGCCTATTGTTCACAAACTTTCCTAGTGCTCCTATAGATGTCGATCTTAAGCTATTATCAGTCAGTTAGGCTAGTTTTAAAACAAAGTAGGTTAGCGTAACGTCTGTATATCGTAAGAAAACGACGCTCTCATTTTCGCTGTCAAAACTATATTTTTGTGAAAGTTTTAATTATTTATTATTACGTTGAGTAAAATAGAAAAAGAAAAAGTGTACACAGGAAGAAAAGGCACGGAAAAAAACTATCCAACACGACATCGGAGCCGTAAATCAGCGAATCATCCGATGAATTGATACGAAGCTGAAGGTGATTCCAGTGGCGTCAGTGCATCGGCAAAAAAGCTGAATACATCCGAGGACGATTTCGATGTAAATTATACATTTGGATACCGAATCATTAACTTTTTGGCATTGCAGACCAACGGTAAAAATTTTTCTTTAAATGATTTCCTCATTTTTTACGTCCGAAACTGATTTTGAAACTTTAAGTTCATTTTTTTCGAAACGAGTTTTTCTCAACGGGCTCGCAGCATAACTTGAACAGTTTTCATCCGATCCATTTGAAATTTTAACCATATCTTAATTATTATATTTCAAAGTGAATCACGTAGGGGATTTTTAATAAATTGATTTAAATTATTTTTATAAACAAAAACGTGCCTTTTTTTCATGAAAATTTTTAATTTATTTTCAGTTCACTGTCAAATTTGCAAAAATCAATATTTTCAAAATCCCCTACATGATTCACTAGCTATTAACATCAAGAATAAGTGGAGTTTCTTTTGTTCCAGGTTGAAATGTGCGATTGGTACACTGTGTGCCGCAGAGCGCTTCCGATGCAAGAGGCCTCAAGAGATCGGCTATAAATCAGCCATTTTGTATTTTTTTCCTCATTTTTTTTTAAATATACTATAATAATAGACTAATAATATTACATTAAAAAAAGAATACCCAAAAAAACGCTTTTTTTTTGCTATTGCAGTGGTGTTACCCCTTAAAAAGAGCATAAAATTACCTATCTTTTAAAACCGCAAATTTTGGATAGGCTCTTCCCCTTCTTTTGTTATACACGAAAAAAGTCATATTTAGTTTAAACGGTTATATCTCGGAAATCTATGATAGAAAATCGTTCATAACATTTTATATGATTAGGAATTCAGTGAATCTACGTTGTGACGGACTTAAGCCGTTCTTCTACTCCAACGTAGGAGAGTTCGTTTTCCAGTTGTGTTTTTGTTACACGCGGTTCGCGTACGGACCCGAAGAAGTGCGCGAGAAACAACCTCTTCCGGAATTCCCCCTGATAGTTACGCTCCTGCAGCCGCCGAGGTCGGAGCTGCAGAAGTGTAACTGTGCTTTGGGTTTTGGTATGCTAACTCGAACCAGCAGGAGGGCGCGTTAGCTCTCCGCCGGGCAAGCAGTCAAAACCCCGAGAAAGGCACCAGCGCGCTTTTCTCGGGTAAAACCCTGAAGACGTAGTCTCGGGCAGCGCGTTGGCCGCCCCGAGCTATGCCTTTTATGAAATTCGTTAGCGCGTTTCCCCCTCCAGTGGCTACTGAAGGACGTCCGGCGCACCCGAATAATAGGTGGAGGCGGGGAAAAATGAGTTATAATTATTAGTGTGAAACTTGGTTTTTTATTGAGGGTAAAAGTACAATTAAAGAGGAGTGGAGTTGCGATAGAGGGAAGCGAAAGAGAGAGATTACACGCGGTAGATAGGCGAGGATTCGCCACATCACCGTGTGTTCACCACAAGAAGCGGCCCGAGTTCACCCTAGTATCCCGAGCGCGAGGCCTGCTCGCTGGCTAGCCACGGCTTGAGAGGTCAGAGAAAACTCAGTGCTTCCTCGGCTGTGCGTCGCCGATATATACCCGAGCCCACTCTCTCCATCTCTCTCGCTCCCGTCCTCCTTCTCACGATATTCGCGAATCCCCACTCTTCCAATATTCGCGAATTCGTTGCTCCTCGCTGAACACGCTTTCGTATGTCTGCGCGCTCGTGTGTGTATATGCACACGCGCGCGTTCTTAGCCATTACGTTGGCCCCGCCGTATCATCTTAGTTAACAAATATAAAACCGAATCATTTCCGCAATAATTAAATAATTAATTAAATGATTTCTTATAAAAAAACTAACTTTCAATTAATACTACGTTTTTTTTATATCCTAAGTGTATTAACTAATTTATTTTGCTTATAATGATTACTAATGTTAATATCATATTAACATTAACAATAATAATTAATGGTACCGTTCTTGATAATAAGGGTATAGGTACAGGCCGTCTCAACGTATTAACATCTGATTACATATAATGTAAATATTTAAATAATTTTAATAAATTACGTTCAGAGAAAAAATTGCTGTGCAAATAGTTGTTTCCTATCGTTGTGTAATTTTGGTACAAAAAAAACTTTGGACAAACAATCAATGATAAAAAAGCCGACCATTTTAAAGTTATTAATTGCAAAGAGATATAGCAAATTAAAATTAATGTATTAGAACAAAGAATTTCATATTCGAACCATTAATTTAGTTTGTGGAAGCTAAGTGCCAATGAATTGGCAGCAGTCATTTTGGGAGTCATCGGCACATTTCGATGAACGGTCTTATCCGAGTCCTGTATTTGAACATAAATTAATCCTCGCGCATACAATAATTAAAAAAATTGTTGAATCTTTGAGAATATATTCTTTAACGTATTATCAACAAAATATCGCTCGATTTTTTATTAATTGATATTTTTAAGTTTATTTATAACAACATTTTTAATGAAATAACAGTATTTGTATAGCAATTTTGAAATAAAATCACACATATATTTCTCAGAGCTGTATAATAAATAATCAAGTCAAACTAAAAGCCAATATTAGTTATTTCTAGCTATAAAAATATGAAAGAATTTTCTTAGAAGTGCATGACAATGTGGTGTGTGCGAGGGCTATTTTGAATATAGCCCATTTTTACTTAAAAATAAAACATTATGCTGAATAACTTTGAATATAAAGGCTAAAATAATTTGTAAATTGCTATGCAAATTCATAGCTTCATGACAAATATTTTATGTAAGCTCCAGATTTTTTAAATTTACCTGCAAATACCAATTGGGGATGCATCTAAGTTCTACACCGCTTTTATCACGCCTAATGAATCCGCGGGCCGTAAACAAATGATGTTCCATCGTTTCAATTGGCCCGCGTGTTTTTCTAAGGCTATGTAAAAGTATGTTGGGCTGCTCAGGCAACAGTCGATAATGTTTTACTTAGATGATTTCTTCATACCGGGCAAGTGCTGGCCAAAACTGCTGGGTAAATTAATCTTATTACTACAAGCTTTGCGTAAGGCTGGTCTCACAATCAAGCGTTCGAAATGCTAATTTCTGATGCGTCGGGTCACCTATTTTGGGTTGGGTTTCAAAATTTCGGGACGTGGAATTGAACCGGAGGCGCAAATGTCCTAGCGATTAATAATTATTCGACTCCTTCTAACCAGCACGAAATCCGACGTTTTCTGGAGTTGAGCGGTTTTTTTGAAAAGGCTTGTACCTAGATATGCGAAAATTATCGCGCCATTACATATTTTATTATGCGCGAATGTTGTATTTCCGTGGTCGCAGAGTCTGGAAGAGGTATTTATGTTATTGAAAAATATTTTAATTAACAAGCATGTACGGCAACAATTTAACTTGAAGCGTCACACCGAACTTCATACCTATATCAGCTCGCGTAAGTTGACCGAAATGTTACTTCAAAGAGGAGAGTCGGGCAATATGAATCTGGTTTATTCAATTAGCAGCGTAATAGTGATATCGAACGCAGTTATCATTCGTGTAATCTCGAGCTGCTAGCCGTTGTCTGGGGTGTGTCCCAATTGCTTGCGGTATTAATTAATGCAACATTTAAAGTTGTCACAGATTGTCAATCATTAATTTATTTAAATACTCATCGTACAAAGTACCCTCAATTGGTGTGTTGACACTATTTGTTAAACAAATATTATTACGACATTGTTCATCGCGCTTTGATTTGCGCACCGTGTAATACGATGGAAACGAGTCGTGCCGATCAGGAAAAAATTATTGATAACATGTGTTTAGCAATATTTAAGACTGATTCTAGGATTAATTAAGTTTTCTCCGATGATTGTGAAATCCGGGAAATTTAGAGATGAAGCCACGGATAGAAAGAAAAAGATTTTAGCAAAATCTGCGGGTGAACGTATCCGTAACGAATGCGGCAAGATTCACGATTTTAAACTGAAAAATGAATTGCTATATAAATGTGTAAATGATAAATTTAGTATGTAGTACACAGTGTCACGTATCCAAGCGAGCGTCCGTGCCGCGGAACGCAGATATCCTTTATCCAGCGGATAGCACGCCTGCGATGCTGACGCTGCGCGATCGTTTTCGTGCACCGACGTTGCGGTGCACTGCGAGCGCATCTCTCGCCAGTTTCGCCTGAGCTGAGGACCAACACATACACATCTCTCTCTCTGTAATACAGCAATAAATGAATTGTCCCGAACTCCTCGCCTTGTACTTTTTTCTTCACCACTCCAACCACCGAAGAACCACGGAGCTTAATTTATCCGTGTAAATTTCCCTTGCAATATCGATCAAATTGATACAAGAATCGAGGACCTAAAATCCTCTGTTTTATCTTATAAAGGAGATCTATTGGTCTATGAAACAAGAGAGTGGTGCGCCAATCCTCACGCAATGTTGGCACGTGACAATATCATTTCCGCATACCCGCCAGGTAACTGCCTATTTTTCTATCTTATCAAGCTGCTTAAGCTAAATATGACGGCGATGGAACTACGCAAAATACTACTTCAGTCTCCGGCTTTTCCGACGTGTTGAGACACAAAAGAATCTAGAGAAATATTGTCTTCAAGGACGAAATTTGGGAACATAAACTGTGCATATATTTTTGCGCAGGAGTTTCAGCAGAATATATGCGTTCATCACCACTTAGAGACAGGAGTAGTAGACTTCTGTCATATAATTATAAACACGACAGAAAATTACATCCATCTGCATTTGGAAGGCCGACACTATACATCTTACGTTTGCGGTGGGTTTATTTCCGATGAAAATAATACCCAAAACCCAGATGAAAGAAAAGACGATGACGCGAGAAGCAAGGAAGAAAATGGAAGCAGAAAATCAAATAAAAGCTCGGATCGGCCATTGAGCGAAAAGAGAAGCGAGGAGCCGTCAGTGGACGAAAAATCAGGTGACAGCTCGTCGCCGCAAGAGCAAGAGCAGCTTATCTCTTTCTGACGTCAACATGGCTTGCCCGGACGACACGCAGGCTAACATAGTCAGCGTGCGAGACAGGCAGATCAGAGCCCGAGCGCACACGAGTGCGTTTGATAGAGGTCTCGTTATGAATGCTAGGCCACCGCAAGAGAAACTACCTTGAGATTTCCCCGATGGACAAATTCCGCCGCCCTTAACTCGAATTAAGCCGATGAACGAGCACCCGTTTCATTGTAGAGAAAACATCGTTTGCTTATTAACAGTAGATAGTTTTCTCGATACCGAAATTCAAGAAGCCTTGATCGAGCGGCAATACATTAAGGCATCTGATACCAGGAAATCTATATATAAAATCGCTAATATCTACGCTACATATTGTAATGACATCGATATAATTGGTCTTCTAGTAACAAATTATTTAAATGAAAAACCTCTAAAATCAGTCTTATCAGACTGTATATAGACACTGAAAAGGCATATGCGTGCCAAAAGCATTACTACCTTTGGTATGATAAGAGATCTAGCTATTCTTACTTTGCCGGAGTGGACAACACTTGTTGATATTTTCGACATAATATTCGAAGGATCAGCTATGGTAGCAGTATTATATTTAAATAATCTACCGATTCCCCCAGTAGAGGATCGATATAAGCTGAGCAAAGAGTATCATGAAACGGCCATTTTGCAGACCAATCACATGACTTAGATCTGCTTGAAGGCCGAAAATCGCTAAAAAATCATACAAAATCACGGTTTTCGCTGTTTCAATGAATAAATTAATTTAAAAATGAGGTTTTTTTAGTAATAGTAATTACAAAGCACTTGCACATGCATTGATAATGATATCTTTTGATTAAATTCGAATAAATTGTTCATTTTGGAGACCAATCGTAATGTCTGGGAACTGCTTGTAGGCCGAATATCGTTAAAAAATCCTCCAATAATCTCGACTTTTCGCCAGTTCAATGAATGAATTAATTAAAAAATTAGGTTTTCTCATAATAAAAATTACAAAGTACTCGCAGATTCATTGATTATGATATCGCTTGTTAAAAAGAGAATAAGTTGTTCATTTTGGGGTCCACTCGAATATCTGGAAACTACCTGAAGGCCGAAAATCGGTAAAAAATCATTAATATTTATAGTTTTTAGCCATTTCAATGAATATATTAATTAAGAAATCGGGTTTTTTCGTAATAACAATTACAAAGTATTTGAAAATGCATTGATTATAATATCTATTGATTCCTGCAAAGGAGATCACTGTCCACTACGCCAATCCTCTTAAGATATGATTGTCGGGGTGAAGAGAGTTCCTTTGGGTTTAGCGACCCCACGGTCTTCAGCTAGCCTTACTGGTGCCTTAACCGGTAACCATTTCACGCACTTACACTAACATCTACACTTCGTACCCAATTACACCAAGACGCACCCGTAGACAGATTGGATACATTACACGACAATACATACTGCGCACAACACACAAGATTGTGCTCTTGTTTTAGACGCACTGGAACTACCTGCAACCACCCGGTGGGTTCTAGTACCTAGAACCCACCGGAACTGGCGAATGGTTGATTTGAGCATGATGTGCCGAAGTGTAGTCGAAACAGGAGCTCAGAGGCCAGCCGCTTCGGACCCTTATCAGGAAGTGCGTATTGAGTATATCGGGATCGGAGAACGGAGGTCGGGCCCCGGGGAACTGGGGTTACACCCGCTCTCGGCTATTGTGGACCGCCCTCTTACGTACGATGCACTAGTAAATAACATAATGGATGGCCATTGAAGAGAACATCAATTGACATACGACGGGAACTTCTAGAGACGGAAAAGAAGATAAAGAATGCCAGCAATATTACTATCGCAAACTTTAGGGCAGAATGCCAACAACAGAGGAAGGAACTAGAGGACATACTCCTATCATTTGAGGTTCATTCCAGCGAGACTCTGACGCAAAGACAAGGAAACAACAATAACAATGACACGGAATTTCATGACAAAAATTTACAGACACCTATAGAAGAAAATAACAGAAGACAGAATGCAGAATTTGTAACTGAGGATCAAGAAAGGCGAAGAAGAAGACGAAGACGACAAATGGACCGCAACCACAGATGCAGGAAAAGAATCAACCACTGGAGAAGACCAAGAAACACAAAGTGCGGATACCACAAGATGCTGTATTCATCAAACCCGCAGATGGTTGTACGTTTGCAAACATCCTGATGGGAATAAACAACGGCTAAAGTCTTGAAGATAGCAGCAAGAGTATTCCCACAGCTACAGTTAAATATGTACAACAGCTGTCTTAAGGCAGGTATTTTTGAAAATGTCTGTATGGATGTGTGTGTATGTGGTGGGGGGGGGGGGGGGAGGGGGTTGTGTATTGGCGTGGGTATGGGTTGGTGTGGGTGAGGGTGTGTGTGTGTGTCTGTGTGTATGTGAGTGTGTATTACAGCGGATCGAAAATTTAAATAAATCAAAAATCGATTTGGGTTATCCCCCGTCACGGCTTCGCCCGTGCTAATAGTGCGTGGAACTCATAAATTGATATTTAGGTAGTTTCATAGGCAACCTTTGGGGATAAAAATCGAACTCATAACTTTCGATAGTCCGAAGATATCGATAAAAACGTAAAAACACGTTTATCTCCTTTTCACCCTCTTAGATGTGGATGGGGGTAAAATCCGTTCTTATCTCACCTCTACACCATAAGAGATATATACCACAAAAATGTCAAGTCTATAGATTCAGTGGTTTGGTCCAGACGTTGATGAGTGAGTGAGTGAGTGAGTGAGTGACTGAGCCAGTTCTTTTATAGATATAGATTGATTTATAAATATTTATTTTGCTTCTGAATTATATTTAGTTGAAAATTAACCTGCAGAAATTTATACTTTTTCAAAAATTCGCGCAGGAATAAACTTAATCTTTTGTGTTCAATAAAATCATGTTTCGTTGGATAAAATAAAGAAATATATACACAAATATTAGAACGCATTTCACCCTTTTTAACCCCTTAGGGCTGGAATTTCGACAAACCCAGAAATTGGTCGTTATATAATCGTATTTCTGATATTTTTGCCACAAGAATCTATTTAAAATCTTATTTCCTTGCAGAAATACAGTAAAAAACCATAAAAACACAGTTCACCCCTTTTCACCCCTTAGGGGTGGAATTTAAAAAAATACAGAAATTTGTTGCTACATAATCCTATTTTTGATATTTTGATGCAAGAATCAACTTAAAATCTTATTTTCTTGCAGAAATACAGTAAAAAAACATAAAAACACATTGCATCCCTTTTCGCCCCTTTGGGTGGAATTTCAAAAAACCCTTACTTAGTGAGCACCTATCATTTAGTAGAAAAATACCCACAAATTTTCAAGTTGATCGGTTCAGTGGTTTTGGCTGAGTGTTGATGAATCAGTCAGTCAGTCAGTTAGGTCATGTTCTTATACGTATATAGAAGATATTTCCACACTCTTCCAAACAATCGAAAATAATGCAGGAACACAGTGATATTACTCACGATTGGCTAGGGCTTTCAGACTCCTAATGCCTTCTTAAGGCTCTATCGACTTTATATGTACTCTAGACTCGATTGTTTCACTTACGGGTAAGGCTCAGCGTAGCCATCTAGCGGCACTTTATCGGTACTATATACTTTACTATGTACGTGAGACATGTATGAATCTACTTTGATTGGAGAACATAGTAAAAGAAAGAAAAAACACATCTTAACCCTTTGCACCCCCGGTGGTGGAATTTCATAAAACCCAGAAATCTTTCTCGATATAATCTCATTCTATATGTTATGCCGCCAAGACCGTATCAAAATCTTCTTTCACTGAAGAAATATAGTAAAAAAACTAAAAATCACATTTTAACCCTTTCCACCCCCTGGGGGTGAAATTTAAAAAACAGTTCCTTAGTGAGCATCTACTATGTGGGTGGAACGTACTCACAAATTTTCAAACCGATCGGTTCAGTGGTTTAGGCTGGGCGTTGATGAATCAGTCAGTCAGGACAAGTTCTTTTATGTATATAGGTAATGAAAGAATTTCGCAGCACTCATAAAAATGAGATTTTTAGTTACGTCAAGAAGCTCAAAGTTTCACTTTATATTATAATAAAAGCGTTAAGCAGGCAGGCCTGGGTTAAATCCAAAAAAAAAATTTTTATGAGACCAGAAAACTTTTTATGTTGAAAGTGATATTGATCAAAATACGATATTGTGGTTCCTCCAGTCCGCCGAAACTTGCAAAAGACTGAAATGGAAAAAATGTTGGAAGATGTAAACGTTCCTTTAACGTGCGAATTCTCTGAATTTCCGTACCATATGCATGCAGTTGAGTGGACTGTAAAACTGGTTACCGAAGCTTCAAAAAAGTATTTGGAGCACAAAATCGAGATGGATTAATTAGATCAACATTAGGGTCTACAGCTCTGACGTTAAATTGACTTAAAAAGATCTTAAATCAGTTTAAATAATAAACCCTTTAATATCCAAAAAAAGTTAACAAAAAAAAAATAAAACAGAGAACAAAAGTAATAAAAAAGTAACCCCCATTGACGGTCCTAAGCCCTTATGCAAAAAGAGGAAGATTTTTTTGAATAATTCTGCTATTGTTATAATCCTTTGTTTGGCTATAGATAGTACTAAAACAGTTTTTACTTTAAAACTATTTACATTATCTAATAGTTATATATTTTATATACTGCCAATGATTTTTATAGTATGGAAATAATAAAAATATTCTGTATTCGAAGATCAATATATTTAGGTGGTTTAAGGGGGGTAGGCCTGGGTGAAACCCGAAAAAAAATCCTCTTATGAGTCCAATAAACTTTTTATGTTTGAAAGGAATGATACTGAAAAATGTTGTGCTATAAATACTTAAATGTATTTTTCAATTGACCGTTGTAAGACCTCAATATCTTAATTCTACTCATCACAATAAATCTCTATTTTCAATACCATATTTATTAATATTCGACGGTTATTCGCCTCTTTTTGACATGTATTACAGATTAAGCTAGCACTTTTTCGTTAAAGTTTTTTTTATTATTTTTTTTCGAAGTTGCAATGAATTTTTTAAAAATATTAATAAAAATATTTCAAAAAATCGGTTGGGTCTCCGAAGAAAATAATAAAAAAAAATTAATGTAAAAGTGCTTTGCTTAGTTTGTAATACATGTCAAAAATAGTCGAGTAACCGTCGAAAAAAAATTTCGTTTATCATTTCACCTAGAATCGTGGGAAGATTAAAGTAATATTAATAAATATAGTATTGGAAATAGTGTTTTTTTGTGTCATGTATGATCAAGGTCTTCAGGTTTTACAGTGGTGAAATTAAACATATTACTAAGTATTTATAGCATAAAAATTTTCGGAATGATTGCTTTTAAACATAAAAAGTTTCCTGGACTCATAAAATAATTTTTTGTATGGGTTTGTCCAGGCCTGCCCCCTTAACGCTTTTATTATAACATACAGTGAAACTATGAGCTTCTTCCCGGAACTGAAAATCTCATTTTTATGAGTCCTGCAAAATTCTTTCATTATTCTTACATATAATCACAACAAATAAGCACAACTACGCAGTAACCCAAATCAATTATTGCATCTTTAAATTTACGATCCGCTCTAGCGTGTATGTATGGATGTGTAGTGGCATTTCTCTAAATATACAAGGTGAAAAATAATTTTTCTAGGCTCATTTTTTTATTAAAGACAGCGACTTAAAAAAATTTTTTTTTCGATGTGTTTTTGCATTTTCAGCGGTTATTCGATTATTGAGCTTTAGTTTTCGGGATTTTTAATACCTTATAAGTAATATCATAGATTGAGTGATAATGAATTTGAAAAAGCATAACATTACCTATCGTTTCCTACCCCAAATTTTGAATAATCTGTTTTCCTTGTTTTGTTATAAACGAAATCGTGATTATTTCCAACGGTTATATCATAACAAATGGAAATGATTAGGAATATGAAAAATAATATTCGGTCAAATTTTTGAGGCTTCAATTTTCTTTGAAGAGAAAAAAATCTTTTTGTGAAAAAAATCAATTTTTTGACACCTATGATAACTGGAAAACCGGCAGGATTTGATTTGCAACATTTTCAAAAAGTTAGCTTTTTACTATCTCTTGGTTGAGTTATTTTCCCAAATCATAACGACCTTTATATTGCGAGATATTTGAGGTTATGTATTTTTTAAACTCTTTTCTGATCGCTTATATTTCGAGAATCGCGCGGTCAATTTTGTCCAAACAGGGCTCATTTTTTTCGTTTTTTAATGAAGATTCGTAATTAAATAGAAATTTAAAGATTCATCAATTCATTTTTTTAGAATGATTTTTGAATTCTTGGATTTTGGAGTTTTAGTTTTTCGAGTTTTTTGGTATGTTGGAAATATTATGATCAATTTAGTGTAAATGCATTAAAATGAGCATACAATTACGTATCTTTTACAACCGCAAATTTTGGATAGGCTTTTTCCCTTCTTTTGTTAAACACGAAAAAAGTCATATTTAATTTTAATAGTTATATGTCGGAAATCTATGATGGCAAATCGTTCCATGGCAAAATTTTAGATGACTAGGAATTCAATGTTTCTACGTATCATCCGGTTACATTTAATTTAAATATGTAAATAATTTTAATTAATTACGTAAAAAGAAATAATTGCTCTGATAAGGCTTATTACCTCCGTTCTGTAATGTTAGAAAAATATTATTTATTTTCAAACCATCAATGATAAAAAAGCACACCTTTTTGAGCTATTAATTAGAAAAATGGATATAGGAATTTATAATTAATGTATTAGAACAAAGAATTTCATATTGGAACAATTAATTTAATGTGAGGAAGCACACATAACTAATGCAAATCGCGCTAATTAAAACTAAAAAGAAAGAAAGAAGATTTGAAACATTATCGCGGTAAAATGAACGGTGTTCATTATGCAATGTTGGAGTAAAATACATTACGACGAACAGATAGTTAGCCAGAAGAATCAACAAGTAGTTGATTAAGCAGAAACAACGAAGTTGTATACGAGTATGGAGTACGGCTCATATAAATCTCGTATGTCTCTCGTATTATCACTTGTGAATACTATTGCTGCTCCTTCGTAGAACATGGACGTGTCTTATTTTTAACATACATTAAACTATGTGACATCCATAATTAAGTGCACATGCACTATTATTATACATTCTCCACACTCGAAACCAATTTATGCCACATCTAAATAATCAGAATTGAATATTACATGAAATTCAGGTGATTCACGAACAGTAATATTTCCTAACGGTCAATGTTAAGTCGTATTTAATATTATTATTGTATGCAATTAGTATGGTAAATTATAAAATGAAATGGTATTCAAGCCAATCTCATCCGGTTTTTTAATTAACCCGGCATGACCGGTAATCGACACTGACTTTGACCAAGACATTATTGTTGACAAAGCTGACTATATGTACTATGTACACACATACATGCATCTTTTACACACGTTCAACCGCTGAGCACTGACTCATCCAAATGCTATATCTCACAAGCCAATATGGTCAATCCATACTAACAATAATTCACTGAAGAGCTATTGATATCTTACTGTTGATGCCGATAAATTGGTAAATCGAATCTAAGTTTCCGCGTATAGACACATTTTCATGAGAGTTTCACATAAAAAAATTACATTTTTACTAGCAAACAAGTTTCATCTTTTACCATAAACGTTCACCAACCTTAATTTTTTTACTCCTTTACAAAAATTAAGATAATTCTATAGTTATAAAAAAAGGTTATATAAGAAAAATGTTAAAGTATTAATAATTTAGAAACTTCATAATATTGTTTTTACAACAATTAAAATAATGTAAATCTTTTAAAAATAATTTGCAATCAAATAATTTACAAGTTCATTTCAACAATTGAAAACATTAGTAGCTTCAAACTTGTTATACGTCAGACGGGATAATGTTTCTTTCAAGGCAACTTTCTAATTCTCAAAGGAGAAATTCCTCCGATATTACAACAATTATGGGCCCAACGAGAGCGAGTTCTATGTTATAAATAGGTTAGCCCTGAAAAGGGCTGGTTGTATATTCTATTGGTAAAAATATATAAAAAGGAATAGAGAGCACAAGCGCATGTTTGATCGCTACTGGCCTTGGTGACAAGCTCCGGCTCGTCTACTGCTGGAGATCTGCTTGGCTCGATGGTCCGTTGTCGACTGACTGGAAGCGAAAGCGCGCCTCCTTTATAGCTGCGGGTGCAGGAGAAGAACGCGATGCTGTAATCGTCGTAGATTGTCGTCGTCGTTGGAGTTGGCGGGTGGTAGAGATCCTCCTCTGGTCTGTAGACCTCAGCGTCTCGATGAGATGTGAAGGATATGGAATACTAGCGCTCTCTTACATCCACGAGCGCGGACGTAAGGGAGACGCTAATGAAAGCTGGTGCCTCGGCGTGATACTCCTGATTCTAGGAGCTGGGTCTATAGTCCAGTCGGGGGAGCAAATAGAGTGGGTGTGGCTTGATGTACAGAGGGTTTTTTTTGGAATTGGTTCATAACAATGTATAGAATAATAATATCGACCTGCTACGTGCGAAATACCACGGGAAGTTTGTTTAAATTAACGATATTTGCAAAATTACTGAAATTGTTTCGAAAAATCAGTTATAACTCGAGAACGAAGCCTCGGACGAAAAAATATCACTCTTTCTTTTTTGTTTATCTTGACATTTTCTACAAGATAAAAGTCTTGCCGAACACAAAATTTTGAAACACGCGTTTGCAATTGCAAAAAACCGTGAAAATTCATTACTTTTTTCATCGGCTCTGTAGACAAGGTAAATATTATCCAATATCAATAAAAATTTAGGATTGTATAACTGAAGGGTCCTCCTTGATGTATGCACAACCCGCTCGCTGTGCGACAAATAGTTTTTTGTAGAGAGAAAAGTTAATTAACAAAGTGCGCGAACCTTTGATTTAATGTAACTTCTATAAAAATGATCTCAAATTCCGCCTGCAGTTTTGACACATATTTTGAGACATAAGGAACCACAATACATCAAAAGAATTCGATTTTTTTATTTTTTTGCAACTTTTTTGACGGTTTGAAATATTTTGGTTAATTAACAAAATGAATTTTGGACTGAATTTCGACCGATCAAAATATTTTTTTTACATTAATAGTCCTTCGAAATACGCTTCTTTTAAGCCCCGAAACAGTCAAATATCTCAATTAGGTCCAGAGATATCGACAGTCAAAGTTTATAGCGATTTGCAGCTAAACTATACGTCGTATCGAAGTTTTACAAAACTTAAAGTAAAGGTGAGTAGTGTACTTATTAGTGATATTTGTACCAATATTAAAGTATGTAATTTACCTGTACAAAAACCCGTTTAAAAAACCAAAGATCAGGCGAATTTCGCCGCGGCGGCAGTGTGCGCGGTGGTGGGGGAAGCCCTCAAGTCCCCGCGTCAAAGTGGTTGCCCGCGCTTAAAACTCGCACGCGCTGAAAAATTATCGATATCTCGGCAATGGAAATAGCAAATGAGATGATTTTTTTTTAAATCGATATAGAAAAGTGTAACAAACTCAAATATCAGCTTATCAATTAAATATATTGATAAACTTCGGCTCAATTGTTAATATTTTACATTATCGACATTTCGTGGCACTTTTTTAGTTAATATTTAATATACAATTTATTTTTGTTGTTAGTAAAACCACATTGTTTGCTTTTAATGTTAAAGTTATAATATTTGGTTGTTTAAAATGTTAATTTAAATATTTATATTTAAAAATTTTTAAACGTATTAAATAAATAGTACTTTTTTTGCAATATAATTGTTAAACTTTTTTGTTTCTTAAGAAGAGTAATGTATATTATATATATAATTTCTTAAGAAACCATAAAACTATATATATATATATATATATATATATATATATATATATATATATATATATATATATATATATATATGATATATACATTATATTATATATATATATATTTATTTATAGATAGCTATATAATAGGGTTCAAGATGTATCTTTTATGACAGGGTTATATGGCAGGTAAATTCCCATATAAACCGTTTAAAGGGTGGAGTCGGGTCTTTCCAGGTATATTTTAGGGTTCAAGGGGACCATTCAAAGAAATTTGGCCTGGACAAGAATTGCAAGAGATCTGATTGGCTAAAAATTGGAGGTGTGGCTACATCTAAATTCGAAAAAGTACGTTGCTTCGGTTATATATAGATTTCGAGAGCGTCGTTTTCGGCAGTCTCTCGAAAGTATCTGAGCAGAGAACTTATATTTTCGGTCGTATTGAGCAGTTTCCTTGTTATTTGTTTAATTTTTGAATAGTTACACTGTTCGAAATTGATTTAAGTGCTGTGAACGTCTGGATCCTGTTTTGGTAAGTTAAAAAATTTATATAATAGATTCATTTTGTTCTAAGTAAATTGAATGAAATTTGCTATACTGTCGATTAGCACTTGTAATTTTTCGCAAAATAATTAATTATATATATAGGAAATAGTAAAGATTGTATGTCATATTGTGTAAATTATATAAAATCTTAATATTAGTATTATCATTTTTTTCTATTAATATAATAATATATATTTTTTCAATCTGTTACTGTGCTACTTGAAAATATAGTAATTTTTAGAAAATATTTGTTTACTCAAATATTTTCTTTTAAAATATGAATATATATTAAACAATTTTTAATATGTTACACTTTTTACAGATAAATACAATGGCTGAAGCACAAGAAAATTGCATTATTTGCGATAAACCGTTGGACTGTGGACCTGTTCGAACAATTCAAGGGGAGACAATAAAAAATTTCATCGCTGCAAGTAAACAGAGAGCCGACCAGAAGCATGTTTACTTTCGAAACGAAGAGTCATTGACCCTCCATACTAATTGTTGTAAGGCATACACAGCACAAAGGAACATCGCCTATGCAGTGAGAAAATTAAACGACGATTCAATCGAAGCTACGCCTGCAGCTGCGACAAGATCTATAAGTATGACACATTTTGATTTTAAAAATTTATGTTTTATTTGCGAAAAAGATACTACTGATGCGTTTCTTAAGCGACAAGATCGTTTACCAGCTGAAAAACGACAACGCGTTCACATTGTAAGCGATAATGAAACGCGCAATAGTTTGATTAAAAAGTTGAAGACCGCTACTGATAAATTAAGCTTAAGTGTTTATACTCGACTTGTAAATATCGAAGATTTAGTAAGTTTAGAAGCGCGTTATCACCAAAATTGCCAGAAACAGTTATATTCAAAATTCAGGGCCTCAGTTGAATTAGATGATTCCACAGCCAGTAAAGCCTCCAAATTTATCGCTACATACATACTAGCAAACAAAGAAGAATGCCAATTTAGTATTAAAGATATTTTACAAAATTTTGACTCTAACGCCTGGGTTTCTTTAAGGTACGTTAAAGAATATTTAAAAAGAACTTTTGGAGATGACATTATTATTCATTCGTCTCGAGATGGCCCTATTTTAACATTGATTAATGCTGGGGAAAAAATGTTAACAGAGATGTGGTACAAAAACAAAAAAAAAGATATTAAAGAAGAACGTAAAAGAATCGTTGAAATTGCAGCAAAAATTATTTTAGAAGATATACGGGCTGAATTTTATGATATGACATCATATCCCCGTCTAGATTCGTTTCTTGAAGATGTGAT
The DNA here is from genome assembly GCA_949152435.1 of Gastracanthus pulcherrimus. Taxonomy (NCBI): domain Eukaryota; kingdom Metazoa; phylum Arthropoda; class Insecta; order Hymenoptera; family Pteromalidae; genus Gastracanthus; species Gastracanthus pulcherrimus. The sequence goes on along the minus strand of OX424575.1, from coordinate 111,850,687 downwards.
TACTGATATTCCGGAAACTTTACAAATTTTATTAAATACGATTATTTTAAATCAAAAACGTAGCGTTGATAAGTATAAAAATAAAGTTATAAGTATCGCTCATGCGATCATTGCAAGTACACGGCCGCGATCATTTTTATCTTCTCTGCAAGTTGGATTAGCAGCAATGTTGAGTAAAAAATATGGCTCTAAAGAACTACTACAGATTTTAAGTGCTTTGGGATTTTGTGCTACATACGAAGAATCTCTATTATTTGAAGCGTCTGTTTTAAGTCATCCACAGAAATTAAAATTTAATGATTCTTATTTTCAATTTGTGTTTGATAACGCTGATCACAATCTTAATACAATTGATGGTAAAAATACATTTCATGCTATGGGGGGTATAGAAATTATAACACCATATAGTTCTGTATCTGGTAGCGAAAAAGTCCCGAGATTGCAAAAAATACCAAGTGCACATATTATAGGAACATTTGGCAAGGTTGATTTATATAATTTTCAAAAGCCTTCGTCTTCAGGAATGGAAAAAATTAGTGTAAAAAATTTAAATGAAATATGTCCAATGTCCCTCGATATAGAAATATCAGATACAGATTTTTTATGGCTTTGTGGAAAATCTATTAAACCCGATGAATTTGATGGTTGGAATGGATTCATGGAAAATTTAACGAAAGAAAAAGATTTTGAAAAAAGCAAAGTAAATTTTTTACCGTTTGTTAATCATGTGCCGAGTAGTTATGATACGATATATACTGTTCTTTTGGAAGCTAATAGAAGATGTAAAAAAGACAATCAGAAAGATTGCTTTGTTACATTTGATCAACCTCTTTATTATAAAGCTAGAGAAATATTAGAATGTTGCAAAGATGAATTATCTTCTGTACACGCAAGACTTGGCGGTTTTCATCTTTTAATGTCTTTTCTTGGAAGTATAGGTTTTATAATGAGCGGCAGTGGTTTAAAAGAGCTTTTATGCGAAATATATGCAGAAAATTCTGTTGATAAAATGTTATCTGGACACGCATATGCGAGAGCAATTAGAGGCCATCTTTTATGTCATTTAGCTTTAGGACGGTTGCTTCTTTCATCTATTAATTTTACTGAAACTGAAAACCAATTAATAAATAATAGTTTGCTAAATATCGGGCCAAATACATTAAATATTCTTCAAACAAATGAATTTAGTTATATTGTTGCTAAGTTTCGAGAACACGTAAAAAAAATTAAAAATAATGGACCTACTGCTAAATTATGGATTGAATATTTTAACATGGTCACTGTAGTTAAACAATTTATTGAAGCTGAAAGAACTGGAAACTGGAAACTCCATCTTCAAAGTGCGCGAAAAATGTTGCCATTTTTCCACGCTAGTGGCCATTATTTATATGCCAAATCATGCCACTTATATTTGCAAGATATGTATGCACTTGAAGAAAAAATGGATCCAGTAGAATATAATAAATTCACTGAAAAGGGCTTTTTTACAATTAGGCGCACAAATAAATATTGGGCAGGAATTTGGTCTGATATGGCAATAGAACAAATTCTCATGCGATCAATGAAGACAAGCGGTGGATTGACGCATGGTCGCGGTATAACTGATAGTTCTTTAGCAAAATGGACTTTAACAATGCCTGTTCTTATCGACGTAACAGAATCAATACAAAATTTTTGCAACGTAAGCTTTTCTACGTCTGAACAGCATGTTGATGCCAGACCATCAAGAATTTCGAGAGATACTGCGGATATTAATAAATTATTAAAATTTTTAACTACTTACGAGCCATTTGCGAGCTCAGATAATATTTTTTCAATAAGTACAGGATGCAAGGGCGATAAATCTACAAATTGTTATAAGGCTTTTGAAATCGGAATCGAAATTATGAATAGTACTGTAGGACTTAATTTTAAACAATTTAAATTCCAGAGAAAAAGTAGAGTTTTGTCAATTCAATCTGCAAGTTCAACTAAAGTTATAAAAAATGAAAATATAGTTATTGATCCGAGTTTAATTTTCCAAAGAATTTCTATTGCAATGGAAGGCAAAAAAGAACTGCAGAAATTTCTTGGCTATGAACTTGCCCCATTTCCTTTATCTATATTTGATAATGCACTTATGCGCAAAACACAAAAATCAAAATTATATAATTTTTTTATCCCGCTCGAAGAAAAACCTTTTGATGAAAATATTTCTCATGTAATTGATGGAGGCTTTTTGCTACACAAGGTTGTATGGCGACAAAAGGAAACGTTTAGTATTATTATAGACCATTATATTAATTATGTTAAAAAACATTTTAGTTCAAATGCTACTATAGTTTTTGATGGATATCCAGAAAATAAAACGTTATGCACAAAAACTGCAGAGCGTGAGCGTAGACAAACGAGACAAGTTTGCCGCGAAATTTTGTTTGATTTCTCCATGGCTGTTACAGTTACACAAGACAAATTTTTAAGTAACGACAAAAATAAAAATAGACTTATTATTGCATTGCGTGAAAAATTAGAAGCAGCAGGATTTAATACTAAACAAGCGATTGGCGATGCAGATACTTTAATTGTACAGACAGCAATCGATTTAAGCAATGCACAAAAACCATCGGTAATTGTAGCTGAAGACATAGATATTCTAGTCATTTTGTCACAAATAAAACCTACAGATAAAGTAGTATATTTGCTCAAGCCTGGCAAAGAACAGATTCCTAATTGTATTTACAGCGCCGAAAGTTTTTCAATTAAATCTGTCGAAAATTTGATTGCATTTATGCATGCATTTACCGGATGCGATACAACATCTGCATTTTATAAGCAAGGAAAAGGTAAAATTATAAAATTGTTAGAAAGTAGTGATAAATTAAGAGAACAAATGTTGATTTTTAATGCGCCAAATGCTCCGAAAGATGAAATTCGAAAGGCAGGGGAGAAAATGATTTGTGCGTTATACGGCGATAAAAAAGATACTTCTTTAAATGAGTTCCGATACTCATGTTTTAAAAAATGCTCTCGTAAGAGTGCCTTTAATTTAGCGGCTTTGCCCCCTACAGAATCAGCAGCTGCTTTACATTCATTTAGAGTTTATCATCAAGTACAAGAATGGTTAAATAATTCTAAAAATCCTGTTGAGTGGGGTTGGCAAATTAGTGAAAATATACTCGTTCCTTCGTATGTAATAGGCCCATTAGTACCTGACGATATTTTAAAAGATATTAGGTGTAGATGTATAAAACAATGCACCAAAACATGCGGATGCGTTAAACACGGCTTGCGATGTTCCGATTATTGTACACATTGCCGAGGACAGACATGTAAAAATAACGAAATCGTAGCTCCTGAAATTGATGATGTATTACCTGAATTAGACATCGCTAATACCGATATTCCTGAATACATTGATCAATTAAATCAAGAAAATGAAGCGCTCGAAAATATAGAGGAAATTGAAGGAATTTCATTTAGCGATGTCGAATCAGATAGCGACAGTGAGTCTACTGATGTAGAAATGCAAGATGTAGACGATCTACATATTAATAAAAAGCGTAAAGCCGAGTAATTTTATTATTGTAATTTGTATATTTAAGTTTTTACTTTTATGCGACTTATTGTAAGTTTATATGTATGTATATTTCTGTAAATAAAATTTAAAAGAAAAAAAATCACTGTAATTATTTATTTTATGTTGATTATTACAATAAATTACTAATAACAATAAAAAAAATATTAATATTAACTAACATTGCTTGGAAAAACGAAAAAGTGTCGATAATGTAAAATATCAACAATTGTGCCGAAGTTTATCAATATATTCAATTAATAAGCTGGTATTTGAGTTTGTTACACTTTTCTATATCGATTTAAAAAAAAAATCATCTCATTTGCTATTTCCATTGCCGAGATATCGATAATTTTTCAGCGCGTGCGAGTTTTAAGCGCGGGCAACCTCTTTGACCCGGGGACTTGAGGGCTTCCCCCACCACCGCGCACACTGCCGCCGCGGCGAAATTCGCCTGATCTTTGGTTTTTCAAACGGGCTTTTGTACAGGTAAATTAAATACTTTAATATTAGTACAAATATCACTAATAAGTACATTACTCACCTTTATTTTAAGTTTTGTAAAACTTCGATACGACGTATAGTTTAGCTGCAAATCGCTATAAACTTTGACTGTCGATATCTCTGGACCTAATTGAGATATTTGACTGTTTCGGGGCTTAAAAGAAGCGTATTTCGAAGAACTATTAATGTAAAAAAAAATATTTTGATCGGTCGAAATTCAGTCCAAAATTCATTTTGTTAATTAACCAAAATATTTCAAACCGTCAAAAAAGTTGCAAAAAAATAAAAAAATCGAATTCTTTTGATGTATTGTGGTTCCTTATGTCTCAAAATATGTGTCAAAACTGCAGGCGGAATTTGAGATCATTTTTATAGAAGTTACATTAAATCAAAGGTTCGCGCACTTTGTTAATTAACTTTTCTCTCTACAAAAAACTATTTGTCGCACAGCGAGCGGGTTGTGCATACATCAAGGAGGACCCTTCAGTTATACAATCCTAAATTTTTATTGATATTGGATAATATTTACCTTGTCTACAGAGCCGATGAAAAAAGTAACGAATTTTCACGGTTTTTTGCAATTGCAAACGCGTGTTTCAAAATTTTGTGTTCGGCAAGACTTTTATCTTGTAGAAAATGTCAAGATAAACAAAAAAGAAAGAGTGATATTTTTTCGTCCGAGGCTTCGTTCTCGAGTTATAACCGATTTTTCGAAACAATTTCAGTAATTTTGCAAATATCGTTAATTTAAACAAACTTCCCGTGGTATTTCGCACGTAGCAGGTCGATATTATTATTCTATACATTGTTATGAACCAATTCCAAGAAAAACCCTCTGTACATCAAGCCAAAACCACATTCATATCTTTTAGATGCTCCACCGACTGGACTACTATCAGGACTACAGTCGACGCGGCGTCAGTACACCCTCCTAGTAGGATCTTCCGTGAGTAAAAAGCTCGTCCGGAAGATCTGTTCCGTCGGACGTACCAACGGCCGGCTGCGACGGAATCCAGGTGCTGGTTTCTTCAAGAGTTGCCTCAACCGGGAAACTGCTAAGCCAAACGACTCCTAGGAGGTAGACTCGACCGGAAGGTCCGATCGGCTCCGCAGACCAGAGCCGACTTTCTCAAAACGGCGCGCGGCTCTTCCTTTATAGGCGGCAAGCCTATAGCTCTGAAGAGAGCGCTCTCGCGGAGCACGCACCTTGAAGAGACGTAGATCCCGAAGTTTGGCTGTTTTGGCTGGTTTTATGCTGCGCATAGTAGTCTCGAAGCGCGTGGGGTAACAAACTTTATCAATTAAATGCAACTTCAATATCAAAATTATAATTTGAATAATAACTGCACTTATAGCATGGAAATACCTTTTCCCCGGGAGGCTCCCTTCTGCCAATCTTTTTAGACTATTACAGATTAAAAGTAACAAGTTTATTTAGAGATTACCGAAGGTGAGGACGAGTGTGAGACCTGGATCACTCATTTTTGGAAAATCCATCCTAGGCCATACAATTACAACTACCCACATCCACTCATGACAGTCCACGAGTCCTGAGAAAAATCAACTAAAATCGGTAAGATGACGGGATCGTTGACAGAAAAATCAATATAGCCTAAAAAGGCTATACAGCGTCATGGACAATAAGTCGAAAGTAATTCAAGAAACAATCAACTAATGAAAAATTTAAGTGCATATGAAATTAAAAATGTTTAGACAATTTCGATCATCATTTTGGTCAATTCCACAAAAACTATAGTGCAATCAGTGAAAAGTGAATAACACTCAACTATAGACTCAACTATGCACTGTAGTGTTTAATATCCATATCAGTAATGCAATCATATTATAGTTATAATCTGTTACTACTAACTTTTTTATTGTAAATCCAATAATTTTAAAGTTTATATAATATAATATTTATTTATTTATTTATTTATTTGGTAAACGGGCAAAAAGCGCTTTACAAGTAGAATATATAAAGTGAGAAATAACAAATATTGCCTACAATTGAAAAAAGAGATTATACAGAATTGCCTTTAATAATTTCTAGAACACTGGAGTAAGACGTAATGTGACATTAATTACATAGGTAGACATTTTATTCATATTTTAGGTATGTTTTTTTAATTGAATTTATCACTAAACATAAATTGAGGTCATTAAATACTATATCTTGTCTTTACTCCGCAAGGTTATTTGCACTAGAACATATCTTATATATGGTATCATTACAGGAGTAATTGTAATCAAAAGTGGGTAGGTAAAATAGATGGTTAAATGTAAAATAGTAGAGTTTATTATTAATTGGAAGAGTATTGAATAATTCTAAGATATTTAATTTTTTTGGTTCAATTTTATAAAGAGTTTGAAGGCCAATGGAGTCAAATGATGAGTTTATGGAAGCAATATTAAATTTATGTGATACTGCTTCTTAATGGTGACAAAAACGATTCATTGATTCGCCAGATACATATGCCATATATCTTAGAGCTTTGTTTTGTATTTTTTCAAGTTTATAAATAGCATTTTGATAAAGATAAACACTGACAAGGAGAGTCCACGACCTGCGGGAAACGGTTTTCGATGAGGTTTTGGGAAGTGGTTTTTGGTACATTAAAATGATGCTTAGCACCCGTAGTTTCATCTCATAGATGATGTCGCTTTAGTCATCATAGCGCGTGACTACGAGAAAGCACAATATCTGCCTAACCATGCGATGCGCCGGATCTTGCGGTGGATGAGGGAACACGGTTTCGACTTGGCAGCTGCTAAGACAGAGATCGTGCTCTTCACCGGCAAACGGATACAGACCATCCTCACCATGAAAGTTGGGAAGACGGAGGTTTTGACGAGGGGGGAGGCTATGTATCTGGGACTCAAACTAGATACTAAGCTTACTTTCTTTCGTCACCTGGCGTATGCAGCGGACGAAGCGGCGAAAAAGACGTCACAGCTGAGCCGTCTCATGGCGAACACGAGTGGTCCGAGAGCGAGCAAACGAAGGCTCCTCATGTCAGTTGTCTCTTCCATCCTATTGTACGGTTCTGAAATATGGGCTGATGCAATGAAGAAGAATTCATACCAAAATCGAATTTTTTCCGTTCAGCGTAGAGGATCTCTCAGAGTCACTAGCTCCTATCGCATGGTCTCGGAGCCCGCAGTACTCTTTATTGTAGGAATCATCCGGATCGACCTAGATGCAAAGGAGCGCAAGCGAATTTACGAACGGAAGACAGCAGAAGAGGACAGAACAACCGTCCATAGAGAGGAACGGGAACGTACCATGGAAACATGGCAACGATCCTGGACCGTTACAACCAAGGGCGAGTGGACAGCCCAGCTGAATTCTTGGATCAACAAAGACCATGGGGAGGTAAATTACTACCTAACCTAATTCCTGAGTGGACACACGGGTACTTCTGCTCTTTCCTCAACCATACGGGGAAGTTTCGGAGCTCGAAGTGCATCTGCTGCTCCGCTGATTGCGACGACACGTTTTACACGTTTTTCGTCTGCGAAAAGTGGAACGAGGAAGGTACAGCTCTTATCGACTCGGTCGGACAATTCACGCCTGAGACCATCGTGGGTGAAATGTTGACCGCCGAGGATAAGTGGACGGAAGAAGCCGTACCTCAACGAGGTAACCGCACAGGGTATAGAAAAGTTGGATTCAAGAGTATTCAGTTTGGTCCTCATTCCGCCAACATCTTGATAAAAAATCTTTAACTGATTATGCCTGTAATCTAATTCTTTGAAGAATTAGGATTTGCTACGCTTGATGAATTTAGGTTGAAAACACTAGTATTCATATGCTCTTCAGTTTGTTTAACACATATTGGTATATTATTAATATATTTGATTCTATAGTTATTCTGGCCTTCATTTGCTTTAGTTTCTAATTCTTGTAAAGCTGTCTTAAGTAATCCCCTTTGTATTCTGGTTCTATCTGGTCTTACTATGACGTAATCTGGTAATTTGTTTTTGTTTGACAGTACAGTTTTTACATCAGCTGGATCACAAAATCTAATACACAAAGGTCTGATAGTTTTATTTTGTTTTAAGAGTCTAATTCTACAACATTTAATGTTATCCAAATTTAGATTTAAAACCTTGAGAAAATCCTTTGTAATATCGAGATCCTTCTTATCATCCAATGTTTCAGAGATATTATATAATATTATTCGAGTTATTAATTCTGTCTGGAGCTTCAGCGATAATTTTTTCATTTGTACAGTTATTGTTATTATTAATTAACACTCTCGCGTCTGTTCCTGATGCACCTGTGCACTGTATCTTATTATGAAAAAAAGAGCCGCATCCTATGCAGGTAGTAATGAGTGTTATCAAAACCGAGTTTGCAGGTCGCACATGTAAACAGTTTTGACACTTTGGCTACACAGCTACTCCGCAGTAATGGGGGTTCGATTCTCCAAAAACGTGGTCTACGTAAATCAAGAACAATCAGCACAAGCCGATATGTCCCCAAAAATTTTGATATTTAGGTATGACAATTATTCTATCACAAACCATTTCATAAATATATTAGCTTGATTTATTGTAAGAATCTTTTCAAGTGAAATAATAATAATGCGAGAATAAATCCAGCGTGTATTATATGCGACACCAGTGCCGCTCCCCTCCATATGATGTTATATGGAATAAGCGAAAAACATATTTGTAAAAATACAAGCTATATAATTGTACTTTAAAACAAAAGAGAAAGAGATACATACATTATTCTGTATACATATGCGAAAGAACAAACAACACTACAGCTTACTACATATATAGATCAAACGCCGTAGAGACGACGTCGACGCGACCTTGAACGTGTAACGTACGCACACTAGCGTATATTATCAGAGACATGGGTATCCCATGTCCTGCGAGGAGCGCGCTAAACGCTGAATTAGCAGCGTTATCGTGCGCGAGACTTTGCGATGAGCCAGGAGCGCGTCTCTGAAAAGACTCTCTGTGAGTCGAGCAGCAAACACGGTTGAGCAGCGGTCGCGCACATACACCTCTCTCTCCTATTTTGAGTGAATGAATAACCATTATCCCTATCGTTTTTTTCTTGCGAGCATCCAAATCTCATTGATACTCGACACTTAACTGTGTCGAGTAACACACGCCCTCTCCGTAACAATACACAAATTGTATAAAAACTTAAGAAGTTTTTGCATGGCAAGTAACATTTTGTTCAATTGACAATAACGAAATTGGGTAAACTATAATTGCTGATTACATTTTTTTTATGTATATAAAATGTATACTAGTTTTACAAATATTTTGTTGTAATTTAGCTCGAGGTTTTGAACAACGGATTTATTCATTTATTACAAAAATATCAAACATTAAACAGTTTACATAATTTTGTAGGCGTTAATAAATAGATCTATAAACTATAACATATAATTGATAATGGATCTATGTCGTTGAAGTTCCAAACGTTCATGGAACTAATTGTGAAATTTCTATTGTAGGAGTATATAAGCGTGAATCTGCTAATTCAGGTGCTTATAGACTCTAAATGAATGTAGAATTAATTTTGGAGAATTGTACAAAAAATTATCATGTTGATAGTTCAATCATAACCTAAAATTACGCGCTCACTAACGCTCGCTCTTGATCAAGAAATTGTATATTCGTATTTTAGTTTAAAATGTATTATTTAAAAAAAATTCATTTTACGCGTTTTTAGAAGATGCATTGTAACATAATATAAAGTAATTAATAATTATTCTATGTTTGATTTGTTAATGTATTGTATATTAATAACCAATTAATTATAGAAACGTTAAAATGTACTTATAATAATATATCGCATATTTATTTAATAATTATTTAAAAAGTATACAAAAATAAATAAAATAGTTATATTTGAATATCATAATAAATTCGCTGTGTATTATTATTTAATTGGAAAGGTATAATGGAAGAATAAATTATGAAATGATTTTTTTATTTCGCAAATGTGCCCTGTTACACTATAGTATAAAAAGTAAATAATAAATTATATATTAAAAAACAGATGAAAAGAATTATTTTTAATGGAAAAATATGACTTACATTTGTTAATCCATAAATAAATCGAGATACTGCATAAGTTACACGCGTTTCTTGGGAGTACGTTGTAGCACGGTATATTATAAAAATTGATTAAATAAATAAGTCGTTTGTTTATATTATTTATTTGTTTATTATTTTCAAATTGTGCTTTCGCTAATGATCACTCGTAAAATATAAAATTTTAATAAAATTAAATTAAAATATAAATCTAAAATAAAAATAGAAGATTAAAACCTTTTTAGGATTTAAAAACATAAAAAACATAATGAATATGTTAGTCACGCACTCCTTGTAATAAATAAATATGGTATAATAAAATAAATAAAAAGAAACTCAAAAACCATTACATATTATGAAAGCATTAAAAAATATATTTAAACTATTTTAATGTTTCATAATTTTCCAGATATATGAAATACTCAGACTATATAAAAAACGTATTAAAAACATGAAATCTATGCTAGCTGAATATTTTTTTATGTAGAATAGAAATAACTACAAAAAGGAACAAAACGAAACACAAAAATCGATAGAAGATTTTAACTCCTTTAAAATAATTAAGAAAGATGGAGGAAAAACGCGAAGAAACCATAATCCGGAGAAACAGAAAAGTGTTTAATACGATTTAAAAACACTATATTTATGCGACCTCGAAGAAACATGGGTAAATCCGTCATGTAATAATTTAAAACCTCTGAAACTTCAAAAAATGATTTATTTCATACCCAAAATATGTAATAGTACATTATGCAACAAGGGGCGAAAGTAGCAGACTTTTTCCGATGGCAGTTATCACCTGAGGCAAAGATCTACTTGCGTCCCGTGTTGCATATAGTATTTTATTCTACTCTCGACCGTGGTCACTGCTTGACCCTGAAAAGCGGGGCTGATGCGTTTCTTTATATTTTGTTATGTTTATCTAGAAGAATTCGTATGCACGCGCATGTGCCTTATCCCTTTTCATTCCGCTACATGCCGTTGTGCGACTGGCGGGCTATTGAGCGGCAATCCGCGATACTAGTGCATGCATCTAGGTAGAACATACATTCTACTGTATATATGTACATTATGTAGATTAAGTAAATCAAATGGAAGATATGTAAATAAATATTTTGTTTATTTTGTAATTACCCGCAAATTTAACTTTGCCGCTGCCAACAGAACCGAGCGCGGCAGTTACGCAGGGGACAGTGCCGAGGTAACCCGAGCAGTTAATGCTACGCCGGTGGAAGCGGCAGCGGGCGGCTCGAGCGATACCTCATCACCGTCAGTCGAGTCACACGCTGCGGCAACGACCCTGCAGATAGACCCTAACGACCATGAGCGTCGTTGGTAGCTGCAAGTTAACGTCGGCGGTTACAGAATACGCGCTTTATATGACTGAGGCGCAGCACGCACGGTAGTAGGAGTGATCGGACTGCAAATCGCCAGCACGCTCGGATTGTAAATACAACCGAGTTATGGTCGAGGCATTCGGGTAGCCAATGGGCATTACACGCAAATCGCAGGCTATATCTGCTTATCGTTTACACTGGGGGGCGTACAGAGAGTTGTGCAAGTGACAATCCTGTCTAATTTGGACTGCGACTGCTATGTAGGCAGAAACTTCATGCATCTGTTCAGCGCAGTACCCGATGCCCAAGATGATACGCTTGACATCAAGAGGACGAAAGCGATTGTGCCATTGGAGGTGGCAGGACTCGGTACCAGTGGTGCGCTAGCGATCTCCGCTGTAGGCCTCGCGCATGTAAGCGAGGAGGAACAGACTCAAGTGAATCGCTGGTTGCTCAAATCCTACCACAGGGAGGAGTCTCTATAGGGCACACCTCATGCATAGAACATAGGATACACGCATTAAGTTCGTGACCTATAAAGCAGAAGTACTTTCCTGTTTCGAAGAAAACCGAGGAGGAGATACATAAGCAAGTGCGAGAAATGCTAGCGGCGGCTATAATTGAACCTACACCTACCAGTGGATGATCTAGCCGTGTGGTAATGGTGCGGAAGCCCAACAGCAACTACCGATTTTGCATGGATCATAGGGAAGGTCAACACCATATCCGAGCCGAATGCGTATCCGTTACCGAATATAGATCATATACAGCGAAAATTGCAGAAAGCGCGGTATATAACGACGTTGAACCTCAGCAGCTATTATCACAAGATACCTCTAGCTAAAGCGGAGCAGCCGTTGACGACATTTACAGTCCCTGGTTTGGGATTGCTTATGTTCAAGCGTATGCCGTACGGTTTAGCTCACGCGGGAGCAACGTTCCAGCGAATGATCGACGAGATCATCAGTGCCGACCTATAGCCGCACGCCTACTCACACTTTGACGATATCATCATCGTCACTGAAACGTTTAAGTAACATCTCGAGATCTTAAAGCACACATTAAAGCAGCTCAAAGTTGCGAGTTTAACCATAAACCGGGAGAAGAGTGTCTTCTGCCGAGGGGAAGTTAAGTATCTCGACGTTCTGGTCAACCACGATGGATTTAAGCCTGTCCCCGAGAACCTGAAGCAGTTGAGACGCTTCGTGGGAATGGCCTCGTGTTACAGGAAATTCTTGAATAATTTTGCCACGCTCGCTGAGCCGCTCACACGCCTAACAAAGAAAAACCATAAGTATGAGTGGGGCGAAGAATAGCAGGCTGAGTTTGAACAGCTGAAAGCGCTGATTGTGAGCGCTCCAATTCTGCGTCGACCAAAATTCAACGTAGAATTCGTAATACAAACTGATCCATCAAGCACGGATTTGAGCGCTGTGCTAGTCTAGAAAATCTACGGAGTAAAGTGCGTACTGAAGTTCGCGAGTCGAACTATGACGCAAGCAGAGCGCAACTACAGCCCAACCGAGAGAGAATGTCTCGCAGTAATCTGGGAAATTAGAAAGTGTAGGCCGTATGTGGTAGGCTATGATTTTAGGATATTTACGGATCATCAGAGCCTCGGCTTGTTGAATAATCTACACAACTTAACCGGTCGGTTGACGATATCAGGACAGCCAATAGCAGGACACCTGGGATACGAGAACGAGTATGCGACGCAAATCCGGACGCAAGCCATTTTGAATGCGATACCTGAGATTCGGCCCAAGCGATGGCGGGCCGGCAAGGAGCGGAAGGTGCGCGAAAATACGAGAGGAAGGACGATCGCCAGTTGCAGTCAGTGACTCCGGAATCTGCACCCTCGCCGAGGACAGCTCGTCTTATTCCCCGCGCACACAGCACGCCGCCGGCAGAGCGAGATAGATGGATAGATAGAATCTTTATTTTGCTTACACAAAAATACAGAAATATAGTAAAAGCAATATTATATATAGATCGTCATAAGAATAATCACATAACGTTCGTCGCTAATTTATTAGTATCACATAAGTTCGTCAGATTCTCTTTTAAAATTGCAAGTCGGTTTATGCAAAAGATCTATCATGTCAGTATTAAAATTTGCCTTCACACACTCCTATAAATTATTATCATACCTATCAAACATACGACTTAACTAAAATAATTTAAATAAGTTAGGACATCACGAATTAGTCAATGTTTGCAAAATGTTGTTTGTCCGCCACCTTGTACGATTTGGATGATGCTAACGTGCGTATCGCAAAAGGAAGTGAATTCCACATATGCGCGCCTTGTACTTGGAAAGATTCCGCGCCTTGTGTTGTCTTTTTCAAGATGTTTGTTCAAGTCGACGAACATCTCTTTCATGTCATTTATATAAAGACAAAACAGTAAAGGTCCTAACACTGACCCCTGAGGCACTCCAAGATTTGATGATCGCACATCACCCGTTCTTTTGTAACGTATGTATGTCGCGTCTCGCTTTTTATTAAGTTGTTCAATTTTAACGTCAACTCAGAGTGGACTACCTTTACGAGGTTTAACACGTTTTATAGGCGCAAGGCTGTTTATTGCATTTAATAAGTTTTTGTTAAGGTAGTTCAATGCTGAATTGAGGTCGACATTACACGCATTCAAGATAGACCAGTCACAACTCGATAAGAAATATTTCAGTTCTAACGGATCAATTCTCCTATAATCTCTGTACGAGAAAGGTTCCTCGCACAGAGTAGGCGCATGTACATTTATGGCGACATCAATGATGTTATGTTATGTTACTGTCCATAAGTATCACGTCAATCCATGTGTCCGATATTTCGGTATGATGTGTAGCCCAGTGTTGAACAATTGGAAGTGATAGTTCACCAGTAAGTTTGCAAAGAAACTTCGCATCATCACTGTCGGTCAACATATCTGGATTCAAATCTCCCATAATAATTTTGTGACTGCGACAAACGCAGGCTCTTGTGCACCATACTGTATCTCGCACATGATGTATTCAGACTTGTTAGGTTTATCCGGTCCACCAGTGTTTGACTCAGCCATTACTCAGACCCTATACTTGTCTCGAACGTAAACTGCAACCCCCTCCATATACATTTCTATCCTGTCGTACAATCGAGTAACCATCGACTTGATTGAGTTCGTTGTCCTTCTCGTCATCCAGACACGTTTCAGCCACTCCGAATAAATGATAGGATTGGCCTTCTCTAAGAACTTGACGGATTTGCTTAATGCAATGTTTAATATAATTTGCATTACTAAAAACTGCTCTCACATTCACTCCGTCCGTCTCACGAGTTTTCTCTACATCTAGTCACACAGATTTTGGTTGTGCTATCCCTGTAGTTTGTGCTTTATTGCTATTGACATGTTCATTATTGCCTGTGTTACAATCATTGTGAGTGTATAATGATCATACTGATCTATTATTGCTGGTAGTAATGGTATTGTACCTATTACTGTTGCTATTGTTGTTGTTACTATTATTATTGTTATTATTGATGTTGTTGCTGGCGCTGTTATATAAATTTGCAATGGTGTTAAGATCTAATACTGTTTTAAACACGTGTGCTCGCGTGCATTCTTATAGTCGAACGAGGAACTTGTCCCATCTATGCCATACGAATTTAAAGCCAAGATTCTTGTCTGTGAATTTTAAGATTTTAAATTCTGAGTAAGCACTTTACTCTAGAACCTCATTAATAAAAATTTTCGTTGCTTTCGGCACAAGCTTTCAGCAAACCCCTCGCTCAGCTGCGAGGGGTCTATATCACTTGTAATAAAATGAGTGAGGGTTGTTTTTGCCTGCATCACCTGGTCCCTCTTAGCTACACTTGTGAGACGGACAATCAAAGGTGACGATCTAGCAGGGCCCTCAGTGTTCGTCCTGGGAGTTCTGCTCTTCATTGTAAGGGATCGGATTGCCTTACATTAACGATATCATTCTTACTGAGAGAAGGCAAAGCGGTGCTGAGGATCACATGAGCAACCTCAATAGGGTCAGTCTTAGTTCGAAAACAGTCAACTATATCTGTGACAGTCAGCTCTGGATCCACATAATCGCTACTGTCTTCTCTCTTACCATGGTTGAATCCGCTTCCTCCATGAGCAGGCACTGGGACACAATTCGATGCAGGGTCGTCCTTATGACGCGAGATAAATGTATTAGGCCGACAGTCCTGCGTTTGAATCCTACTTACACTTGATGTACTACGGATTACGCGTTCCGAGGAGTCACTTAGGGACACCAGTATCTGCGACTCATTTGCATGTTTATCGCTATTAAAGTGCTCGCGAAAGTGATGATTATTGTTGCCACCGAGCATATCTCCGACTCTTATTATTAAATTGTTAATTAGTTCTTTTAGAACTTTGTTTTCTTGCAATAACAATAGACGATCATATTCAGATCCACCAGCGTAGATGATTGCTTATCACTCTTTGTCTCAAGTGACAAGACCTGTGCAGTCAGTTTGTCAGACAACAACTGTGATACTGGGCTGGTAGTCGAAGTAGTAGTGGCACTGGCAGCATCAAGTTTCCTCACCACATGCGATTTAAGATCGTCTATTGCTGTTGCTAGAATTAGAAGAGATGATAGATCTTGAACTTGTTTTTCCGCTGCGTTAGGCTTTAAGGGGCAGCCCTGGTTTAAATACAAAAAAAGAATTTTTTTATGATTTCAGAAAACATTTTATGTTTAAAAGCAATAATGCGGGAAATTTGTTTGCCATCAAAACACAATAATCTCCTAAATGTTACAGTTGTAAAACGTCAAAATTTTGATCTTACAGGTCAGAATTAATCACTATTTTCAATACCACAGTGACATGATGAATGAAAATATTTTTTTCGACGGTTATTCGACTTCCTTAGAAATATAATACAAAAGAAGCAAAGCAATTTTTCGTTAAAATATTTGTTATTATTTCTTTTTGTAGACCCGACCGATTTAAAAAAAGAATAAAATAAATAATTTTCAAAACATCGGTTTGGTCTCCGAAAAAAAATGAGAAAAATTTTAACGAAAAAGTGCTTTGCTCTTCTTGTACTACATGTCAGAAGCAGTCAATTAACCTTCGAAAAAAAAATTATATATATATATATATATACACTATATATATATACACTTAGTAATATCTTACTTTTTAACATTGTAAAGCCTCAAAATCTTGATCCTACACGTCACAATAAATTACTATTTTCAATACCATATTTATTATCGTGTTCCTCACACGATTGCAGGTGACATGATGAACGAAATTTTTTTTTCGTCGGTTAATTGGCTGCTTTTGACATGTGTGTGTGTGCGTATATATATATATATATATATATATATATATATATATATATTTAGTAATATCTTACATTTTAACATTGTAAAGCCTCAAAATCTTGATCCTACACGTCACAATAAATTACTATTTTCAATACCTTATTTATTATCGTGTTCCTCACACGATTGCAGGTGACATGATGAACGAAATTTTTTTTTCGACGGTTAATTGGCTGCTTCTGACATGTAGTACAAGAAGAGCAAAGCACTTTTTCGTTAAAATTTTTCTAAATATATATATATATCTTATATCTCTATTCTCTTCTCTATCTTCTATCTTCTATCTATATATAAAAATACTTGTCCTGACTGACTGACTGACTGATTCATCAATGCCCAGCCAAAACCACTCATCCGATTAACTTGAAAATTTGTGAGTACCTTCTACCCACATATTAGGTGCTCACTAAGAAACGGTTTTTTGAAATTCCACCCTCAGGGGATGGAAAGGGTTAAAATGTGTTTTTTCGATTTTTTACTATATTTCTGCGGGAAAAGGAGATTTTGAGACGGTTCTCACGGCAAAAAGTCTGGAATAACATCAGGAAAAAAGAGATTTCTGGGTTTTTCGGAATTTCACCCCCAGGGGGTGAAATGCGTCGAATATGCATTTTTCCTTTTTTCACTATATTTCTGCGGGGAAAGAGATTTCAGGATGGTTATTGCTGCATTATATCTGGAATATCATTACTCAGAACAAAATTTCTTAGCTTTTTAAATTTCACCCCCAGGGGGTGAAATGCGTCAAATGTGCCTTTTTTCCAGCTGTACTATATTTATGTGGGGAAAAGAGATTTCAGGATGGTTCTTGCGGCATCATATCTGGCACGACATTAGGAAAAAAGCAATTCGAAAAAATCACACCCTCCGTGCGTGCAAACGGTTGAAACGCTTCTTCCATTTCTTACTAAATTTTCGCAGAGAAAAAAATTTCAGTATAACAGAACGAGACTGTTTCCGTGTCGTAACTTTCGAAATGATAATACGAAGGGAACGTGCAGTGTTGATATCTCTCATGAATTTTAAAGTATGTAATACCGATAAAGACCCGCTAGATGGCTACGCTGAGCTTCAACCACAAGAGAAATAATCGAGTCTCATTATATATAGAGGCGATGAAGCCTTGAAAAGGCATTAGGAGTCTGAGAACTCTAGCCTATTGTGAGTAATATCACGGTTTTCCTGCGTTGTCACGATGATTGTGGAAATATTGAGCATAAATGGCGTTATGACGCCACATAAAGTAGTTCCCATGTTGGCGGATGGTGCTTGCCTCTTCAATGCAATATCTTTTCATCTGTACGACACTCAAGTTTTGTCTCGGGAGATTCGTATTCAGATTGTAGATCATATTGTTAACAATTGGCAATATTTTTCGATCATGTCTCATGATGATATAGGAAATAATTATAGAAATTCTGAGGAATACTCGATCGATATGTTAAAACATTCCACTTATAGAAGTTTATGCGAGTTAGTAGCTGCTGCACAAATATTTGGTTTCACTTTTGAGGTATATCGCAATGGACATCTGTATGAAAGATTCGGTGTAGAAGAAAGTCCCATTAAGAGACTTCGTTTCACATTAGACTTATCAAACGGACATTTTGATGTTTATTTACCTTGCAATGACGCTACAACTGTTCAAAATATTTCTGATAAAATACCGAGTCCCGCAAAGCGTATGGAAATTTCTGATCCAATATCCAGTTCTGCTAAGCGTAATAAGAAACGTCGTGCAAGATTCACAAATAACGTAAGGAAAAATCAACTCAAAAGAGCCGCTAAAAAATATCAGATGAATCATCCGGAAGTTCATAGAGTCGCTGCTTCTTCTTATCAGCAAAATCATCCGGAAGCTCATAGAGCCGCTGCTTCTTCTTACCAGCAAAATCATCCGGAAGCTCATAGAGCCGCTGCTTCTTCTTACCAGCAAAATCATCCGGAAGTTCATAGAGCCGCTGCTTCTTCTTACCAGCAAAATCATCCGGAAGTTCATAGAGCCGCTGTTAGTGTTTATGAACAAAGCCGTCCAGGATTACGCTCAGAAAGGCGCTTACTTCCATGGAAGATTAAAGCTCTTTCCGGAATGAAATACGATCCAGAGATATCATATGAAACCGATAAAACTGTATCCATCGGCACTATGAGTCACAAATGCAAACACTGTGGCGCTTTAAAGTATAAAACTGAGCCACCCGGAATGTGCTGCAGTGCCGGCAAAGTGCAACTGCCACCTACTTTGCGTCTTCCCGAACCACTTTTCAGTTTGATCATGGGCTCTCACCCGGACCATGTATATTTCATGGACAGGATTAGAAAATATAATAGCTGTTTCCAAATGACATCTTTCGGAGCCAAACAAATCAAGGAACATGGATTTATGCCTACTGCCTTCAAAGTACAAGGTCAAGTGTATCATTTAATTGGCGGTCTACAACCTTTGCCCCAACAAAATCCTCAATTTCTACAGATTTATTTTGTTGGAGAGGATGAAAGAGAGGTACGTATAAGATCTGGTCACATCCCTGACGTACGCCAGGATCTGGTAAAACAACTCCAGACGATGTTGCATCGTTATAACTCCTACATAAAGGATTTGAAGACTACTCTCGAAAAAATACCTCGAAATTGTAAAAACTTCGAAGTTGTAATTCATGCTGATAGGAAACCAGCCAATGCTCATCGTGGCCGATATAATGCTCCAGCAGCAAGTGAAGTTGCATTGGTCATAGTTGGGCAGCAGTTTGAAAAAAGGGATATTGTATTACAAAGTCATGATGATAAGTTACAAAAAATAAATGAGGTGCATCGTTCGTATGATGCCTTACAGTATCCTTTACTGTTTTGCCGGGGCGAGGACGGTTACTCTGTAGATGTTTATCAGATCGAGCCAAAAACAAATTTACCTCTTAAAAAAACAGTATCTGCAATGAATTTCTATTCATACCGCATCATGATCCGAGAAACAGAGATCAACCATTTACTGTACTGTCGATCTCTCTTTAATCAATTCTTAGTAGATATGTACGCGAAAATTGAAACAGAACGATTAAACTTTATTCGGAACAACCAGGCGCAACTTAGAGTAGACAATTATATGCACCTAAAAGATGCTATTGGAAGACAAGATACCGATGTCGCCAAACTAGGTCAGATGGTAGTGCTTCCATCGTCTTTTACTGGATCACCACGGTATATGCATGAAAAGGCCCAGGATGCTATGACGTACGTCCGCAATTTTGGTCGTCCGGACTTATTTATAACATTTACGTGTAATCCCCGATGGAGCGACATTACAGAAGCATTACTACATGGCCAAAAGTCTTAGGACGGGCACGATATCATAGCTAGGGTCTTCCACTTGAAAGTGAAATCGCTTATAGCATTATTAACGAAGGGTGAATTATTTGGAGAAATGAAATGTTACATGTATTCTGTTGAATGGCAGAAGCGAGGTTTACCTCACATACATATTTTATTGTGGCTTAAACTACGTTTCACTCCAGATCAGATAGATGATGTTATTAGCGCAGAAATACTAGACCCAGCCGAAGATCCTCTTCTTTATGAAATCGTCAAGGCCAACATGATCCACGGACCTTGCGGTAGCTTAAATAACAGGTCGCCTTGCATGAAAGAAGGTTGTTGCAGCAAAAAATTTCCTAAAGAATTTCTGCAAGAAACTCAAACAGGAGATGATGGATACCCAAAATATCGACGTAGGAAACCGGAAGATGGTGGTTTTATTGTTGAAATCAATGGCATCACCATTGATAACCGCTGGGTCGTACCATACAATCCTGTTCTTTCGCGGATTTTTGAAGCTCAAATCAATGTGGAATACTGCAACTCTGTTAAATCGATAAAGTATGTTTGTAAATATATCACCAAAGGCAGTGATCAGGCTGTATTCGCTATAGAAGATAAAAAAGACGAAGTTAAAATTTATGAAAGTGGTCGATATTTCAGTAGTTCTGAGGCAGTATGGAGAATCTTAAGTTTCCCTATTCATGGAAGATTTCCAACAGTCTTTCACCTCGCTGTTCATTTAGAAAATGGTCAACGCGTCTACTTCGATCAAAAAGATTCTAATCGCTTGAGGAATATCATAAATCATACTCCTAAAACTACACTTCTTGCATTTTTTGAATTATGCCAGGTAGATAGTTTTGCAAGAACGCTTCTTTACGTTGAAGTTCCATCTTATTACACATGGAAGAAAAATAAATTTGAAAGAAGAAAACGTGGGGATGATGTCAGTGGCTGGCCTGAAGTAAAGAAAGATACGGCTCTAGGTAGAGTATATACCATCCACCCTAATAACTCTGAGTGTTATTATCTACGCCTTTTGCTTCACGAAGTTCGAGGTTCAAAATCTTTTTTGGAATTGAAAACTGTTGATGGCATTTTACAACCTACATTTCAGGCAGCGTGTAAAGCCTTAGGTTTATTAGAAGACGAAAAGCACTGGGATGCAACTTTGGAAGAAGCAGTACTTTGTGACTCTCCACTCAGATTGCGAAATTTGTTTGCGGTTATGTCATTATTTTGTCATTTATCTGATGCTTCAAGTCTTTGGGAAAAGTACAAAGATCATCTTTCAGAAGATATTCGGCGTGAAATGGAAGCTCACTTACAAGATGGGATTATCAACTCAAGAGTTGA